>QNGE01000032.1:367440-552752 GCA_008508345.1 Paragonimus westermani
TTTTTCTAACCATATCTGACATTCACCACTCAATATGTATGTATCTTTTACCACCCATTTATTGCATCAAAATTATCAATCAGTTGCATTTTACTGCTTCCGCTTTGGTCACCTGACTGACTGTTTCAAATATTTCTAGATTGATTTCGCCTAACTGCTTGCCCCTTAACTATATAAAGTGTATGTTAATTTCGCAAAAGTAACCGATGAGATGCGAACGAAATGTCATTGCGCAAGACATCTTACATGCTACTGTTGGCCTTTTTAAAATTTATCGATGGGAACCATTGTTTCGAACTTTTTATGCTGAGAGTGTGAGATTAAATCAGTTAACTTGCCCCCGTATGTGCTTACGCTTCTGTATGGCTTATCCAAATTGTTGACCGCCTCCAGGTTGTCACTGGGTAGGTTGCAGAATGATAATCTTACTTCTAGTGTGTGCCACAAATTAACCACCGATCGGCTCGAGATGAATCTTCAGGTTTCAAGGAATTCTCTTGCTGACAACAAAAGCTATTTTATGTTACAACAGCACCAACGAGATTGTTCCACATCACATATGTACCAAATGCCTTTTCAGCCTGTTCTATTTGGTACCGGTAAATGGCGAACTTTTCGACATAATCAAATGTTCGTTTGAATCTATTTGGTAGGCATATCAGTTTCTTACTGGGTCGGCTACATTGTATTGGAACGTGGTAGTTAACGGTACCAGAGATTTCCTCAAAGGGAACCTGCACTGATAATCTAGATTAAGTGCGGCACTGAAATCAGGTCGTTCTGCCTTGCTATTCTGTCGTCGTTTCGGCACATTTCGATTTGTGATAAAGCTATAGACTCGTTTTATTGAGGAATGGTTACTCAGTTGTATATAATTGGCTAAAGTTAACTGTGTATTAATTGTTTCGATCAAGTAGAGCTGGAATTTTTACCTTCCAGTCACATCAGTCTCGTTTGTGTGAATAGCTCGGGACCGGGCGGCTCTTTTCCTACTGGTTATCTAGTATGGTGCTGGGCCTGCTAAAGTAGTCCAGCTTTACTTACTACTTCAGAGATCTGCAAAGCGGAGAAAGGCATTGAACTGGTTACTATAAAGTTCGTGCGATCCAGCCCCGAATGATTATAGTCCTCTGACTTTAGTTTAGCCACAAGCTGGTGCACGTAAAACGTCGTACAAGATTTTTTCGATAACACCGTGCTCAGATAACCGTCCGTAAGTCACGCCAGGCATATATATATATATATACATTCTTGAGTTACTTCAAATAACTACCACTCGATTTAGTAAGGTCCAACAACACCCACTTAAGTACCAGCCTAGTTTATTGGCCACACCACATTTTTTGCCGTTTTGTTTCCTGCGTTTACAAAGCATTTTCTTACCATAAATGAACAATTTTTCGTGGCTCCTTTCACCTTTGTTCCATTCCCCCGTGATGCTTACCATTGATAAGTTTCGTAGCGTGAAACTTTTCGTAGCTCGTCCAGTTTGTTGGAGAGTAAATTAATATTGATATATCAATGGTATCAGAAAACAGTCTCACTATTTATGGCAAGTATAACGAGTGGATTTTCTCGATGGGATTGAAATAATGGAAAGCGCTAGGTCTGTTTAATGTAGCCGGGACCGCCTTCCACCTTTGGAGTGGTTATATATCGGAGATTTTGAGTTCCACGATTGGATCCGACTGACACCTACAACATTCTCGGAAGGAAAATTGTCGGGTTTTGTAGTGTTTCTCAGTCTATCAAAATGGTATCTCACCACGATAGGCAAAAGGTTGCTGGCGGTAAACTCAACTGCATGGGCAAGTTCCGTTATTTCTCCTGCTAGGTCAATTTTCCGCAACGTTCTAAGCATGTCGATGCAGGTAAGACATGTTGGCGAAGACAGACGATTTGCGTCATTGATTGCTAGATGAAAAAGACCAACGACTGGTGCTATAAACTTCCACTTTTTTGGATCGTGCACTGCCTCCAGCTTCCGAATTACACCGCTGATATCGGGCCTCTTAAGTAAGAATGTTCAAATTGGACCTGCTCCTTCGGTACTAATTTTATTCGCAATTTTTCCACATGCACTTTGCAACGAACTTGATGTGTGATGTAAACATCGTTGGCCAAATAGGCACATTTAAGTTCATGACTATTTCTTACCAGATGCTACAAAGAGAATACAAGTCATAAGCTTTCGTTTGTTTTTTAAAGATGACCGTTAAGAATCGTGATAGGTCAGGTTCTCGATGGTTTTGAATGCTGATTGCCCTACCGGATGAGCCAGAAAAAAAATAAGACAAAACACAATAAGGTGTCGGCTTTTCAAACGACAATAACATACTCCCACTTCACCATAATTTTATCGTGATTACAGATTATTAATAGAGCTGGTTAGTTCCACAGGAATTAAGCAGCACTCAAAACTGATCCTTGCTGGCGCACTTCTACACACTTTCCACTCATCTTCTTCCGAAAGAAGCAATGTATTCTGGTTTTGCCCTTTTTAGAGCGCGTCAATAGTACACGTCTCTGCAATGACCAGCATTGAAGTGACGACCACGTTTATTTGTGACAAGCTTCTTGATACCTGCATCATTGACCTCACGTTAGACACGACCGTATTATAATTTGTAGACGCTCTGTCACAAACGCTTGCGCATATTGCTGGTATTGTCCGATCACCTGCAGAAGAGATTCATCAACTGTGCCACTGATTCCAGTCGATGAACCCATGGCTACAGCTCCTCTCTCTTACTCGAGAACATCATAAATCCTTAACTGGTTGAGCGATATTTTTATTGCTGGTCCTAAAGAAAGTTGTTTTTCATGTGGCCCACAGGCGATGCGGTGTAGGGTAAAAGCGATGGTGGCCAAACCAATCATGGATTCCATTAAACACGCGTGTGGCACACAGGGAACTGTTTAGCTTTGAATCTCACAGTCGTGATCAGTGTGAACCTTCAGTGAGATAGATCATATGTGTACTGGAAAACGACAGCCAAGACTGGCATGGGTTTTTGGTGTTCTTCAGTTACAGAATGGCAAAACACAGAATATGTTGTACGGTGGTTACGAAGATAATGCGGTAGGTCTGGTACGCAGTATCATAAATTTGTGGCGTATGAATCAGTCCCTGTAAACTTTATAAACTGTGCACTCTCTCATAAATTACGGTTTAAAGAGGTCGAATCTCAGCCATATGTGATCATTTGCTCATAGAGACATTCAGTACAGTTTCTGAAATTCTACGCAGATCGTCATTCTTAAATTTGTATATACGGATCTTCCACACACTGAAATGTTATATGCGATTCTGAAACGTAAACGCTTGTTCTCTCGGATTTGCTCAACGGTACCTGAGATATAAACTATTAATCAACTTTAAACTGTCCTACTGTAAACCTCCCAAGCTCTCGGTCTAGTTTCGTAGCATTAATCGTGTGGATGGATACCGCTCCTGTCACTTTATTGAATTCAATAGGGGCCCAGTTTGCCCATATTGTATGCTGTCTGTAATTAACAAGTCTAGGGAACTACTTGATAGAATTGACTTTTGTTCATTACTCACGAGTGCACTTTCAGTGACGGAGCAGTAGTAAGATGGAATTACCGCATTTCGTCGCGTACAGTATCAAAATTACCTAGCGTGATAGATATGTTGAAGGTTTTCTGTCTTTGGACTGAGTTTTTGAAGTGATTTGGGTTATGACTCCAATAAAAAATGTCATTCACTGATGTTCAGGGATTCATCATCTGGTCACTCACTTTAACAGCTGATGAACAACATAACTAGCTCGAGTGGAAGCCACAGTTAATGAGCTGAGGAATGTAGCAGCTAGTCTTCCGAATAAGTATCTTTACTGTGACTTCTGCTAGACACCTGTCCACAACGATTCACCTCACACCTAGTTGTAGCTCGCCTTTTGTTTGCAAGGCACTGTGATGCTGATTAGGTAGAGTTACACATGGGTGTTTTTAGTAATCCGATCTCCCCTTTTCTCGTTCTGTTCCTTACTCTATTTGCTGCATGACTGTGTGGCACTTAAATATAAATGTGAATCAGTCATTCAATGATGTGTGGTAGTAATGATGAGTCTTAACAAAGCAGCCGAACATTTCCAGAAACCGATAAATCACGTCTGAAGAATTGTTTTAATTTTCAGCTTATATAGGTGTTATCGAAGATTTTACTGTGATGAGCCCAAAAAACATAAGACTTCAGCTACTCTGTTGTCAGAGCTCCTCAATAGGTCCGTTTGTGTAACGAATTAAGCGGATATTTTATTAGAAGATAAGCCTACCTCATTTTGTGATAACACCATGTTCAAAGCTGGTATGGAACAGACTATGTTCTACCTTTGAAATCCTTTATATCCACTACGATCATCCTTCAGACATCAAATGTTTGAAACTTTTTAGCGCGTTTCTGCACCACTGTGTGGGCACATTGCATCAAATGTAAGTTGGTTAATGTCACTTTTTCCGGATCTAGACAGGAACACCTGAGGTCGCTGCGGTTCGAACCTGTCAGGTAACCAAGAAACTATCTCTCCCCTCCGACTTATCAGCTATCGCTGTCTTTGTTCACAAATTATGGCGTATGCAAAATGTTTGCATGTACCATTCCTTCGTCCGCCATAGTTTCAAATGGGTGATTTGTCAGAACTAACGTTACAGTAAGAATCAACTACAATAATTGCCTTTCAGTCCAAATTCACAAAACAAATCTTCTTTTCCAAACAGATCGCGTATCAGCAAGGGCAAATTCAATTTAATCCACTTAGGTAATCGACACCTTTGGAAGAAAGCCACTCATCTTGTCTACTCACATCCAAATCGATTTCTTTGTTGGATAGCTTATATAAGCTGAAATCAAAAGTTCTTCTCTCCGCATTCAGCCACGGTCGGCCAGCTGAAGCTTTAGAAATGCCATATTTACACCTTTCATCAGGTAACAGTGAAACAGGATACGTTCGTAGTTTTCCCGAAATATACACAAGTGCTAGAGGAAAAGGCTCGTGTGTTTACATGGTCACGATGATAGCAACTTGTCATACCTTCTGTGTGACTACCATTCAGCTTAAAGACGCTTGCCAAGGGTGTTTGTTGATCGACAGGTCCACCTTTGCTGATTGACGTACAATTGTTGACGCGTGTGTCTCGTTAGAGACGTACGTCTTCACCACTTCTATACCAGAGTTTATATTAACGAAGAATGGCACGACTAGTTTGATGACACTTACGGAAGTCCTCGAGTTGAGAGTTGCTGTTAGTGGTCAGGTATGAACTACGTCTATTATCGAACGTGTTTTCGAATCATATATCTCAGTTATCTATTTGGTCACTTAATTTTAACTCTCTGTTTCAGTTCTACTGACTGAGGTGATGGTTAGTAGGACTGAACTTGATTCACAGTAATATTTTACTTAACACTTTGCAGAATGGTTTCAGTGACTCAGCACTTGACTTGTATACAACCATCCTCACCGACTAACTTTACGGCAACCCCGTTATTACGGATTCTTCTGTTGAGCTAAAGCCCAGGGAGTCCCTCTTCCTGGAAAATCAAACTGTTCGAATAGTACATCTGAGACCATCCAAGACCAATCAGTGTGGGTTTATTTGACGGTTTTAATAGTCTTAATGGGATAAATTTAATTCGCAAATTTCATTTATTTGTAGAAGAGTATACAAGACCAAACCGGTAAGCTTGTCTTGGTTAGTTTCTTAGTTAAATCAAACTTGAACTCAATATTCACAGAACAATATTTGCATCCACAAGATTGATGCATTTTTGTTTTAAATACAAAAATCCTTGTGTGAAAAGTTGTGTTTTATGTTGTTTTTACGTTTGTCCAGAAAATCGCAGGTGTAAATCAAAAGTTAGTTAAAGCGATTCAAAAATTAACTCCATGAGATGAAAGCACATAAGGTAAGAACATCAAGGGTAGTATATCAGAATTTTTGAGACCATGGCCGACACGCTTAGATAAACGGATAAATCCGTGGTCATGTTGTGACTTAGTTACAGAGCAGTTCAATTTGCTTCCAAGAGGTCAGTGAGTAATGCTTATGACAATAAATTAACAAGAGCTGGCGGACTTCTTGATTGCACTTGTGGTTGGAAACAAACCCACTGTTTCCGCGACTCGTCTTCATAACAAATTAGACCCGTGCTACTGTTGCGTAATTCTGAGCCGGATACGCTGTTGGATTCCCAATTATTTACAGTAACTAGAACAAATTGATACTCTCCGTATTTAGCGTCCGAATGGAATTTTTGGTATAACTGACCAGTTTTTGCCCTCAGAAAGCACATTTTGTGGTCAAAAGACATTCAAGAGATAAGCTGGCTGGATGTTCGATTGCTCATCGAGCTTGGTATTTAAAATGCAAGCGTGCGTCACGGAACAGGATAACATCCGTATTTTATATAACTCTTGGGGATCACTCAGAACAGTTCGTTCGATGTAACCCTCTACTAGAAGTGTTTTTGTTGAGAAAATCGTAGTCTTTAGGGATTTACTCTCACAAATTCACCTGGAATGCTTGTTCATCCAGTGTTTGCAAACATGATGCAGTTAAAGAGCGTGACCTGAGCTTCAGGTTATTGGGATAAACTGATTTTTGTGTTAATAAAATAGAGTAATGAAACACAGGATTTCCACCTAGCTGAACTAAATCAGGTCGCTCAAAACGGTAACAAGAAAGCTTTCCATTGTGCGTTCATGTCTAGTTGACAGAATACGGAAGTGCTGTTCTTGTTGACGGTTTGAAGCCAATTTGAACCGACTAGCCTCTGAATAACACCATCACTTTCTACATTGCTGTCATTGCTGTTCAGCTGTGTTCCAGAAATCTTATCAAATCACCCATTTTTGTGTGCCACTGTCATCCAGATGTCCGGTCTGTGTACCTGTTACATTGGCTTCAGCGACTGTCATGTTTAGCGCTATGCTCCATTCCCAGTTCACATTACTCGTAACGAAATCCGTTAAAACAAAAAAAAACAGTATAATATGCTTTGCCTATCTTTATTTCTATCTGAGCCGATGTTTTCCAAGAATTGATAGAATTGAAGTCTGGAAAGAAGAGAGAGGATGGATGTCCTTCGAATTTATCTTTTAATCGGTTTAAAATAGCTAAGTGACTTCCAGACTACTGCTGACAGATGATGTGGTTGCACTAGGATCAGTTGTAACAACCACCTTTAAACCTCTATGTAGACTTGTAATGGATTGTGTCGTAGTTTATGTGTAACTGTGCTTGTTCTGAACTTGTTTCTCACATGAAGCAGGTGGGGAAAGAAAAGCGGGGACGTAACCTTTGGATGCCTGAATGGAGCCGGAATGAAACATATTGAAACTACTACTTTGTACAAACGATGACTGAGCACGGATCTTCCTTAGGAATAGGACTCACTTGCTTTCGAAACTTTTTGAATAATTCAGTGAATCCTTTACAGCGGAATTTTGTGATCACCCAGCTAAACTAGACAAGATAATCTTCTAAGCAATAAAGCACATTCGAAGTAAGGATGTGGGGTATGTCAAAATACACATAAATCCTATTCCGTATAAATTTCTGAATGTTTCACAAGCAGAAAGGATAACAACAAATGGATTTGGTCAACGGAGAATAGGTTATCCCCAGTTTTAATACAAACTTATGGGGTGGGTTGGATTTGCCTACAAAAAAACCAAGGCTAAACAGAAAAAACGACAAACAGGTCAAGGCGTTCAGTGGCATCGTCTTTGGTGACCATAAAATGGTCGTAAAATAGCGCTTAATCACTACAGTCAGGCATACACACACACGTGCACACTCAGATACTAATGCACCCGGGCTTTGAAGTCACCAGATAACGATCACTTCGTAATGTACCACAACATTGTCAGATTGTGAAAGCAGTGCACCCCGATGGTATGCGATAGACATTCTAAAATGACGAGAAGATATATCATCCAGACTCTTCCGAGACAGTTGTTTTTTTGACTGTGATGTATCTTGAACCACTGTTCTTTTTAGTAACGTGACCACATGGTGGTATCAGTAAAGTGGAACTGTATCCTACCAAATTATGCCGGTCGTGTCTAATCAAACTTCTTCGGTTTTCTCACCTTGTTCACCGGGCAACCGTGTGAAAACAGTGAATTTCGTCAAATGAAAATGCTTTGATAAACAACAGTTTATAAAGTGACGAAAAGAAGGCGAGCGAATGAATCAGTCTATGAGACTAGTTGCCATAAAACAGTTCTTTTACAGCTGTAACTTTTTTGAGTTCTTTGTACGAAGACGACTTGTATAACTTTACAGTGGAATGCCCACCGAAGCATTGGTTTAGAAGGTTGCTCGGTTCTACTGTGGTATATGCGGTCGGTGGCTATGTCTCGTAGAATGTAGGCCGAAGTAGAGAAGGGCTCACTGAATAGCGTACTAGAGAAATTTAGGTAAATCAGAGCACTGCAGTCCTTGGAAAAGTTGGAAGAATTCGACGCCTCACCAATGAAGTTAGACGAATGATACGGTCCGTGGTAATGACAGTTAGCCTAACAGAAAAACAGAAAAGCCAGTGTGAAGACAACTCATCCAGTCTTATAAAGCTTAGTAAACGGTTTGAAAGACTGATGAAAAGTACGAACGTCGTTAACACTATGTGGTCAAAGGCGGTTGCTGGGAAGCAAAACTGCGGGATGTTTCAACGAAAATGCCAACGAGACAATTAGAAAGCTGAAATGTTCTTCATTCTTGCAATAAATGAAAACATGACCAGATGTGTTCTTAAGTTTGATATTAATTGATTGTTTTCAGACTTTCCTATCATTTCAGTTAACCCCTCTTAAAAACGGTAACACACAACGACCTCTTCAACGTATCTGTTGGATAAACATTGTTAATAAAGGCATGATCACTGCACTTTATCTCGTCGATCAGCCTGGACCTGACGAGTTTGTGACATACATTTAATGGATAATCACCGTGCACACTGAGTGGTATATACCTGAAGAATTGTTCAAAGTTGTTCGGGAAAGCTGGATGAAACTGTGCCAGTGGAGAGTTTGTAGTTGTGTTTAACCAGAAGATCAAGAGAACGATGTGTGTGTGTGTGGCTAGGGTTTGTAACACTCAGATCGACACATGTTGGAAGAGGTCAGTGTGACAAACCGAAATGAACGAAACAACAGAAGACTTCAAATGCCACACAAAGAAATTGAGGCCCGAAACTCGCAATAAGTCTCCACAACACTGAAATGAATGAGGAAGGGAAGAGTAAGGTGAAATATTAGTTTACCTGACTTTGATGTTCCCTTTCTTAAGTATATATATATATATCTGCGTAGGGTAATAGTAATTAAGTTAGCTTACTACAGCCTGTTTTGCAGCGCGAGGAGGAAATACTGTCTGAAATTTCTGAGGAAGTACACGGCATACTTGTTTAGGCTAACTCATGGCGAAATCGCCGTATTGACGCATCTATTGAAACCTTTAGGAAATTCAATTTGTCATGGTTAGTTTAATGGTGAAACACTAGAGAACTGTTGTGTCACTTTACAGTGCGCGATGCTTTAGTCAACACCTTCAGTTACATGCCAAACTAGTGCTCATAAGTAGTCAGCAATCAAATCAGGATTGGCAATAACTTCCATCATTTAATTAGCTAAGTATTTGCCGGTAACATGTATACTAGCCTGGAAATTGAACCTTAAGATATGACATTATTATCGAAAATTATGTGTGACCTGCGTGTTTTTCTGTCACAGTTTAACTTCGCTTTTGCTAGTTCAGCTTCTGGTAATCCTTTGTAGCCCATTTTTGTGATGCCTAAGCAATTCGCGGCATACTGTGATTAGCAGTTAGCCAATGAACGGAGGGTATTTTACTCATCTTCATCTTGTTCACATTCTGAAAACTGCTCACATACGCGTATCACATTCCGCGACAGAAATTATTGGTCAAAGTCAATAGTGGTAATATGAAATCGAATTTCGAACTCCGTTTTCAAAGAGGCCACCAAAATGTAGGCAGAAAATAGAAAAATAAATCCCCGAAAGGTGGACTTATAAAAAAAACTGTCATTCGGTTCTTTCCGGAGTTGCAGGAACTTTGCAGGCTTCACATAAATGGAATTCTGTCAATCACACGTGGACGAAATAATTTGAAACGTTGAGTCACTTTGATGCGGTTTATCAGTATGGAGATAATATGCATTGCTCTGTACATACATTCCAATTATTCTCATCGGTCGCACACGCAAAATATATAGAATATATATGAGATGGACGTGATCAACGAATATGCATGGAAGCAGGTCAGTAAAAACTATGGCTTACCGAATGTTAAAGCCAGCTGATCTGTTAAAACACCAGCTCATTTACGTACAACACTGGGTGATAGGTTTTGAGTAAAATCTTCTCAGTGAAACACCAGTGACTTCCACCCCGTAACGGTGAAGGATTCGACCAAGCGACCTGGTATTAATTCATCCGTAGTTGCCATCGATGTTAGAGTTCCAGCTGTTCTGATAGCGGTTGTATTATGTTGCATAATCGTTCGAACTAACTGCTTTAGGATGTGCCAATTCATCCACTCTGTCAACCTTCGATCCGTTCTGTAGATGTTTTATCACAGCGACCGTAATTACTAGCGTAATGAATACATAGATCAAACGAACTTGGAACTACGATAACAAGGTATAGCCCAGTGGTAGGCCGTATTAGATAGAGCTCCACAACCGATAATAAATCCATTTTGTTCCTGTTAATTTCAACCAGACGATCTTTCTTAACTTGCCAGACTGCTGAAACCTCTTTTTTGTTGACAGATCATTATGAAGTATTTGTCTGCTTTGCGTACCAACAACGTTTCCCACACACTTGTTTCTAATTAAAGTCTTTCTGACAAACCTCTCCTCTTTTCGCCCCACATCTACAGTACAGTTCCATTTGCTCAGTTAAAACCGTTTCGGTTACGCCGAGTTCGAAAGCGACTAGTACAAATCCGGTAAATCTCAAGTCCATCCTATGTTGACCTTTACGAGATTTTTCTCTATTGTGTGCCACCAGGATTCCACGTGTGCAAAACAATAAACTTGAATGACTACTTTTGTAGTCCGGTTTGTGTGAAATGGGAAGTTGAGGACCAGTTTGTTAGGACTGCCTGGAAACAACAAAACTTCTTGTTCTAGGGAAAGAAACTCACGCTCTCTATACTTTACACTACCGATGAGTAAGGAATACCTAACTTACAGTGGCGCTGTTCGTGACGTTTTTGATCATAGCCAGACAAAAAAAATGCTCTCCTTTGCTCGTTTTGGTGCCACGTGTGAATCGTATGTGTTCGGTAGGCTTTATGCGTGCTAGTAGGAAACATATGTGTTTACAGCGGTTAGTAAATAAGGTCACCTGAATTCGTCAAGGAGAGCGTATACTACACATACTTACAACAGATTGTTTTAGGTGTTAGTAAGGTGAGTGTTTAGCGATAAAGTGTTTGAAACCACTTGGGAGTAACACTCGGGGTTAAGCCCTGATGCCCGAGCAAATTGAATAGGTATTGGCACGGAAAGCATAGACAAACTTATCAGGCAAACCACTTTCAAACTGTCAACTCGTTACCTTGGACAACCAAAACACCCCAGTAAAATGGACCTGACTCAAATTGTCTCCTCGAGGTGGGATGTTCTGAAAACTAGAAACAAATGGAGACACCCTCGAATGAATAGGGTCCAACATTATACTGCTACTTTTGATGAATTTTCGTAAATCCAATCAAACCTGTCCGACTAATATCCCTACGAACTTGTGGTAAGCAAGCAAAGCCTTGGTCACCAGTGTGTAATTTTAAAAGGGATTGCTGAAGAGTATGAGGAATTGATAGGACTTAAATCGGTGAAAAATATCACATCGCCTTAAATGACATCGGTTATATCATCGGGGCCAGGAGATCACATCGGTAGCTATCGATTGTTATATTTGAATGCACCTACCTAGACACCTCATATATTACGTGGGGTCTACCAAGTTGTCCTGAGGGTGGATTACTCAAATAGTTTTTTCACGCAGTAAACGCTGACTGCTGAAATTATGTTATCTGAAACAAATCAAACTGAAATGTCGGAGCTGTGTGGAGAGTCTCCAGATAAACGGCATATTTGAATACAGGTCATTCCGTAGTTTCTGTTCGTTATTTTTTTCTTGTAAAAATTGAGGTGAAGTTGAGTTTTCTCATTATATCTTTTGATTACGTTTTCAAGTCCACAAATTCATTGTTCACGGAATCTCTGTAATATTTTACGGTTTGCCTACGCAACTTAATATTGTGAAATGTCAAAGTGAGTGCGAGATATCGCACAACGGAACGACAGGTCAAAGAAGATTTGGAAACACTGTGGCTAGGACGGCAACATCCGCGCTTGCATGAAGAACAGCAGGGAATTGTTATTTCATCACTGCTCAGTAAAAAGCACTCTGAAACTTTGACAATTTTTGAATGCAATTATTCCGATCAAATTGTTTCGGCAACTAACTTGACGTAAGCAATAATTTTAACGAACTCGACGTTACTAACTACTGTTGTGAGTAGTATAACTTACGAAGACTTGCTGTGCACAAAGGGCTCGATTGAGGCCGTTGTCCACAGGCGCGCAATGTACCTAAGACAAGCCAGAATTTTCAAGTTGACCGTCACTCACATTTGATCGCAGCGTTCGCATTGACATAGACTTTCCAGCCAGCCTCTTTCGAAAAGAAGCTCTAGACTCGAGTTTCGCTCTCATTAGAGCTCGTCAGTAGTGCATATCCTTGCCACGGCCGGGATTTGAACTCCGGAAATTCCAATGAGGCAACCGTGTTGACCACTGCACCTCACATTAGACGCGACTGAATTATCAAATGTGAACGTGCAACCACTCTCGCTTGTGAGCAATGATCAGGTTGCTCGATCGTCTCGAGAGGAGACACAGTAACTGTCCTGTTAACTCCAATCGGTCACCCCGCGATTAGGACTTCCAAGACAGGTCGAAATCTCCGATCGCATTAAACCTGCAAGCCAGAATGTTTATCATAGATATCGCTTCTCAGAGACCAATTTTTATGAGTATAATTCAACTTCTAGAGAAAACATGGATAGTATGTGGTCACTGCCATTTAATTGTGAATTTTCCTTGAAAAAAATAATACGGAACATTTTTCATGTTCACTGCTTCCTTTTTACTCTGCTAACGTCTGTGACAGCCGTGAAATTCGAAATAAAAGTGACAGACACTTTTAGGTTGGGCAGTGCAGTAAGCATGTCGAAGACTATTTGGATTTTTTTAAGTTGAACTCACGCACATTTGATCGCAGCTCACGCATTCAGGCGGACTTTCCAGTCACACCCTTCCGAATAAAAACACTAAACTACGGTTTCGCTCTTGAATGTGTTCTTCACTAGTGTATATCTTTGTCACCTCAACTGCAGAACGTGGTTCTACAGTAATGGACAGGTGAGATAAACGGGCCTTCCTGACCGACTATACAGAAGTATTGTCAGTGCAGCGGAAACGTGTGAAAAACTGTCCTGTTAAGTTGACATGTGACGCATTGCTATGAATCACATAAACATTAAATCGGCCGTTACGATAGAAAAAGGGATGTAACTAATGAAGTATGTTACGGTTTATTGTTCGTGGCAAATTTATGATTTTTGGAAATCAAATAAATTCGGACATGTCTAACAGTGGCCAATGAGAACGGATAGATCAATCTGACGGGATCCGTCTACTTCAGAAACGAATATATATCGTTGCAAACGTGGGGATGAAGTAAACCTTATATGTGAAACTGAAATTCACAACGAGCATGATCACAAAATACAGCTGTGACGCTCCTTTCGGTGAGTTCTTGTCCTAGAAAGTGTACGCTGATTATCATCACACTTGTGACCCTTTCAGCATGGAGTTCGTGATAAGAGAGGCAACCGATCTGTTTGTTCAGTAGACAGCCAAAGTTCTACACACCAATGTGGTGACTTTCATGCGAGGTTTCTGCAAGTAACCGTTGCTTCTATTACTCCATTACACTTAAACTAATATGCCAGTTGTGGGTTGCAAACATTGTCTGGTTTTCATCCTGTCATCCTAACTTTAACTGATATGAGTACGTGGTTTTCTGACTTCATTCTGTAGACTCCAGTTAATCTGTAATTCCTGCTTGACAAATACACTGTTTGGATGAGAATAAGTAAAGATTGTTTAACGGATCATTCAGCTAATCTATTCTACACAACTCTGTACTTATGTGGATTGCGGTTATTTTCTGCCACCACCATAAGTAAACATTACATAAAATGTAATGTCACCTACAGAAGCTTCAAACAGAAAAATATACTATATAGTAGATTGAACTGAACGCTGTATGGTAGTACTAAACTACGCGCCGCAGTGGTGTCTTATGTCCAGTTTCCAACACAGACCATCTATCCTACCAGTAATCTCTCCTGGATGAATCTAATGAATCTTCAGTGTAGTTGCACTCGTGAACATTCTTCTACTGTACCCGACTTTGAGATTACCAGTGATAAACAATATCCTGTTAGAACTGACAAGAAAGGATAATATAGAACAGTACGGCGAAGAAAATCTCCAACACTTTGGCGAGAATCATCATCATCATCATAAACAGCAATACATCAGTGGTTCACACTAATGCTTAACTGCCACCAAACCATGAAGAAACAGTAAACCCTATATAGAAAGAGAGAAGGAAAAAGAAGGGGATGGGAAGGGACCTAACTGCTGAAAATGACCACGTTCATATTGAAACATACAGCATCAAGATGCCTTCACCTTGCAAACAATATAAATGGAACCAGAAACAAACTTAATCGGCTGACCTTTAAGAAGAATAATGCCAAATGATAAAATGTATAATCGCAACGTGTACTGATTTGCGCCTATAAATAGGCTGAAGTCAAACTTAGCTAAGGCACACGTAAATTAAACCATACCTTTAACCATGTGTGTAGAACCTATATATGGCTTTGTAAGTAGATTTGCCCCATGAAATGGTCTGTCCGGATGCTTAATATACACAAGTTCGTGTGCAAACACTACTTCGCAGAGTAAATACCAACTGTCGGACGCCCTTACTACATTGTAGGGAAGAAGAACGCTTTTCTGAACTATTCGTGTCAAAAGGCCAGCGCAGATCGTTCGTAAACGTGTCCACTAGAAATCACGTCAATGCCGTCTCGAACAACACGAGAGTTAATGTTATTGATCCGTGTTACAAAGGCAAAATTACGGAGGTAGAGCAGTGTATTAGTTGGAAACCTGTAGTTAAAATCGCCTATAACCCAACAGATAGTCTTTCTGAAACCTCTGTACAATCAAAGCTACAGTCGAGGTGGATGAAAGACGGAGTGTATTATACTCTGGTCCCTGTTGAAATTAGAAATAAGCCCAATTAGGCGTCTGTACGAACGCTGTTGAACACTGAAACGGGCGGATCGAGAATACCACTACACAGCCACAGGTCACGAGATCTGGCTGAAAGAGTTTGGAATGAGATGTTGGTCACATGGAAGCATGACTAGTTAGTGCTTGAAACAATACGTCGTCACAGCGTCTTCAACATACATATCAGTCTCAATGCTGTATGTGCCCAACTGGGCACACAAAGATGACAAGGACAAGTGACAGACAGACAGATATCCTTGCAAGCCAGTAGCTTAGGTCAATTTCTTTTATACGTCAGCGTTACATGAAGTCTATTAGTGCGGTTGTAAAACTTGTCATTCGGGCAGAACAATACGGAATATTGAAAGTTTATTTAGATTGAACTGGTTCTCCACTTGTGAAATCAGACGGAGTCAGCGCAAGGATCTCACTTGTTAGCAAACAACAAATCAAAACTACACTCAGCGCTGTAAAAACAAACAAATCAGAGTGCGTCATGTCAATAAAGAAGTAGTCTTGAGGAATAAATCTGACAGTGGACACATTCACGCCCCAGCAGATAGGAAGATGGCAGGCTGAGTAGTATGTCGGCGTCCAGCCTGGTGATCGCCGGTTTGTTACCGTATTACTGGTCAAACTTGCAGTAGTCCAAATTCTTCCCTGGCGATTCTACTCTAAATCAGTCATCTGTCTGACTACACAGAGGTCGGCGATTTGATTAAATTTAAGATTATCAACAAACCTTCGGTAGCAGCTCTCTCATTCAGTTAGATTTTTTAGCCACCAGTCTCCGAAAAAGAGCACTAGGCTCGAGCTTCGATCTCAAATGAGCTCGTCAATCGTGCATATCTTTGTCATGTCCGGGATAAGAAATTTGATGACGCTTTCAAGAGGCAACCGTGTTGACCACTACTCCACTGATTCCATATTGAGCAAGACGGAATTAGCATACGTTAACGGTCAAACGTTTTTGTTTATGAGTAATTATCACGTTGTCCGATATCTTGTTTGAAGGCAGACTTCCTGCCTAATAACTTCAAATTGTTATCTGCCGATTAAAACTCCCTAGACCGATCGGAATTTCCGAGTTCATCAAACCTGTTAAGTCTATTTGATAATGACATCTAATATGGATTTGAAACGTCACGTAAATTAACCATCATTAACTGTTCGTCTTTTACGTCTAATCTTTTGCATACATAGTCAGCCTCATAAACTTTCTACCCTCTTGGGTGAAAAAAACGTGTGACATTTGAAAATCAGCTACTTCGAATGATAAATAATATCGAAACCTTTGATAATCAGTATGTTTTCTGTTGAAATTTTGTCCAACCCTAACAAATCTATTCTTTTACTAAAATGCTACCGTAGCAAAAAGACTATTTTGGAACACTGTCGTGACTGACAAATTTCTGCCACAAATACGGTCAAACACTTCGTTTTCGTGGTGTTCTGGCCGATGGTTTCACGCAAAATTCGGTCCTCGTTGAAGCCCAGCGTTTGTCCAAAGTAGAAATGACTAGCTTTTTTTATCATATCAGCAATGCAGTCGCGGACAAACGTACAAGTATGATAACTTGACTTGGCAACTTTCAGTCAGGTTATGCAAATAAATACATCAATGTGTTCAGTTAAAATCCTAGTAGATTGATGTCCATGATCTGTAAAAATGTGTGCCATTTTTACCGGAATCTGATAAAGATAAACCATATAATATACTTTTTATATGTAACAGGACTGTATTGGCTCTGACAGTGCGGTAGTACTCTTGTATCGGTTATTAACTTGCACCGTGGTAAGCACAGAAAATGGTTTCGGTGCAATCCGCACATAGGCGGGTCTAACCACAAACTTTATCAGCGAGATGGACAACAAAATCCTTGGAAATGACATGTAGACGTTTTCTGATAACTTTTCAACTCATCCAGTGCAGTCCAACTTCACGTCTATACGGCTGAACTTCTCAACCAGGCTTATGGTTAGCATCCAGATATAGTCTGAAGGAAGCGCAACCTATGGATCTTGTTAGAACAGAGGAGTATTCGTGATCAGCGTAAGTTTCCTATTCAACGATTTTGGCAAAAGTGCTCGGTGATACAAAACATTTCAGGTGGGCTGAGTGAGTGTTGGAGTTTATATGCATGTCAACAAATAAGGCTTAATTATGCTAAAAATTTTGTTACCAGATTAACACTAAACAAGCTAGGGCAGTTTTTACATTACGTTCTTATCATTAGTTTGTTGTTTTCCATCTCAGCACACCTTTGGCATCAGCTTGCGTTGGTGTGGTCAGTGACCAGCCTGTCGGATAAATCACCCGTCTTTGGTCAACAGACCACGTAAGTTACATGCGCGTTTCATGTTCAAAATGATTCAGCAACCACTCCATTCGCTATATACACACTTTCTGATGATTCGCATGTATTTGGTATATGTGATAGGCTTCGAAAATCTGTAAAGCCAAAATACAAATGGTCTTTATCGCATTTTGCCCAGCTAAGGCAATAAGACATCACTTAACGATACTTTGACCAGACATCTCGTTCCAGAACAACCACAAACAAGTCGCTTTCCCAAGTGGCCTGCAAGCATGTACCCAACAACGAGTGGTGCATTCCGAAGCATTCCACAGGATTTTAAATAAGAAGGCTTACCTAACGAGGTTTGCATACGGAGTTTTAGCGCACTGTCCGTGAACTGCGTTACAGACCAGTATTGGGAAACCTCTAAATCGCGCTTGGCGCATCTCAGTTCCGTCGCCTTGTGATCAATCGTTTCTTCGACTGTATGGCTCCAATGGAGTATTACAGACCACTCGCAGGATGGGATAATTAATTTAACAGATGGGCAAGTACACAAAAGAACACCTGAAGAACAACAACCAGTTAGTGTTGTGTGGGTGACAAAGAAATCGCAGTGTAAAGCAACATAGGATTCACATAAATTTCACGAGGACTTTTTCAGGCTATTGTGATGGAACGCAATGACTCGGGCCATCGGTTGTCTTTTGTCCGTCCAGCGCTACCGGCGTGTTATATGACCGGGTGGTGATTGCTATGTTTACACATTGGACTCAAGCGAAGTCACAGAACCACGATCCATTGCAGTTGAATATATCCAAAGCTGATTAAACTTACAACAGCACTGAACATGCACTGATTGCTTGCGATCAAGCCGGTCATTCGGGTCGTGCAGATAATCACAACTCGGGAGACGTAAACGTCCCCGATTAGAGAGCTTTCACAGTGAATCAGCAATTAGGGTAAAATGAGTTTGTAGGCGTGAAACGTTGACGTGAATGTGCTCTGTCTGAGTACACAACAGGACAATGGAAACGACGATTTCAGACTCAAGTGGGTGCTAGCCAG
This sequence comes from Paragonimus westermani, assembly GCA_008508345.1. Classification (NCBI taxonomy): domain Eukaryota; kingdom Metazoa; phylum Platyhelminthes; class Trematoda; order Plagiorchiida; family Troglotrematidae; genus Paragonimus; species Paragonimus westermani. Next base: position 386,242 of record QNGE01000032.1, read on the forward strand.
AGCAGATTACTGACGTTAAAAGCGCTAATGTTTATCAGCTGTCTTGTCTACAAGAGAGGTTGGGCAGAGAAGAGAGAAGGTGAAAACGAGTTTGGTGGTCCCTCAGGACAGCGACAACTTCTGATATTCCCCCGTAGTTCGTGTCACGGAAGAGGGCACACTTGAGGGACCCAACTTCGTGTATGTGGCTCAGTCGTCTGGATCGCGGATCACTATGACACATGTTTGTGTTTATAGGAGACTTAGTTGTGAAGAATCAGAGCTTCGGCTGGATTCGAACCAGCGACAGAGACGACATGCCCAAACACTGCAAACACTCTACTGGTTGATCTACGAGGCTAGGTGTGGAGTTCGGACGTCTTACATTTGAAATCTGTTACCCACTGTATGTTATGGGGTCCACCAAATGATCCAGGGAATCGATCGCCTGGACAGGATTTATCGAATAGTTCTCCTTGGAATCCGTTAGCATCAGACTTCCCAGGTTAGCTTCGTTGCTCACTTGGTATGATAGTTACTGCATTTGAGCACGCTGTTTCTGTCACAGGGCCGATTCCAGCCTGCTTCCTGACCTTCCACAATTGGGTCCTGTTCTATATCACCAAATCCGCAAAAACGAATTACTGGTTATATATATATATACATATATAATTGGAACGTCAAGTAGTAAAACTTGATTGCAACGGTTTGTCCATCTCAAACCATCTATTGAATTAATGCTAAACACGACGCCTACAGTCCTACTCAATTTGGTGCAGATATTTTATAAAGTTAACATACTTTCATTTTCAGAGTGCCAGTCTGCTATCTGTTAGTATTCGAAATTTGGAAACGAAATCGATAACCCCTGTTGTGCATTTCATGCCACCGCAGATCTCTCTGTGCACTTACAGGTGTTTTCATTACACAGGCTAAACTTTTTATGGTTAAATCAAACTCACTAAGTAATTTATAATAGAATGTCGATCGCCAGTACAATGTAAGTGAGACAAACAGCAAAGGATGGACCCGTGTGTTCTGATAACATTAACGTCGATATATCTAAAACAACCCGTTTGTTCATTAAGCAAAACGTCTTAGACGCAGTAGATATGCAGAAATGATGGCTCTTCAACAGTTGATGATGACTTACGTGGACTGTTCGCATTCCGATGTGTTGGCGGCTGGTATTGCATCGGTTGATTAAACAAGCTGGCACTTAATCCAGGTGGACATGGAGTCCCTAGCCCCAATTTGTGATAGTCTCCGAACCGGGGCTGGTACTGGCACACGACGTGTAGTTTTGTAAAAGTGGTTATCGGCTATATGTTTACAGTTGTCGAGACACGAAAAAAAATCGAAAGACAAAACTATTTGGATTTTATGATGAGTAGGAAGGGAGTTGGTTAAAATCAACTGAATAGCACTTGAGTGCCGTCAAAGAATCGTGTGATAGTTGTCCGATAGCAATTTAACAGTGGTACGTCCACATAATCTACTTGTAGAGAAGCTCTGGAGTTGACAAATTGACAATTTACTTTCACCGGGTCTTGGTAGATTTGGTTGCTGCAAGTTTTGAACAAAACAAAGTTGTAAGTCGCCCTCTACTTGCACATTCCGTGAACAATATGTTCTGGTTTTTAGCATGTTTAGAGAATAAATGCATCCAGCTCGCTTAAAGAGTGTTTTGCCGATACTTGTGTGTAACAAAGCTCGTCAGTATTTTCAGCAATTTCTTACTACGTCCTGTTTCAATGTAGGAATGTATCAGTTGTTTAATAAATATACATCCGAAAAAACTGGCAGCCTGTCTTTTAGTCTATGTGAGAAATTTTTCTGGATTGTATTTAATCATAATGAATCAGAGATGAGCGGCAAACACTCATAAAGTTCCTTCAGAACCTATTGTGATACAAATCGTGAAGGACAAGTTTACTGACTTTAAGGTCCAGATTAGTCAAACTTTTGTGGCGAAATATGTCATCTAAATCTTCAGAATACATAATTCGTTTACGAAGTTCGATCAGAATAGATTGAGTCACACACCTGCAGTCCGAAAGTCTTATCATTGGCTACACTGTGAGTGAATTAATTGAACTTCCAAAACGCTTTGAAAAATCAGAAGGATAATTTTCTGTCCTGACGCAATCACATATTACAGGTTTATATTATATAATGTGTATTGTATAATATTGTGACACTTCCACCAGTTATGTACATAAATTATTAATGGCTGGCAAATTAAACGACTTAAAACCAACTGAACTCTGAGCACGGAAATTAAACGTCAGCGAGTATCAGTCAATAACACAGTCGCGTAAATAATCCAAGAAGACAATACAAAACGTGTAATACTGTGAGAAATGTTCAACCAATATTTCGTATAATCAACACATTGGAATATGTATATGTAGAGAACCTACAGTAGAACAGTCTGACCGGTGGGTTATAGGTATAGGAGCAGGTGATAGTGACTTTGTGCAGGCTGACGGCCTTGAATGGATAGTCGGGCGGGTGTGAATGTTCGGTGGTTCAAGTCTTCTGGCGGACGTTCTGCCATCGCAATCTCAGTCCAACTTGTAGTGGTCCGAACGTAATTTTGATTGATCCAGGCCAGAATCAACAATGGTAGCATACAGAAAGAATATGACTGAAGATATTGCCGTACTTTCTTTACGTTCTTGCAGCCTGGCAATCGAGTTTCATGTTCTCTCGTATAGGGAAGTTGCAGTATACAGTTGTGGTAATGCCGATGCAATTCGCCACATCAGTTGTTGGGTCAAACGGATAAGATGCTTTATGATCTCGACCTACTTAAGGTCCATGAGTAGTATGATACAATGAAAAAAGGGAATGCCTAGGTTCCAGTACAAACGAGACACTCTATGCATAAACATAACGGTATGCTCAGTTTACCTACAATAGCCTAATTACCAATAGGTTCAATCCATTTTTCACGGGTAAAAAACACTCGTGACTCAATTCAGAACATGGAGTTAGATAAATAGTTTGGTAATTCGCACACATTCACACTCATGCTTATGAAAAGTCGTGCAATTATCGGAGGTGGAATTGGACCGGTTTATTTAATTACCACAAACACAATTGCAGCTTTGTTAAGGAGCAGTAATATACTTTTGAAAAACTCGGAACACATGAAGCAATCTTGTCTTGGCTGATGGCTCATGTGTATGATTATATCATCATACTAACCTGTCCAGTTACCAGCACACTGTTGGATATCTCACTGGAAGTGGACCAACAATCGATAAGCATGTGGGCCACATCTCCCAACATGGATTTCCACAACTTCCCGTTCGTTCAGTTTTCGGGTGCACGCAATCACGTTCGCTGTCACTTCTGTTCACCAGCCGGTTTTAAAAGGCGTACAAGCCCATATGAAGCACCGATTTTTTCGATATCCCTCCTTCTCGTCAACGCTAATCGTTTGGCGCCTTTAAACATTCATTGTTTAGGCTACTTCGTTAGAATGTGTATGTACTATGTTGAATTTGCACGCTGGCTACCAGATGCGTATACACATACACACACCCACACACACGAATACATGTGTACGTGCGGTCAGATCAAAGGATTCGATCTACACATAAGTCACAAACGACGCCGCATCCCACAACTACAGATTGGTCCCTGTGTATGTGCGATTGTCCAAATGTGCAGACCAACTGGTCAATTATATAAACACACCGTTTGTGACTTAGACGTAGTCAGTGCGTTTAGAAAAACGTTAACCCCTGCTGATTGGGGTCGCGCCCAAGTAGTAGTGTTGTTGGAAGGTCCATCACAGTGCCGAAGATGAAGTTTCCATTCATTGTGTGATCAATAAGACTAGGACCACCCCGATGCAACCACCATCTACGAATCTACACGTCGCCAACCTCACGGTTAATTGACCATATCGGCAAACTTATTTGATCTTCGGATCACGGACTGTATATGACCTTCGCCATAATTCCCAAAACAGCCCCTTCTGTGAATTTCAAATTAATTGAGCCCAAAGCGTTTGTAACGCAATCAGGGACATCGCTTAAATTGCTTACTATCGCCAATTTGAATAAGTAGGCCTATCCACCTGTGTGAACCATAAGTGGATGAGAGTTTCATACTCTTTCTCAACTAACCCAAGTAACTGGCTTCCTGGGTATTGAAAGAGCAAACCCGTTAATTAAGCCTCCTGATTATTCACGTTTTGTAAGCATTTTGTCTGCCTGAGTGATCTGGCTTTGAGGATCCTCAAAACATACGCGACAGTATAACTTTATTTGCACAGCAGGTTAAACGGAGTTAACCTTGATAACCTGGTTAGCGGTTTATCTCTAGTGTCAGTCTTAATGTTGTAATTTTGCTGTTGTAGAATTGCATGTTTGTGTCCCCTCTAGCTTCACTTGCTGTACTCAGCAGTTCAGTCGGTTTACATCTGTCCCACTCGTGTGTGACACTGTGTACACGTGGCACTTATTGACTCCTAGTGCTTGACCTTAAAACCAAGTGTAGGTTGCTCATATGCTGGGTATACTGTGAACCGTGTACACGCGTTAGTTCTGGAAGAAGACGGTAAGTTCACGAATGGTCAGCCGTCTGTCCGATATATCTAAGGATGCTACTTCATTGAGAGTCCGTCTATTCAGAACAGTTCTAGGGAATCAATAGGACTTACAAGTGAACAAGTGTGAGCTGTCAGAGTTGATATTGCTTCGCTGACGTACAGTAGTTTGAGTCACTATGTAACGATCGCTGAAGAGGCAGAATGGACTACTCAGAGTTCTGGAAGCACTCTCGTCTTGTTTGTGCCGTTGTGCTTGGGTTGGTGATTCTTAAAATCAGTCGATGATACAGCCGTTCTTTTTGGTGCACCGGATTAATAGCCATCTTTTAATTTGGCGCCCGATCCGACTTTACTTGGACTTGGTTGAATAAGCCTATGAACGCTGCACCAAACGGATATGCTTGAGTACAGTACTGTCATTTGTGCCCGCTTCACTGATTAAACAAACACAACCAACTGTGGTGTTATTCGTAAATACATTTAGACTAAACTCCTCTTCTTTGCTAGACCGTTATCGTCTCCGTAAAATGTTACTTAACCGTGCCAAGAATGTATTTTTACTTGGAAGCCGACCAAAAAAGATCTCTTACACCATCCCCTTTCATATACCCAAGTAAATGTTTGTCGCTCTCCACTCATTTCACTTTCGACCTAAACTTTTAGCCAGGATTTGGTGTGTAACGTCATTTGGTGTGTGAATGCTATTCGCCATCTCGCTATTGCTCAGACAGACAGTACGATCTGAGAGGCAAGAGATTCAATTCCTAACAGGTAGACGAACGTCTTATTCATTCACTGTTGTGTGTACGTGTGTGCATACGCGCATGAACACTGAGAAGTAACTCGTCACCATGGTCATTGAAGGCATTTCATTAATATTTAAGCAACCATGTAGAAAGCACACAAACGGTACCAAAGGTTTTTAAGGTATAACTGATTATGGGGCGGTGGTTGTGGAGTGGGCGTATGGTCAGGTGCTTACGTTTAAATGTCAACTCTCTCCTGTCTGTGTGGGTATGCGGCCAGTACTAATGAGCCGCCGTTGTTGCATCCTCGACTTCTGGACAGCAGGTTTTCGGTTGTCAAGATTTTGTTGCATTAGTTTTGACACTAGTGGTTCTTTCCTAGTGAATGAGTAATTTGTTTTTGTGAATTAAACAACATTGCTAAGTTCCATGTACCCACAGAAAGAAGCCAAACGCGCTGCCAACTGAGTACAGTAAATTATTGTGATATGTGTCGATAAATGCTTGTTCTTAACTTCACCGTACCCAATGTTATCGGCAGGTTGTAGATTTGAGTGTTCCTGATTGTGAGCGTTTACTCTCTGTGTGTTAGGACCATCACCTTCCTACTTAGGATGTTGCATAGCAGTAAGCATGTGGGAGTATAAAATCCGTCTTGTTTTTCCTTACTGCAAATGTTCACCCAATTGAGGAGATTATAAATCCCTGTGCACAGAAAAGTGCATTGTTCGTCAGCCACACCAGTTTGACATTCGAAGGAGTAGCACCTAATTCAATAAAACCCTTTCAGTTATCCTGCTGGGTTGTTGTTCAACCGATCGCTAGAATCATTAGAGTTGTACATGTTAATGAAAGTTTACAGTACATATGGGCGGTTGGTAATGTTCAAGTTACATGATATGTAAAACTTTTAGTTACCACAATAAAAATGGTCCTACACAATTCGACCATATGATTAGTTTTAGCAAAGTAAAATTCTACTTTTTTTTGTTAATATGCACCGACAAGTAGGATTGGATTTTCTCGTTTCGACTAACGGGAGATGATGACTGATATCTCCACGATAAATTTCATGTACATTTTTCAAAACCGATAACAAAAATCAACGGGTGTTAGGATAAAATTGCAGTACTCAAACTAGTGTTAGTTTAAGGTTGTTCCCATTGGCCACATGTTGCACAGGGACAATGAAGCATCATAGTCACTTATTTCGCTCTCGATGAAGTAAGCGGGCACATTTGTTGGTGGAATAAGAAAACGGTATGCTATAACAAAAAACTAGAGTTGAGTCGAGCAGCAATGTGCCAGTCCTTCCTGGGTTCGAGCATCCGATTTATTCTTTTACGTTAGAACACAATAGATACGGAAGGACTGACAAACACAATGAGTAGTTGATCCGGTCAGAGTTACCGATTTGGTCAAATTAGCAAAGCTGAAGCCAGAAAGATGTGCCCAAGCAGTCACCACATCATTCCCTTGGGATACAAATGTGGATAAACCTGCATCGTGAGCACATAGCCAGTAATGCCCAGCTACTCGCGTGTTACTCTTGCGTTTATCTGGTTACATCAGCCGTTGTTGGTTCACCCCGGATTAAAGAAGCTGGGACAAACAGCGGAGTTTTGCAAATATTTAAAGGTGTTGAAAATATTTGTGCAGTTGCCTGCCTGGGTTGGTGAACTCAGTGTTCGTTTGTTAGCTGAACTGGACGGTTACATAGTAAATTTTTAATCACCAACCAAAATGACGGCTTCAGCATGAAGGAATTTGCCTACATAGTTCACTGTGCACTGACGTTGTTATTCTGATCGGTGATGAAACAGTTGTAACAGACAAACCAGACTCAGGGAACGACCAAACATCGAATTCACTCACCCTGTGAAAGTGTGTAATGGGATCTTTGAAGAACAAAAGAGAATGGCAAAAATGTACAGAGGTAGGCCTAGATCACGGTCCACAACCAGTTGCACAGCAGTCTGGCTTTTCACAAAATGCACACGAAAGTCAGGGTGGTACTACGGACATAAGAACAAGACAGCTAACTGAGTGTTGGTCACTTTTCAACTGTGTATAACTACGGGTTCATATTTGAAGCCTTAATGCATTTGAGGAAGTCCATTTTAAAAACGAGTTAATGTGACTTCAGACTTTGCACTTCATTTGCGATCACACTGCAGACTTGGTCATGTGACATGACTGTCAGGCTGTCCACACCCACACAGTCGGAATATTCGAAGGGACAGTGGCTAACTAAGTATACTTAATCTGACCTGGCTACTGTTCACCTATCTCAAGCAAGTTTTAGTAACAGTGATTGAGATTACAGTCAGAATTTATTACATAACTAGCGGGATATCAGTATTTTCGTTCACCCCCATAGGTTGCTAATGTAAAAAGCTTACACAGAATGTTCACAATGAAATTGGGTAGACGAAACTTCTAAAATATCTTCAGTTTTTCGCAAACTACTAGGCTGTTTGGCTGCATTCCAAGTGCCACGGTTAGATCAGCAACTTTTGACTGAAGTTGTCTGATTAACATTGCTTCATTAATCGTGAGCTGTTTCAGTTTGTGGTTATGTAGTGATGACTCAAACGATTTGACCTGAGAGTCGGGCTGTCACAGTACGCTTATGGATCGATGAAGCCAGCTCCTTGAGTTTTCAAGGCCGCGTCCTTGATGTTGTAGTTGTTAGTCGACCAATTCGACTACGTAAAAATTATTCCGTCACTGGTGATGCTCACAGGGTGATGTCCTGATGAATTGGAGCTTTAGTTCGTAATGTGAACCGTTATTCGGTTCACTTTACATTAATACAATCTCCAGTGGATGAGTACAAACATAGGCTGAGTCGGTCATGGAGTATCGGTTTGAGGGCGAGCAGCAAGGTGCGGTACACATCGTTAACCACTTATGCGTATGCTCCGGAGGCAGGCATTTCTTCTTTCCATGTGGATCACAAGCTGAACTGAGGTGTTAGGTAACAATCACTTCCATAGATTAAGTGTTTATCACTGTCATATACAGCCAACCTCTTACCGCCCAACATGATAAGCAACTGGACAGATGGATGAGTGTGCTATACAATATGTCTAAGTCTGAGATACAGACTGTTGGTTACGTAGTCACCCGTGACTTGTGGTTGTAGAAGTATATTCTATTTCTCTACACTACACCTTAACGACTTTAATGTTTTCGTCTTAAAGCGACTACCCAGAGAATTCATCCGGTCAGCACTTGTTCACTAGTGGTTTCTTAATAGACCTCTCTTTTCCTCTACACCGTCTATTGGGTGTGTTCCTGGATCTGTTAAATGAGGTACTCAATGATCACTGTCTGCAAACGAACGGTGCCAGGCTGGCAACTTTAACTAATACACACTTCATATAAACTTACCACAGACCAACTAAGACAGGGGTTTGTCTTGATGTCTAATGTAGGCAAACAGTTGTCAACCCACACCTCATTAAACGCAATATGTTCCGGTTAATCGGAGTTCGAAAGTTTCAAAATGAACTGACTGAGCATTCGATATTTGAATTGTTAAATTGTCATTCATATGCGATATGCTGATTAAAAACCACAACCAAACCTTCCGCAGAATTGTTATTCATGCACTCCCAGAAAGCAAGTTGGCTACCAATATCCATTCCGTCAATATCTATCGCCCACTATCTCGAATTCAAACGGAACGACTTCCGTGTTTATGGTTACTGCTTGCATGGCTCTTCAAGAAAGCGCGATTTATTGTATCCTGTGTTCCCGAAAAAATACATGCATTTCATGAGTTCATCTGGGATCTCGTGGGCTGGTTTAAGGGGCTCCGATTGTGTTTGTTTAATTCGGTTGATAGGATGTGCGACGCCTTGAGACATGTGTTAACTGATGTTATTCCAGCTTCAGTCAGTCTTTAATTACCGTGAGTGATGAACTGTGAACCAACGGCAAGAGTGTGCGGAATCGCTATAACATTTTGTCAACAACAGCTAGCCGAATTAAGCTTTAAATGATGTCTCGGGAAACACGAAGTTACTGTCTGTTTCCTTGGTGCAGTGATACAAAATCACCGACTGTTTACCCGCCGCCATGATTTTCTCCCTTTGCAAGCGAACGATTAAACATTTTATGAGTTTGCTTGATAGCTAAACCAACACGTTGCACTGAAATAAACTCAGGGGATGGTAGTTAAACATGGAGCACTTCACTAAGTTGACGAACCAACTTGTGTGTTTGTGCGTTATCCCTGCTCAAAATGTTTATTTTCCAAATCACCTAATACTGTTAGCAGTAACCTTTACGGCAAACGTTTCGCAAGTGGCCATCAGACTAAAGATGTTCAGCTTTCATCTCCACTTTCTTGAACCTCACCTGAAAGATATTTCTTACCCCTGTTCTTTCAAACCTACACACGAACAACACTTTTGTACGAATAAAGTCAACTATGGACGCCTTCTACAGAAACCACAATTATGGAGCACGCATAAAGCAAATCAGTTGGATTCAGGGTGTACGTATACTTTTCTCATGCAGCACGCTCATCGTTGAGATTCAATTTACCGTAATTTTGTAATTCGATCATCTATCGTCCCGTATTGCCAAAAAAGCTTCCGCGTTAACAATTGATTGTTTGGAAGAACGATGGATTTGCAAGAGGAATAGTAACTGTGATGGTTAGATTCTACCGACAACACTGGTGTGCTCTGACTCACCAGACAAATTGTTACCCTGTTCGCATAAGTGGATAATGAATGGCCGGTACTGCGTAACCAGCGGGTGAACACCAGCAACTCACACTTTTTTGTTTAATGTGTCCACTTCAGTGAAGGTGGATACAATCGTCAAGTCAGTCTACCGTGTAATCCGTCCTGTTGCGAACTGTTCGACTGAACAGATTCATTTAACAATGTCATCTACAATATCCAGAGCAAAGAACAGTAAGGCACTTTCATGAAAGAGAAACTCATTCCGCTAGCCTTTATAAGAAAATCACAAGAATTTTGTATATTTTTTGCCTCATGTGGGAATGCATTGACTGTCTAAAATGTGATGTTTAGAAGGCATCTTTGAGTTGTCTGAAATTATCACAGAATGTTCACTATCTATCGAGAGTAAATTGTGTGCGAAAAACTATAATTTTACTTGCAAAGATGACAGGCTTTTGCAGTATTTTGCCCAAGGTGATCCCGAGAATTCTGTGATTTCAAGTTGATAGTTCCGTTAGCAGTCGAGTTTTGTTGTAGTTTCCTGGTATGAACATATCTGCTTGAACAGTGACCAGGTAGCAAACTGTTTGCTCGTACAATCTTGATAAAAGAACCTTAAGGAGCAATTTGAAGATATGACCAATTTAGAATTGTTTTCTTTGACAACGAATCCACATGTTAACAAAATGAACTAGTCAGAATATGGCATTCGATAATCACTTGTTGCCCTCCAGGTTGACAAAGCATCGAAGCCGATATTCAACAACACGGGACGGCAAGTCACGGTGTATAAAGTCTGTTGGTCCGTGAGGAAAAGTGAAACAGTTCTATGTTGTTCTCTAGTCTTGTTGAATGGAAGTCTACACACGGTGGAACCGAAATCGTGCAAAAAATTATGACACGAAACTGTGACTAGCCAAGCTGATTCCACTTGACTTAAAGCCTTCAGTTCCTGGGATTGTACTAGCACATTACTGTGTTATTTTGCTTAACATTCTATTGTTAATTACAGTGATAATACAGAATAGAAACGTGCAGTTTTCTTTGACCAAATATTACAACTTACGTGGACAAAAGATTATAAATAGAACGTTGTAATGGCATGTCCTTTTTAGTGTGTGACGTAACTGCTGTAAAACCTGACAACTTCTGGCCCGATTAAATGATGTATTGATTTGATATCCCAGGTTCACTGTATTGGACACACGTGAAACAGTCCTTATACCCAAATCTACGGATAATTATCACACAGGACTGTTCAACCAGCTGTCCGATTAAGCTATGGTTGCCCTAGTAAAAAAATGTTTTCAAACATTATCGTGCATTCAGCCGGAGAAGGACGTTTGGTCAAACTGTTCTCTCGTGGGTAATTGGGCTGAATAGTACGTGACAACGCGGTTTATGGCTCAGAAATTAAACGTATCAGTAACTTTGCTCAAAACATCCACATGGATCCTGTTTTGTCTTTCTGTTATCTGACACAATATAAGTGTACTTATATCATTCACCTCTTAACCAGCAGAACGTACTGAAACTAGCAACGGAAGAGGACGGACCCTATTCCACAGCGGCTAATGCGAACGACAACCCAAAATGAGCGCCTTTCGCAGGTTTTGGGACAGAATGCTGAAACCGCTGATCATGAATGCTTTAATCACAACGGGTAGTGTTGCTGACTGCATTGTATCAACCGTGGTTTCGTTGTACACCAACAACTCCACGACATCATTAGCCAAAAACGATGTTAATTCGACTTCGTACATGGTCACTTCCTTAGCAGAAGCGACCGGCATAATCTACTTGGTTATTGCTACATCAAAATAGTTTACTCCTCCCACTCCCACACACCTCTTTACGTACACAGTCTTTCTTCACAGTCTCACAGACAGACAGAGCTAACTGCTGTATGGATCCGAATGTTGAGAAAAGGCAAAGTGGTTGGACTGTGAACCCAATCACACCAGCTGAGATAGTCTGGCAAACACAACGATCATACAATCCACGAAAACGACCAAATGACAGTTGAGGAAATGGGATTTTGTACGGTTTGGATGAAAGTGTACAAAACAATAATTTCCTCTAATCCCAAACATGAATCGATCGGGAGAAGGAATGAAGAGACAAGAAGTAGCCAACACCACGGATGTGTGCATGGTGCTCACAAAGCGATCGGAACTAAACGAAAGATCCGTCTACTAAGACAACTGAATCCAGACGGTAGACAGAAGGAATAAAATCATTGGATTTAAAAGAGTTAGAGAATTATACAAGCAAACAGACAGAGTGAAATTCAAAGAAAAATGTAAACTATTCTCGGATAATCTGTCTGAAATGTTTACTCTGATAAAAATGCATACGTACAGAGAAGTATGAAATCAACGTTCTCCAACAATTAATCGGTACACCAGAAGATATAAACCAATCCTTGCAAACACCCCAAACACATCAACAAATTGCTCACGCTCATAATTTGTCTTCTTGCGATTTTGAAGCAGTTGATAACGTTATTTTGAGTTTAGTTGTTTACATCTGTTTTTAATTTTTTCCCATTGTTTGGCCACGTGACGGTGTGACGTACCGTTCTTAATTATCTCCCCTGGAAAATCAACCAAGTGTTTCAGTGCCCAAGATTTAAAGAAGAAAACATTTTGTCTATGAAACTAAACATGCAGGAAACAGTGAGCGGCGACTGGATAACAGAAGGTCTTTGTCCACAATTTGACACGAAATCCTTCTCTCACCCTGTCCCACACACTCCGGGTTGCATTGCAACAGTTTAAGGCGAACAAATTGGCGGTCAAACCGATGAACCCTCGTTAAATTGCGGGTACCATTATGCAACTGATGAGCAGTTGTGGTAGTCATAAATTATGGTTCACTCCAGACTCGTGCTATGCCGCAACTTGTCTGACAAACAGCGGGGAAAATCGATTCGACAGTATGTTAGTAACTAGCTAATAGTTGTTCGAATACTGTGCGAACACAACAGTATTGATCAGTGAAGTGATAACACTGTTTGTTGATCGATCGAGGGATGATAGTAAACAAAGAAATGAAAACTTGCTTCATTAACACTGTTTACGTATACACCAGTCTTGTTGTCTACCGATCATGATACACAGCAAGCCAGTGTGACACCTGTTGAATGTCAACGGTATAAAATGCCATCAAACCTATAGATTAAGCGGAAACCATGTGGTTCTGATAGGTGGCGTCAAGATATTCACGCAAAAAACTGTCTTCCATCATCACCGCCTGAGTGTCGACTAGGTTTGGGAACTGCATGTTTTGAAGATAATTATCCATAGACAGTTACTGATGAGCTGGTGACTGCTAAGAACCATGAACAAAAGAGTCGTTGAAATCACAACGACAATTAATTGCTAGTGCTGAACTGGTGTTCATCATTAGAACGCTTCGTACATAACCAGCTAAATTACAAGGGTAAAATTATCACTTCAACCTGTAAATTTTTTATACCTATGTAACGAAGAGCCCTGAATGTTGCCAGAAAATACACTGACCTTCGATGTACAATTCAAGTGTTCTGACCGATTAACAAGTACCTAGTCAGCAAAGCTTGATCGATAATTTTGAATTGGACTTAGGGGACCACATGTCTTATTATGAGATAGAATTAACATTAAAGGTTACTTCAGTTATGATGTAATATGTTTGTTGCCACGCTACAAGCTAGGTCACAAACAAGCTGGCATTCCAACTCAGGGCTGAAAATTCTACACATAGGATGACTGAGCGACATTATTGCACCGAAACAGCCTTCGCTCAACAGTGGTTTCCGAACAAGGGTATCTTCTGTTGTCACGATAATCGCAGCATTTGTTTGCCTTAGCAAAAAAAGGTTTTCAAACTTTCTTAATATATCAGCGACAAATTGATACTAGCCAGAGAAAGCATTCATCGATCGCTCATGTGTGTTCTAGAACGTGCGAATGCTACAAAGTCTGGGAGGCAACCCGAAGTGAAACATCGTTTCAACAACTGGTCGTCTGTCGAGAAACGGTCGGCTTACTTTACATCCTGCATCTTAGACCAAAGCTCCTTTGAACTGACCGCCTCGCCCTACACAGATTTCAGTTGTGAATATACGGTCATTTGATTTTGTAGCCAAGCACGAACGCACCTCAGCACATAAGCACACATACAGAATGATTAATGAACAGTGTCCATTGTTTGAAATTTTCGATCGGTCTGCCTGTGTGTATAAAACTGAGAGAGCGTATATACGGGCGTTAATCTGACGGTCGAAAACCCCACGATGCATACAATCAACCACCTTGACCGGTCGAGAGATATTATGGCTATCGATTTTCATCGTTAGCTACGTTCAGCGTCATCATCACCATGAACAACAATGACGGTAATAGGATCGACTGGCCTTGGGGACAGTTCACCTGCACACATGATTTGATGGGTAGCTAGGTCAGGTACTCACGCACGTTAATTGGTAATGAAGCGGTAACAGCGGATGTGGGCCAGGCCGAACGGAGCCATTGAGACTTTCCCATGTTTGCTAACGCTTCTACCCAGTCGCCTGCTTTCATTCGGTAGGCAAGCCCGTAAGTTAGCGTTGCCGAGGCGTACTGCAATACATATTCCAGATGCACTATTAAAAGGTCTTTCTACATACCGTCTGTCTGTGGGTCATGTTTGAGTAGTAAACTTTCGGAACCGGAGAGAATCCCAAACTATTCAATTTGTCAAAATATTAGCGGTGCAGACCATCGTGTGGGGTGAGTATAGACAGACAGCCCCAGGATGCATTGAACAGGTCCGCGCTTGTGTGCGTTCGTAAACTAGTTTCTCCTGACAGGATGAGTTATCCAACAGACTGACAAGTCATAATGGGCTGAAAATGGTACAATTGATATGCGTCAACAATGACGTGAAGATGATGATTACGATGATGATGATGATGATAACGAAGTGGATAGGACTAGGAGTATGTGATCACGCCCAAATGAACGACAATTCAACACGGAGCGCACGAGTTCGTAAACGCTGTTTTGTAACGAAAGAGGTTCGAACGCTCCTGGTGGATGATATAAAAATGTACATTCAGACCATAAATTTCGCAGTGAATCAACCGACAGGTAATTTATTCGTTTCGTTCCGTCGAACTGATGTCGGATTTTATTACGTGTTATACATTGTGAGCCTACTTCCATCCAAAAGCTCTCAGCTGAAAGAACAATGAATTGTCCTGGCTGATCTATCGTGGCTTAGGCAAACTGGTGAACGTGTCAAGGATAGCCGAGGTCTACCACACCGACTGAGTTGAAATGGCAAACAGCGCTCGCATAATATTGTCAAATGTGAACGTAGATTCAGCACAGGCTCTTGGAATTAAACAGTAGACCCCCACTTCCTCCGTCATTCTTCAAAAATATCAATTTTCTTACATTTACGAGAACTAAGATCAAAGAGCGCGCATTAAATTGTCTGAGATTCATTATCGTAGAAGTTGGTGGACACAAAACACCGTGTTATCTAACGGAGGACGTTTACGTACATCTACCTACAGAATCCTTCAGTGTCTTCACGAGTGCCGTCAACGTTCACATTTTAAGGTACTGTGGGGTCTTACTGTTGAATAACTGCAGTGGGTATATGTGCCTAGGTTATCAAACGGGCATAAGCCATTGAATGCGATGAGTATGCGAAACAAGCAAACCAGTCAAGTATCCATCCGATTTCCATTAGGCTAAACATTTGAATCATTTACTGTATACTGTTGTCTGCGTGATTCAGTGCGCATCCCTGTACGCATGCATACAAAACCTACAATAGCTGGACGGAAATCTTAATCAGCCGAGAGGAAGATAAGTGGGTACAACCATTTGATTATAAACGGAAATTGTGGTGATTCATCGGCCGGCTAGATTGGGAATAATCGAGAATACTGTTGCCAGATCTCAACAGTTTGTTTATTCGATTCGATCGCACGCAAAACGCTGATTACGTATGGCAAGGCTATGAAAGCAGGAGCACAAGCTATACGTGAGGCAAAGCAATGAAATCAAGTTCAATTTCACAGTAATGAAACTGAATGAGTGAATTTCACCATCTCAGAGATTATGGCACGTAACAACACATTGAAAGATTACTGGCAAGTGGTAGGGGATCTGGTTAACACCAGTTCGGGATCACTCAGTTTATTGTGGCCTTCAAATTCCTGTAGAATTTTCAACCGACCATTTTCGAAAGGAAGTACTAAACTCGAGTTTTCCTCTCGTTACAGCTCGTCAGTAGTACACAGAACTTCAACGACCGGGACTAGGACTTCTCAGCAATCGGAATATATAGGAAGAAGTACAACGATTTCTCTTAAATTGGACTTACAGAGGAGTTCTTACTGTGGATTAATAGGTTGGAGTTAACAGAACGGTTACTAGGCCCCTCTTGAGACGACAATGCACACTCAGCATTATTTACAAACGAATGTAGGTGAGCTTTTACATGTAACGATTCAGTCTTATCTAATGTGAGATCAGTGGTGCGGTGTTCAACACGTTTGTTTCATGAAGTCGTGATTAGAATTATAGTCTTGACCGTTGCAGGGATATGCATCTTTGACGAGGTCAACTGAGAACGAAACTCCAGTCTGGTGATCCTTTTCGAAAGAGGCTGACCGGAAAGTCTATGGAAATGCGACAGCTGTGACCAGTTTTGCGTGGTTTTCCACCCAAACAGTGAAAACTGTCAATGGGTCAACCAGTTGACCTATATGAAAGACATGTGTAGAGTACGATGACACTGAGCCACGGCTTCGCCACTGGGTTGTTCAGGCCCTCTGAGTCATCATGTTCAGCAACCATCTCAGAATGTGTGCCACCACTGGTTGATTTTCCAACCAGTGTGCTTATCTTCGCAAGTTAGATGAGAAGCAGAACGGTCTGTTTGATAAAAGTGAAACAGAAGACGATAGTGTGAATGGAGAACAACAGTCGCAATTCAGTAGCCGGTTAAGTACGACTTGAGGCCGATCGTTACTACGTCCCCATAGTGGCCGCAACGGACCGTCTGTAAGAGTCAAATTCAACCTAGTTGGACACTTCGGTCAACTGCGGTCTACGGTAATTTAGGTAAACTTCCGCGGATTGTCCTTGACAAGTAAAACATTTTTCAGGCATTGTTTCTCCCAAGTGAAGCTGTCATCAGTATATATTTTTTCTTGGTCGATGGAACAGGGTTCAGACCAAGAAGTGTCTGTATAGCAGCGAAGCAAGCGGAGAAGGTCTGAGATGTTGAACACTACGTGTCGCCTTAAGATATAAGCCAAGTGGTACTGTATCACCCTGACGCCAACCTGTCGAAATGTCCAAAAACACTAAGCTGCCTCTTTCTCTTGTCTATAAGAATCCATCAAATTCGTATAGGAGAAGTCTTGAGGTGCTTAGAGTTTGTTGAAATGAGTTTTTGAATTGTTTCAGCTTTTAGAATAGCTCCCATTAGTTCACCAGAAATAACTAACGAATAGTCTGCTTACGGTTATTCGTCACGTTTGTCGAACGAACGAAACCAAGAGCAATTTATCATATAATTACGTCAAACTGTTCTGGACTGGAAGGCAAATGAGTGGTTAAATTAACATCCGGAGCTGTGAAGTGTTGATATAAAATGTTATGCAATTAGGCAGATGATGAATAGCTGAAAATAAACTGTTCGCCAAATCACCTTTGCATCCAAAATGAATCTCATCAAAGGAGCTTACTTTGTCATCGTCAAATTGTTTGTGCAAAGTAGTAAGCTAAATCGAATTCGAAACTTATCCCTCAATTAATCACGTGAAAATACCAGCTAATATCGGACCCACTGAGCTTCTAAATGCCATGTGCTTTGTATAATCAGTAGTTTGATGTACTATACCGATTAAAATAAATGTTGACACCTCGCAAGATTAGTCATCTTCGTCATCTCTAAGAATCGCAACAAGTAAATCCAATAGTTTTGGTTAAGGAGAAATTAGTTTATAACAATACTTTTAATACTCAAACTGAAAAGAAAGATTTTCTTTTGTTGGTCACATTTGGCGGTATACACCCGGGTCCAGCACTGTGGTCCGATATTCGAAACATACACAAATGTTACCGAAAAGTTAAGGATTAATGCTCATAGTTTTTTCTGCCTGTTAGAGAGATTGGAACATTTGTTGAACAATTCCTACATGTGAAGTAAACGCCATCAGATGTAAGGAAGTAATATTGGATTTTAAAATCCACTAACGAACTCTATTGACCAGTTAAACAAATTGAAACAGCACATCGAGACTGAATCATTTGGTCGCCTGAAAAAAAGCTCAGGATAAGTTTATGGCAAACCTGCAGATCATTTTGTTTAGAGATGTTGCTTGGCAAGTGATTATCTCTCGTCTAGTGACTGACCGAAATTTGGACCAGTTTAGGTGCTTTCACTTATTGTGGACATAGTTTGCATTATCGGCGTAGGACAACATCAGACAGACCACTAGGGGCGCTGTTAATGACTGGAAATTCATATGACAACGTGCGGCTGAAACCGGTGTTCAGTCCATGCCCAGCCGTATAATCTTTAAGCACCCCAAACGGTAACCCTAAAAAGCTATAACAGTTGAATTCTCATAACTTAGTGAAGTTGTGGACATCATCATCGACAGTAAAATAACATTTTTCATAGCGAATTTGAACAGAGAAAACAGAACCAGTTCTTTGCGGTACGTACCTCTTGACATTTCGATACATCTCATCAGTCACATGAAGCAATCTCAGGATTTATACAGAAAATTCAGTGGACATTATGAAGTCAAACGACAAACTCACTAACCCCACGCACGTCATTGCATACCAGTTACTGCGGCAATCTGGTACTGATAACCACGTCTTTCCGTACTCACAACAGTGGTGCACATCTGTTAATTGTTGCCACTTCCGCGAACCACAGAAGCCTTTGAATTTTGTGTGTGTAAAATAACCGAAAGTTCCTCTCCAGGTACAACTAATTTCGAATTTTCAACAAGTGTCGAACAACGGATGACGCCTGCCTTTATTCACATGCCACTTTCTGGTTGGAGTGAGAGTGTGTGGTATTCCTGAACGTTTTACGCACCCAAACTGAGAAGTGTTCATCGATCCGATTGCCACATCTTGAGTGAATTGTGGATTCGTGTACCAGCACCAAGCCAGATACACATAACGTGACGGTAATTACGCGACCATGTCTTTTGCCCTAAAAAAACGTTCATTGAACCTTTCTGAATAAACCGTGAGTGTACAGTATGTACGAATTGCCACATTGCGAACTGTTTTAGAGCGAAATGTTGTGCAATAAACTGTTTTTGACTTCTTTTATCATCAATATTGTTCAACCTGTATAAAAAGTTGATAAAAATTACCATTGAACAGTTAAAAGTTTTAAGAATGATGAAGTGGGAGAATGCTGTTTTTCGGGCTGATGTTTGCATCTCTGTTGCACTCGGCGCTCATGATGCCAACCACTACTATACCAGTCCACAAACAAGAACTACAACTATCTTGATTCCGTTCACTCCCAAGTCCGTTGTCCCCTAGGCTGAACTACCGTTCTACGTGCGTTATCGCCAACTGGACAGAAACGGTAATTAAACCGAAGTGTGATGTTGATATGCTCATGCAATTGAGGGTATTGTTGTCTTCTACCTGAGAGCCAGTCGGATAACGGAATAAAGTTATCTGGCCGTCAGCACGAGTTTCTTTGTCATACCAGTAAGTTGTGCGGATTAAACTAAGTTGTCTGTGAGTGCGTGATTATTTTGGAACCACTGAACATTATTAATAAACTGTTGTATGCTAGTGGAGTCTAGCATACGAGCGACAGAAACTTATGGTCATCAGCTCAGTAAACTATGATCAACGACGTTGAGATTTCAGAAGATCAAAAATCATCTTTGTTCGTCGATGATATCATCAAAAACAGTCATCATAACCGAGCCTAATTTCGAATACAGATATTCATGACACATGTGTATGGACGTTGGCGTGAGCAAAGATGGCTGTGCTATAAGGTCAGTGACTTTGGATACCTCATGGGATCTCTCCAACAATGAACTGCTCCAGAATAAAAACGCTATGACTGTCTCTTAACTGCACACTATTCGGGGGGGGCGGGGGCGGGGACGCTGTACTTCGGCACATTGGCTTAACTTAATCCTAATAAGGCACCTATTAAATTCGATAGACATAACCTACTGTGGATTGTCATCATGAAATTTCTTGTGAACTTACACCACCTCATTTGATTGTACAAACCACAGCATTATTCGATGCCAATCACTGGCGGTTATTTTCACAGACTGCACAAGCTCCACTTGGTAACAGGGTGTTTGGTTTTACCATATATTCAGTAATTATTTATAGATTCTGACTGACCTGAGTATTCCTTCAATATTCCGGACTCTTCTGACTAAGTCAACTGCTCTTCCAGTAGATTGTTTATAAAAGTGGACTGTTAATACCACCAGAGTTTAACCATACCAACGTTCTTGAGTAAATACACTTGTGTGGAGATGTTAGCGATTGGCTGAAGTTCACAAAGGACGATTTAGGATTCAGTTTAACTGCCTACATCGCTTTCTGAGTAAACCTTATCGGATTGCCGAGGTGTATGAACAGTTCTTCAGGAACTTTTACCCTGACTTTGTGAAGTGCCAGTGTTACACATCTTTAGCGTTCTTTCTACCAGATAACAAAATGTTCACTCTAAGTTTAGGCTTTTATGAATGAGGAACACACCTTTACTGGCAATTAGTAGTTTACACACTTTGAACATCTTGCACACCAGATTACGGTCTTTGAACTCTTACAAACCTAGCAACCATCCCGACTTCTTAAACTGGAGCGTTCCACTTGAGTTTGATTGTTGTCATAGCTCGTCATTATTGGACATATTCTTGCCACCACATGAACTGAAATTCAGGTCGTTTTCTTGAGGTAATCATGTTGACCACTGGACCTCTGACTGCACAATCGCTTATGAACAATGTAAATATGGCCGATCGTTTTGGTATTGACATGTTCGCCCAGCTTGGGATTTAGGTTGCAAACGTTTCATCACCAGGCGAGGTGACATCATCAGTGCCTAAGTGTTTCAGCTGAAAATGCCAAGCTCGGCGAACATATCAATACCAAAACCATCAACCCGAGCTACAAACAACACCAACACTATGGCCGATCGTTTGCATAGAATGACTCAGTCATTTTTACTGTGAGCTTACTGGCGCAGAGATAAACATGGTTGCCATATGAAAGTGTGGTCGGAGTCTGAAAAGGACGTCAGAAGGATGGAGTAGCGATGGCCTTGCCACTAGACCTATTGTTGACTATCTTTATGGCGAAGCTAGAAAGTAGTTCGTTAGCTATCCAAATAAAATCAGTCTCCCTTTACAAACATTATCTAGACGATCTCATCTGTATGGCAGATGAATCTCAAAGCCCCAGTGAAATAGTGGATCATTTCAACTGTGTCCATAAAAATACTCATTTTACCCCTAAAACTAGATCATTTACGGTTGTAGTGTTTTTAGACGCGCTAATTTCTCGTCACCAGGATGGCATTATACAACAGAAGATGCATCGTAAGACAACTTGGACGGGCCAGTAAACAAACTTCAGTAGTTCTGTATGACTAAATCAAAGGAGAGATCTAATCCGATGTTTGATAGACAGGACCACAAAAATAAGCACAGGCGACACCAATGAATAGGAAAGACAGTTCATATTTAATATAGTCGCTGAAAATGGCTATCCGGAGCAGTTTATTCATAGGAATGTGCTAATAAGCGGTAAAGTAGACAAACCACAAACTGCAAATAAAGTCTGTTTATATTTCCTTGCCATTCAAGAGTGATGATGTTGCTGAAAGCGTAGCCGAGAAAATTAAGGCAGCAATCAGTAAAACATACTTCGCACCTCAACTACGCGTTCAGTTTACTCCCACACCATTATTGCGTTCCCAGTTGAAAGATATGTCGTTTGTTCATGTCGCCTCTTTATATGTTTGCCGTTTTACGTGTTCCTGTGGAACAAGCCTCATATGGCGAACAACAGGGCGATTATCTGAACGCACTCGGGACCACCGACCGATGTGGTTAACAAGAAGATGGATGAGGCTCCGTTAGCCTGAAATCGAGTCAGACCACGACCAGCGTGACTGATTCGTTCTAACCAACCTATCCAATATGTAGGATAAATCGAAACATGCCAAAGGTTGTACACTCCCATTTGCAGAGGCCACTGCAATCCAGTTGCACTCGCCACCACTGTGCAACCAAAAACGGCTAGTCAAACCCTTGAGCCTTTCAAGGCCGTGTGCTCAAACCCACGCTGGAATGACCGCATAGATGTGACGCTTCTTCTGCACACTTCGTACAAATCACCTGATCAGTGTTATACAACTAAATCTGGTAAGTCAAACCAGACAGAAACTACTGACTGACATCACTTGCCTCAGTAATGTGTTACCTACCACCCCCGTCAAACCCGTATAAATTTGTTTTATTTAGCATGGTAATGAAACACCGAAAACGAACTTGTTTAATACGCGTTTCTTCTCATGACTAAATCGGGCATATTCAAAGTATTGAAACGAAGCAAAGAAATATGTTTATTGGTTTTTGCTTCAAAGAAGATCCAATGGCTGAAGAAAGCTAAAAAACAGTCCGTCCAAACACACTATGTTGCGACCCAGTTATGCACAAACCGCTATTCATTCTCCATACGAAGTCAAAACCCATGGGTTTCAAATGTGTCCATTACGATAATGAGAATAAAGACATACAGGCGAACATGTTTTCGAAAATCCACTTTCATGCCTGTAAGCTTACATAAAGAATTCCCACTCGGACTCACCGATATATTTACGAGAAGCTTGAACGCATCAAGCTTAAATCCACTAGCAACCAGATCAGCCAGTAGTGTCCATACAAGCTAGGATACTAATATGTGCACAGTACTCAAAAGGTTCAGTCGAGACTATCAGTCACTTAAGTTAACGCTTGAGAAAGACAGAGAAAGCCAAGATACTCCTTTACACCGACGAATAAAACTCATCGAAAGAGTGCCTGGACAGGACAGTATACCGACTTGCGCAGTTTTTATCTCTGACAAAAAAGAGAAATCTGGTGTGTTGTCTTACTAACAGAGCATATAGAATTTGCTAATCCAACACATGAGTCAGCGAGCTCGAATTCCTAATCAGAACATCATCAAAACCTGAAGTGCGGGATTTAATCGGGAAGACTGCATTTATTCGAGTGCCGTTTACAGGTGGCAATCCTGTAAAATGGATTACAAATAGATTCAACTGGGCAATCAGCGTGACGTACGCCACAGCTAAACTCCATATCTGCATCACCACGTCCTCAGTTCTCAAGGTATATAACAGAGCTAGACTGACGGTTCAGGCCTCATCTATGTGTATCTATTCATTCACTTGTTACTGTGGAGCAGGTTATGTTGGTCGAATTTGAAGACGGCTTTCGAAACGAATCTGAGAGCACCATCGACGGTAGCTGGGGCACGGGGAAACACGACCGGCCAGCAGTGCCATCCTCGCTCATCTGGTCGATACTGGACACCAGATGAACATTGCTCATGCATGTAACCCATCAAAGGCTATCCGAGCGAGAACATCATGTACTGCCGAAGCTGTCGGAATCAGGTTGTGTGACTTGCCGTCAGATCATCAAAAGCGGGTTGTTTGGGAGCTGGATCTGCGATGGCCACGAATCCGCCGGATCGGTGGCCAACCTGCGCGGTCAAACCAATGGACGAGTGTAGCGTAATGGACCAATCGAACCATTGTCAACGGACCAGTGACCAATTGATAGACAGATTGGGAATAACGCAACGTTTCGAGCAAGTTGTAATACTCTACGTTTCAACCACCTCGGGTGGCCTTCCTGAGGAAGGAACGTTGTGTTATTCCCAATCTGTTTATCAATAACATGTTAAACACGACGCCCAAACTATTCAACTTCATTCGTACTACATTTGGTGTGGATATCTTACAACTGACCAGTGACCTAGTTTACCTGTAATAAATCCGATCGATACTCTCGATCTGACTCTGTTGACTCATATAGTTGTACCGGCCTGCAGACAAATTATCGTAAACATTTTTGCCTATATGTCTGTGCAAGCTACCGCGTTCTACAACTAGGTTCTCTGTGTACTCATTAGTTTTCCCCTGTTGAGTACCACACACTAGTTGCACTGAGTGGTAATTGTCTGGGAAAGCAGATGAGCGCCATTTAAGTAAATGAAACAGTTTCAAGCTCGATTATTGTTCAGTAGTCCAACTACAACTATTCCGCTGGCAATAGACACCTATCAGTTCCTTTATCGAGAGCCTAGAAGGCGATTTCCTATGATGAGGTTCAGATTAGTGACCGCTATTGAGGTCACTAGGGTGGGAATCAGTCAACCGGACCTCAGAGCTTAATATCGGTTCTCGCGGTCACCTAACATTATCCGAGTTGCAATCATTCGAGCACCAAATTTCAAACGATGTTTGCATAACCGTTAGCAAGTCTACCGTAGACAGTTTTCATTGTTTGGTTTTGCTTTTCAATATGGATTTTGGTTTCACACTTATTGTACCGTGATTTGTTTGACGATGCAGAGTAAACTGTCATAGCAACCTATTCCCATAACAAGTGTGAACAAAGAAGTGAGAAATGCATCACTCGAGCACATTTCGCTGCATCTCAACAGGCACATATTGCAGTCTGTGGGTTCATATATTAGCAAAGTTCAATAGGCATTGTGAAGCTAAACAACAAAATCAACACACACACACACCTCCATGCACATCAGTTATCAGAGCAATCCGGTACTGAAGAACAAGTCTTTCCGTATGCAAGGGGATGGCTTCCATTTGCTAATTGTTGCCGCCTCCGCGAACCCGAGAAGCTTTCAATTGTTGTTGCGGAACACATCCGAAATGTCTTCTCCAGGTTCATTTGGGATCGACAAGTCAACAGATATCGGGCGATCGATAACTGGTTCTTTGTGATTTTGCACATTCTGACGTGAATCGGTCATTGTTTTCATTAGTATTTAGCTTACAAAGGACATCAGTATGTTTCGGAGTCAGGATTGTGTGTTGTTTGGAGGAGGTCGACCAGCTTGTCTTTAATACCGGAGTGAGTTGTAAGAGTTTGTCAAACAGAAGCCCGGACTGGGTCTGTGACTCGATGCTGTCCTTCTTTGGGGGTGTAAAAGATTTGAGATCACAGGACCACCTGTGAAAACACCGCAACCGCTTAACACCAAATCTTACATCATCTATAAATTCTCGTTTGAGTGCCGAGCCACACGCAGAACGAAACGGCAGTTACGTTATCGGTTCAACGAACACATTTCAGTTTGGGTTCGCAAAACGCTCATGGATACCACAATGACCGATTCACGTCAGAATGTGCAAAATCACAAAGAACCAGTTATCGATCGCCCGATATCTGTTGACTTGTCGATCCCAAATGAACCTGGAGAAGACATTTCGGATGTGCTCCGCAACAACAATTGAAAGCTTCTCGGGTTCGCGGAGGCGGCAACAATTAGCAAATGGAAGCCATCCCCTTGCATACGGAAAGACTTGTTCTTCAGTACCGGATTGCTCTGATAACTGATGTGCATGGATGTGTGTGTATGTGTTGATTTTGTTGTTTAGCTTCACAATGCCTATTGAACTTTGCTAATATATAAACCCACAGACTGCAATATGTGCCTGTTGAGATGCAGCGAAATGTGCTCGACAGATACACTGTGTGAAAAACTGCTTCCGAATTCTTCGTTTGATCTGTCAAATTCATGAACGCTCGTACAACTGTGGTATTTCGTGTTGCCTCTTCAGTATCGAAAACCCCTTAACCTGTACTATGTGTATATAATACTAGCGAGGTGGGTGGTAAAGACACAAGACAGTAAACAAAATGGACAATTACGTCCATTACGGTCTAAAGGCTAGATTTAGTTCATTTTGTACACATAACGCTGGCTCGATATGGTTACTCATGACCGTCTCAGCGAAACGCACGAAACGCGTATTAGTATGTCTATTCGAAATCACCTTTCTTGATAATTGGCCAATGAAAACTAAACCGTGACAATGACTTTATGTAACACACGTTTCAGTGTCGTCCTAATAAACCGGATCAAGTAATTTGACACCATAGTTCAAATAATGGTACAATTCATTAAAGCTTATTGCCAACTTCAACTACTCCAATGAGCACAGTAGCCAGATCTCGATTTTCTGCCAACATTGGAGTAGCGTATGTCATGATAAACGAAGCTAAAGTTGATAGTTTAGTTAACAATCCTTTCATCAGATAAACCTACTCACAGAGTAGGCTGCGTTATAAAGTTGAATATCAATCACGGTTTCGTTTAATCTTCCACATTCAGGAGCACTATTAACCTTTCCTGCTCTGAAGAGATATATTAGATTTGTAATTTTTCCCTGTGTTACACATCATCACCAAGAGTACAGAATCCAGGTCATAAGTGGTAGTGTAGATAATGGTTGTCTGTTACTCAATTGACAGTCATCACGACTGATCCACTTGTGTCTACACCATGCTACTGATCTGAGTTCCACTGACCGACTTCGTTTTCATTAGATACAATTAGCAGAACAGTAAAATGTAGGTCATCCACGGTTGATTGCAGGTTTCATATTCAACCGAACTTATCGTTCAGTTCCGTCCTGAATACCTTGTCACTCTCGACTTTTGCTCTCAGTACAGGGCACAAGAGGTGCATATATCCTGGGGGGACAGACGGAAGTATGACTACTGTCCACATCCTAATAAAGCAGTCGATAATTCACTATTTTAGGGTCGTCTACTGCGTCACCTTTCAGAGGAATGTGGCTGGGTGTTTATACAAATATTTCTGTCCCGGTTAGAGCGGAGAAAATAGCCTGTTAATTGCCACGATATGTCTTATGGAAAAGTGGATCACAGTTCGAATTCTAGACGTGGTAAAAGTAGGTAAAACAATGGGAAATCATCCGTAGCGAAATTATGACTCAGTACGTCTTTCTGAATGGACCTGACTGGCAGATCCACCTGAGTCCGGGCTCTAATATGGAGCATGAGTTGTGCTAATTTCATATCAATCAAACCCGTGACTGTTTGTTAGCCACCAAGGTTCAGTTAACAAGAACCACGGAAACCACCTTGGGTATTAAAAGTTCAGCACAACCTTAGCTATTACCCGGTGCACTCCTGTCTACTTAACGGGCCTCAGTACTGTGCTTCTTCCACTCACCCTAGCCCTTCATCTCCACTACGTGGAAAAATGGACAAGTAATTGATGTGCACAACACAATACAAACATCTTTACTGGTGACAACCAAGTAACTCGACTCATATCGACTATTCAGCCCAAGCGGGTTACATGTTGTTCTAACATTATCTGTTCTACATATCCTACATAGACAACACACCGTGAACGAATTTAGTGGAAAATGTATTAACCGACTCATGTCAAACTGTACTTCACGCCACGAGTTCATTTAATTGATAGTCGTGCGAAGTATCCTATGCAGTTACCCGAATCACTTCGGCATATGTACACTAATCAACCGTTCAAGGTTGATTAAAGAACCACACTTTTCCCATTTTTTAAGATCCTCTTACTCCGATGAACTAGAAGCGTTTGATTTACGGGAATGCCCTAGTCACGACTGTGTCACCTGCATGGTTGTGTACGCCTGTGCGTAGACCGCGCGTGCGTACCACGTGCGCGCGCAAGATGGTTCATGTTATCCCCTGAACTATGCAAGAAGTCTTCCAGCTAGAACCAGTCACGCACATTGTGCAGAAGTGCACTCGAAGTGGATACGGTAAACTATGGGACCAGTAGTCGCTGTCGCCGTCGTCGTCGTTGGTGTTGTTGTTCTTGCAGCCACTGCTGTTGTTGTGTAAAGGGCTGCTGAGTAAGAAATAAATCACACATTATAAGTGCACCGAAGAGTTGAAGCTGCTGCTGAGCGTGTCTGTTTGTGCGTTGTGTGTGTGTGCAAATTAGCGCTAGTGTTGCGGGTATGGGACCCACTTTGAGATGCACGTAAAGAAAACAAGGGAAGCGTTGGGGAACAGGTGTACAATTGCCACTTCAAAGCTGACACGTGGCGTGTGTGTGCGGCGATGCTAGCTGACCGTCCTATATACACGGTTGCCAGCCCATCCTATAATCAGAGGTTTAACGAATATCATTACGCTACTGCTACACCCCTCCCTAAGGACATTCTCCACCCTGTACAGTCTGTGCCGGTTTATCTGGGTCATGTCAGCTGACTGTGGGCGTGGTCAGTACACCACATAAATCCTCACTCTCTTGACATTTTTATGACTTAACTGGCATGGATCGCAGCTGATGTACATGTTTCGGTGTCCATGGTTCACGAGGCAATAGACAATGAGGGTCGGTGAGGACTAACTTTAAACTGATGTACGGCAAGGATGTGAAAGTTTAGGTCACACATGAACGTTTGAGCATGTCACAAATAATAATCAAGCTGATATGGTATGTTACATCCTGGGAGCCTTTCCACATATTGACAGTGACTGAGAACGTTGTACGTTTTAGAGTGATAGATTTGACCACAGTAAAATGCACTCCGTAATCATCGGCGTAGTCAGATTAAACACATGATTAAAACTATCTTCCAGTAGCAAACCGAAGCAAACACGTCTGTAGCATCCGTTTATCCTTCGTAAACAAATTTTGACAACATCGTCTCACAATATGTTTCATCAGCATAAAAAGTTGAACGGTGTTCTAGGTTGTTTGTATGTCATCGGCAATATCGGAGCCATTCCAACGTAGTCAAAAGCGACACAGTAAAGCACACGGCTTGTTCTGGTCAAATGACCGGTTGATCGAAGTCAGAACTGTGCTGATATCTATTTATAGCAATCTATTCCATTCGTTCTCTAATCCACCACACGTCGATCACCGTATGCTACAAAGATGGGTTAGAGCCAGTTTAGTGTGTATACTGGTAGAATAGTAAAAACGAACCGGTCAGTCGGGATAGCGGCGTCAAAGTTTTTGTAAAATACTTTGTACTGATTTTGCGTCAAATGAATGAATGAATAGTCGAATAACGGCATACTGTACCCAAGCAGCCCCCGAATTTCGAACACATCGTGTAAACAATATGGTCACTGAACCTCATCTTCACTAAATAATCATGACATGACCTGAGAGTTAGTGTGTGGCTGTTAGGTTCGTTAACACATCTAGCTATAACCGTGAAAAAAGAACAGAACAGACTTTCACGTGACCCACCCGAATGCTCCATACGCACTGTTTGAAGGGGGACATATGTGATCATGTAGCGAAACGGTTACATCAATATGGTGACGAAAGAACATGCTGAAAACCTGTCATAAGCCCTTCACTTGGCGGCGTTTGGCAGTCACCATTCATCTAGAGAATTAATTACAGTGTCTGCTTGGAAAAGTGAGCCCAGTGGTTGTCGAAATTAAGTACATAGATTGATCCTGTTTAGAATGACTGATTTTGAACAACTAAGATGTCCACTTTGCCTACCAACTGTGTACGTGACCAACATTTGCTTGGACGAATTCTCTTTATGCTTGCCCAGAGTAGTTGGACAAGTCCAGAACTTATACTGGAATGAAATATCGACGTAGTACTTAACCCCTGCTAACTTTTTTCGGCCTCCCGAATAAAGTCCAAAAGATTTCAGATAGCTACTTGATCGATCTAAGGGCAGAAAGATACCGTTGACTTGGACCTCATTTAAACAAAAACGTTGCAGTCATTAGCTTGCACACAGAAATTTCTTCATCAGACATAAACTAGGCAATTGTCAAAGTGACTACTCTGCCGATCATGCACAAAAGTCACTTATTACGGGTCAATTCATTTTAAAAATTAAGTGGTTTAAATAGGTTTTCCAGTTTAGCAGACAGTATCAATTTCCGGATTACCCAAAAGGTAGCTATACAAACAGGTCATCAAAAATGCCCCGCACAACACCACTTATGGTTCTGTTCACACAGTCGGAGGATGAAATACTGAAACCGAAAAGCAGGTGAGTGGAAGTACTGATGTCCAACCTGACAGGGTTCCGTTAATTTCCACTTCTTGGATGCAGGGCCAGGATTTGAGGACAGAAATACAAACAAACACCCATATTTCAAAGCAACAGAAAGCTAGAACCCGACTGATAGAAGAATTTGAAACTTAACTGAAGACGTGAGTGTAGTTTATGCTGGAAGGAGAAACAGAACGGATGCAAATTTTGCGAACGAACAAAATAACGTTTTAAGTGCGTGGTCCATCAGAATGGGGAAGAGAAAAAAATCCGTCAAGATACCATATGACTTGCGAAATAACAGATAAATGCATGTTTATTCGAATAATAAACGTATAATCGAGCTAACCAAACTGCGCCTGCTGCACTCAACGTCTGCCAGTTGATGAGTAGCCGTGGATGTGCTGATGACTTACCAGTCGGCGACGCGCAGCGCACATGCGGCTTCACTGGTCTCTGTGTTGCACCGCTACGTCATCAAAGCGTACGGATCTAGGAGCTCTGCTACAAAGTGTTTGGTACCACGAACTCGCAGTCATTCATCGCTAAACTTTCAGAGGCACGTTCGGATTGCACTCCTCTAGAATGTTATATTTCATGTTACCTCCTCAGGAAATGTAAGTCACATAGCCTGGAGCAAAGTGCTGACCAGAATAGCAACTTGATATCGTGTTTTTGACAGCCAGCATATCGTTTATCTGCCTTCAGTCATTACTGTGGCGGTTCAACTGAGATTCGCTCTCCAGTTATTCATCAAAAGTGCCCTGGCCAATGAATTTGACTGAGTATTAACACTGATCAATCCCGTCCATGCCAGCCATTCAAAGTACCTGGGCATTTGTGACCATGTCCGAGCACCGGCTGCCCCATATATGCCGTATATATCGTAGAAGAAGATGTTTATCTCGTACCTTTCTTCTACACAGTATCCACATTTCGTTGCCATAAAACGGCGTGGAGAATACCGTGGTTCTATAGAAAACCAGTCTACTTTATACTGCCGGGTTGTAATCCCTCCTCACGTGTCCTTTGTAGTTTCCACAAACAGCCATAATCTTGGAGACGGTGTAATCAATAACTCGGTATTCCATCCGAAAGACGAAACGTAACAGCTATACTCAATAATGTACGCTGGTGTTTTATCGTTCTTGAAAAAATCATTGTCTCAATCACTCGTTTATGGTGATCGTGAACAACTTCCTGCAAGCTGTTACTGCTCACCTTCAGTCAAAATGTTGCAGATTGCATATTCTATTATAAGGCAGTTTGTTCGCATTCCGGATGATTCTTTGAAATGTGGGCTGACGAACGCTTACATTAAGCATACGTTGTACTTATTTGACTCGAACCAACTGAAGAAGATATTCATAACCGCGTTGACAGAATCTTCTTCAAAGTCATATCTGTTTTCTGAACAGGACAAGAATGATTGTGATACATTCCCTTAATCTGAATAGCATTAAGCGTCTTTTCGGTGTCAAGTATTTCGAATGTAATGCTGACTGCTTTCTTTTATACGGTTCTGTTAGTGGCACAGACTATGGAAACAATGTCAGTAACATAGATGAAACAGTCCGCAGCCCCAATCAAGTTGTTCGCACCGAAGATGCGGACGACAGCGCCTCAGTCTGAAAAGCTTGCCGTTTCTATTAAACCTGTGTAAGACAGTACACACCGTGAAATCAGGTACTTCAACTTGATTGTCAAGTCCATTAACAAAAGAGCGACTCAGTTTAGCGTCATTTACATGAGGAGCTCTATGTCGACATCATTCAAATTGTCAAACAAATTTGGAACAGAAGAACGGAAAGTCTTCAGCCAATCGGTGAACAGATTCACTGTTGGTTGACTACAAATTCCAGCTATCCATTCGATTGGCTTCAGGGGCGATTATCACTAGTTCAAGTCAAACGCTTACTTACCAGATGCATACAACTCGAGAAACGCGCAATTCAGTCAACGCTAATAACCCATGCATGAGTTATTAAACCTGAAATATAGGAGGCTGTAATTAGAACAAAACTTTCAATAAATAGTTATCAAGTTTCTCCTGTAAAGTGACCGCTGTAAGAGAACTACCATCCAACGGTTACAAGCGTTGTAAGGGGTGAAGCAAATTATCAAAAAACGCATGATGTGGAAGGTTCACTCAGTAGTTTCCCACAGTAGCTTCAATTTCACTGTACTATCCCCGTTTACTGGCAGTTTCCTCGAGTTTATTGACTTGCTTCCAAACTGCTCGTTTCGTGCCTTCTAGTATGGTGGAACCGGAAAGGCGCAATTCTATTTGGGATATTTATGAGTACAAGCCGAAATGTGTTCCTATCAGCTGGGTGCTGAGAAAAACTGATCAAAAACCACCAAACATTTCAACAAACTCATTTATACCTCATGTTCAGATTGTTCCACGGGCTGGTCTGGATTTTAATTTGAACAATGGAAAAAAACGAGTTAGGTCGCAATTTGTTCTGTCGAAAGTTGGCCAACAGTAGGACGACTGACTCTTGTGACTAAGCAAATCTACCTAGCTTGTAGGACTGTACCCAATTGCCAATATACTCATCAGAAATTCCGACTGTGTACAAATATTCCAGTACAGAAACGTCCGTAAAACAGTCAGTGCTTAAGAGTTTTAGGATGCAGCTTTTTAGGCGATTACATACTGATTCGACGCAAATAAGCTTTTCAATCAAATGCATCCTTGGGATAATGCCGTTGCGAAACAACATGGAAAATTTGGGTTGCGTTCTTTTACAGCGTCTATCACTTCCGGCAATCCAAGGGGTGGTTGTTGTTTATGAGAGTCTTTATTAAGCAAGTGACATTCAAATATAAGACGAAATTATCAACAACTCAGAAGGTGGATAAACTGACCGAGTCCGACCTATTTTGATGGAGTATTAACCAGACAAAGTAACGGATTGAGCTGTTATCGACTTTCGGGAAACACGTGGACGGTAAGTTGATACCCGGGTCAGTGTGATTACAGTGTCCATGTAATTTTTTGAATGAACTAGGGAGATGTGTACGGTCGAATCCCAACTGCCTCAACAACTGGCAAAGTGAATCGCTGAGCTAAATGAAACTTCACTGTGACTGTACGGCAGTATCAAGTGGGGGAGGGTCAATAGATGTTTCTGAAGGGTTAGTCGATTCACATAGGCTGAGTATCTCTCCAACATATCCACATCAACAATGGGGCTAAGCCTATTCGGTTGGTGGACTTCCGACCAGGATGCATGCGCAGCACGTACACCGAGCGTGCGCATGCGGGCACATATGCGACAATACCAGACGCATAATGTGGGCTGCCCGCTTTAAAGGTGGCCGGATTTCTAGCTCCAGCTATGGCTAAAATATATATTGCTGATGAACTCAAACGAGAGCAAAATTTGAGCTGAATGCTTCTCTATGAAAGGGATCGACTGACAAGTAGTTGAGATTGAGACGGCTACGATCAATTCTGAATGTTTTTTCAATTTATATGAACCATAAATCTTTACTGCTCATTAGAAACCAAATACAGAAATCAAATTCCCAAATTACGGCCCAGCTGTACAGTATCGCGATAGCACTTTGTACAGGACGACAGATACCAATTAGATGCTTCATTAGGTCAAGTTCACCTGTCAACTTTTGTTGCCGGTTCATATCTGCTCTTAAAAATACTCAGGTTATGTAACTCACTTACGAGTGTCAATAGAAGAACTCCCAGTACTATATATCTGTTTGCATCGTATGTGACTTCTTCCATTCAACATGCCCTAATTACCGGGACAAGAAAATGATGACAACCTCTGTTTTATAACAGACTTAAATCAGTCGTAAGGATTTATTTCATAAACATGTATATGCCACTAAAACTGTTTGCATTCAGATCAATGTTGTTGGGGTTGAGATAAGGGCGGAATGTTTACATCAACACTGCATGTCAATTCAACCAAACAGGTTAGTCGAGACCTGCGATTGTGCTTATGAGTCGCAATGTTTCGTCATGACTGTTTTCATTAACACGGCAGTAAAGTCACATGCTGTCTGTTCTCATTTGTTCCACCACCGACACTTGGTGATGAAGTAATCACGGGAACACTTGAAAATTCCACGTTTTCACAAATACATTCACATATGCATGCTCACATTCAAAGGTCAAATGAACGGAGAAGGACTCGCAAACTAAATACAGGTTGAGTGCTATCAAGCGTGACATGTAACCTGTCTGTCTCGATTTGGTGCGGTCAATGTGTGTTAAACCTTTGGCCTGACATACTTATATCCGTTACGCACGCTTGATGCAATTCAACTACGGATGCTATGAATCATTTTTCCTCCCATGTCAAAGCCTTGTCGCATACCAGCAAAACTGACAGTGACATGTGGACCGCATCGGGATCGTGATGATCAGGCTACTTGGGCAAGATAAGACAGTCTCATATGCACACAAGTCTCGGTAACTTCATATCACACAAAGTCCGTGTGCACACGCAAACATTGTGACTGTCAGCGTTCTGGAATAGTTTGACGCCCGAATACCAAACGGAATTGGGCGCGCCATACAGCTAGCCAACAGAGGGAAGATGGGGTCAATTGTGTGTCCGTGTGTGTGATCATTGGCAGAAACGGAACCAATCTGATTACGAAACGTGCTGAAAGGGTCACTGATTAAATCTGACTCGGGATGATAACACCACGTCTGGCTAGCAGAGGGAGAAAGACCTGGATGGAGCCAGCATTAGGGACCTAGAAAAGTGATGTAAGGGGTGAGCTGGCCAAAGGCTCGACTACGTCAGGAAAGCTCTTTCCTGCAATACTGTTTTGTGTGAGCCTCAAAATCGGACTCCTCTCAAACATTGCTTATTTGTAACTTCCTTGTCATTAAATCGATTGCAATTTAGTATGCTTATTAAACTGAATTGTCTTAATCCGCTGGACTGTTAGCTATTGCCATCACAGAACTAATACATTTCCCTACTTTACACAGTGGTTCAACTAGGATGATGTTTCGATAAAATTGTCTTGACTTTATGAAAGACAACGGTCGAGTAGAGTTCAAAGTTGGATTGATAGCGCACCGTCTAATACACCTGTGTTCATGGGTATGATGAACAAACTTCGTATACCGATCGGAACAAGAAATCTAATTTCTAATGAGGTGGAAGCATCAAACAAACAGACATCCTGAAGCTTCCTATTGTTCAAGCTACATCGGTGTGACTAAAACAGTTGAATGCTGGATGTGTCAAACAAATCTTTGAAATTCCAAACATAATTTGTAGCAAAACATACTAGATACAGTTTAAATTATCTTACTGTTGATCAAATTACCGTCTGAAAACCCGTGATGTCTTATGTAGCTAGATGTGATTAAAAAAGTGACAGGCTCATCTAGTTAGAAAAAGATCCGTCTTCTACGCATCGTTAACACACGGAAAATTCATTGTAGAGGCAAAGTATAGATAAGTTAAACTGTCTTTCGTATCACAATGTATAAAACTACCGATATTAAAGTATCCTTGGCTCGTG
Organism: Paragonimus westermani; assembly: GCA_008508345.1. Lineage (NCBI taxonomy): Eukaryota > Metazoa > Platyhelminthes > Trematoda > Plagiorchiida > Troglotrematidae > Paragonimus > Paragonimus westermani. Next base: position 421,869 of record QNGE01000032.1, read on the forward strand.
GATTGTGCTGTTTGTAATATGCTCAAAAAATCACCAACCTCTCTCTAGTTATGCGACACGGTTTCGTAGGGAAATGAACTGCGACATATTTTTCAAATCGCATTTATTCAACAGTGATTAGTTTATTGTGTATTCACCGTTCAGTTTTAATGGAACTGCATCAATTGAACACAAAAGTCGTTCGAATAGACAGATAACTTTTGTAGAAATGAATGTTCCCCTGGCAGATTGAATTCATAGTGGCAAGGCTATGACTATTTCTATGAAGTACAAACTAAAAACTTGTCTAATTCACCTAAACCATAGAGAATAAATATGAACGGAGAACAAAAACGTGGGAAGATTCCAACGAACATTAACGTAACCAAACATTAGCACGTTTGCTTATCCGAAAAAAGTCCAGTACTCCCCAGTTTTCAAGAATAAGTGTTGGAGGAGAAACATCATCTGTCACTTCGTACAAACTCGACACAACTGATGAACTAGATACTGTGAATTTTTCTGACCAACTTGTGAAACTAATCTTTCCCAAACATCTGATTGTGTATAAAAAACAGACGAGACGAGCATGTTGTGGAAGGAAAATGGCAAGTTGGATTCATTTGGTCACAAATCGAAAGAAAAATCATCCGGTACAATCAGGGTGGAGAATATCACTGCTGTTTCACATAATTGCATCTGGTAACCACCTTAAAAAAATCAGTGACGATAGTCTACATTGACAGTCGTCGGGCATGAAATGGCATGATTAAGCAAAACTTGATCCACTGACAGGCTAATTAGATGGTTCGAGTAGCAGCAGGTGTTGTTAATAGTTGGTTTTACTTGCAGTTTGTGTCTGCCACCGAAAGTTACGTGGTGAATAAAGGTTGTTTTACTGATTGGATCTCCCTAGTAGTTTAAACTAATTATAACGTTAAAGTGGTGTTCATACTACTTGGTACTACATCACAGCTATATCTCGCATGTCACGACATATTTTTGTATTCATGTCTTATTGGGCAAAGCTTGCAGCTCACTTGATTTTCAGTTACATTGTTTCAACTTATGAACTTAACGTCAGCCATGATTTGAAGAAAAACTGTGGTTCTAAGTGAGTTAAAATATAATACGATGTTCACAATTCTTGTCATAAAGTTCGTAACTCTAAATGGTTGCTGGAATTTCATTTGGACAGAAGTCGTTTTGACGACAAGTAGTTTGCCTTCAACTGACCAGTAATATCCCGAGATGGTTAAGGACAGCGACCGTATAGTGTGTAATCGGTTTTTCGTGTGTCACCTTGCCTCAGACTGTGATTAATCTGTCCACTTCCACTCCTTTGAGTTTGATCTGTTGTGATCTCAAGCATTATTGTCATGTGTGTGCCGCTCCGCTTAAATGCACATCACCTTAGAGACACAGTTTGTTCTCATTACTCGGACTCGTTCAAATTTATTTTCGTTAATCCTGTCCTGTACGATATACATTGTGGTTTTAGTCGATTTTTCGTACATTTTTGCCGGCTAATCTGTTTGTTAACTCCACTCGATAACGTTGCGATCAGGACTTTTGGGACAGGTCGAAATCTCCCACTCCGTTAAACCTGCTAAGCAGTATTTATAACTACCGATGGGAACGGCTGGGAAGTCTAGGTGAGCGCCACGCCTCCGATCAAGCGCGACTGAAGTTCAGGCCGAAATTGACAAAATCTCCAACAACTTATCATTAATCTAACATACTATTTACCAGGTTTAATGAAGTCCGATACCTCGATTTATCTCGAAAGTCTTAATCATGGGGTAGTCGGTTAGGGTTAACAGACAATGACTGTATCCAGTCGAGACTATCGGGCAACCTGATCACTACTTACAAACGAAATTTGTTGAGTGCTTAGGTATGACAACTCGGTAGTACATGTTGTCGACTCAGTAGCGTATTGACCAACAAGGAGTTTCTTTTCGGAAGCGGCTAGCTGAAAACTATGAGTAAATTCGAAAGCTGTAATCACGTGTAGCCGGTGCTTAACCTGAATTCGAATGAAGTTGCTTGGGAGCAGACGCAACTTTATGGCACTCCGCTTTTGCTCTAATCCAGCAAGGAAAGGTTTGAAAATAGCTAAAATCTGAAATATATTCAGGCAGACGAAAATCCGATTGTTATAAACTGAGCACAACTGACGGTTGCCGGCAACCTTTGAACTTCAACATGTAACAGCCAAAAATCTTTACGGAAAGAAACTTCAGACTCAATTTGCGCTCTCTTCAGTAGTACACGCACCTTTTGATACCAGAATTTAAACTCAGGTTTGCTTTTTCATTAAGCAGCTCGATCTACCTGAAGGCGAGAAGTGCTTTCGTTGATGAGTTGTATTCAGCTTGCAGTGAAAATTTCTCGAAAGACGATTCTAGAATGATTTCCTTAACCACTTATTCTCTTAAATAGCAAATCTCTGATGACAAGGAGGCAAAGTTAGAAAGCACCCACTGTTTTGTGCGATTTATTTCCGTAAAATACGATTTGAAAGGAACCTCTACTGCTGATAATGAATTAGCGAGTTTGGAGAATTTTGAGTGAGCTTGAATGAAAGAGTGCACCAAGAAGTTTGAGCTGTAATGCTATAGAATGCAGCAATATCGGTGCACCAGTTTGCTCTAACTTTCAACGTCTAGTGACACTTTATGTTACGATTTGAAGTTCTGAGACCCATCTACTTCAAAGTGTTGACAAGGATGTCGTTACTTGCACAGTTATGGTTTACCAGATAATCAGATAGTAAGTCTATCACGCATGCCGACGGAAGGGTGTGTTGTAACTAGTTAGGTAAATCCATCTCATATGTAACCGTCTCCCTCATCGTGTCAGGAAATTACAGACTTCAAATGAAACATCACTTAACGGATTGCCTAACAGTTCATTCAAACCGATCCGTGAGCATATAATGTTTTCAACCGGGCCACATTCATTCCTGTTCCCGTATTTATTTACAGTCTCTTCAGAACTGTTCTTCCAAGGGGTGGTTATAGATGTCCAGTCTTCTACCGTGAACATTTGTTGTTGCGATGTGAACACTACTCACGAATGGCCGCAACTTCCCCATCGAAAGACAGTTTCCGGATTAGTAACCTTTCGAAAAAATCAACAAACTTGAGCGTAGGTCCTGTCAGAGGATACCACCCCCTGGGGCAAACTTGTCGGTCACTGGGACGCCAATTTCGCATTGTACACAACGAAATCATCACATCGAAAACAACTTAGGTGCATTCGCCTGCGATCGAGTGATATACATTGGCACGTTAGGTTATATCTTGGTTCCTTGTCTATATGGACAAATTTTCATACATACGTATAAACTTGGAGGATGTGAGGTAATTTTGTTTACAGAAATTAGTCGAATGAGTGGAGCAGATAGGAAAAATTATTGAACGATCATAATGGAACGAAATTAACCAGAACACAATTTATTTAATATTAATTCCTGAAAGAACGCTGGCGCTGGTCAACTGCAGTAGATCCGGAGATCAAAATAAATTACTTGTTAAAATAATATGGTCTAATGCGACATTTTGAAGTTTTGGCTTTCGATAAGCTACTCGCGAAATGCGACCCGCTGTGTGGTCATTTTGTTCCGCAAAACTGTTCTTCAGGCACGATTCTGTCTGGAACGTCAGGTTGGTTTGAACTCAGAACCATCTTGTTACAGACAGAAGCTCTTGTTCACTATAGTCCTGATGAGATGACTATTGTTTCTGATGAGAAACTGGTGAGATTTTTCGGCTGTACCATCACGGCTAAACAGTCGATCTGTACAAAATGAAAATGGGCACTGATGTGACATCCAACTCGGTGACTTAAGTGCTGATATCTAAACAACCTTACTCAGGTTATGGAGAAAGGTGGAGTTATGTCTTTAGTTTAGCAACAAGGTAGTCACAACTTCAGAATGAGGTCAACAGAGGTCACTGAGTTTTCGAAAAGCATCTGAATACCAAATGACACCTATCTTCAAATGGATCTAAAACCTCTGACGATGTATAATTTTCTAGTCACATCAAAGATATATCACTAAACGTATGTGTGAGTGGAGTGTGGTTTTCAATAGAAGTAACGAGAATAAACGAAAATTTCGACGAAAGCTAATCAAATGTTGTGATAAACATTTGGCAAAACTGATCTTAGAAAGATTGTTTAGCCTTGAATTTACACAGTTACAGGGGCATTGTTAATGTTGGGTCACGTTCCTATGGGACTCACCTAGACCAATCAGGTGTATCGATGATTAAGTTGATGAGCAGCTGTAGGAGAATCCGTTTCTCTGGTAGGCTGTAATAACTTACCTGACCTTATGGTACACTATGGTTGTAGTACTGAAGTGTTCAGGACAGGTAACTCACTACAATGTACTGTACAATTATGACAGCACAAACTAAACTGCATTAAGGTTCAGAAGATCACCAGATGTTAATACTGAAGACAATGAATATAAAAAAAGATGCAGGAATCATTAAAAGCGATCGATACATGGGGTGTCAATTATGACAATTGTCAGTACACATCCCAATTTGACTCTTTAGGGCGACAAATTATAAAGTACATATTATTTGAATTCAATTTAAGTTAATTTTTTGTATCGGAAGATATTAATAATTCATTGATGATAATATATTTTTAACAATACATATCCAAGGTTATCAGGTTGTTCCAGGAAAGTCGTTTTTCATGAGGAAACAAATGAACAGAGCTGACAGTCGACTATTTTTCATTCGTGCGTTACTTCGTTGTGGGACAGCCTAGTGTCACAGCAGTAATCAGATTAGTGATGAAGTTCAACAAAGTTGAGCCATTCGCATTTGCGTAGACTTTTTGGAACAAAACACTAGGCTCAAGGTTTGTGTTTTTACATATTTCCACTTTTGCGCACACTTGGTCACCATGATTTGAACTCTAGTTCACCTTTCTACGAGGCCGCCACGTTGACAGCCGGCGTCCGACTCCATGGTAAGTTGAATTTTCACACAGAACCTCGATCAGCTCGCCTGTGAGTAATGCTGAGGTTCCAGGATCGTCTGGAGGGCAGACACGGTAACTGCTGCCTGTTGACTGTGACTAGTGACTTTCAGGAATCAGATAGAAATCACAGAATCCACTTAACTTGATGAGAAATATCGATCTCTAACGTGAACGTGACCTGAATCTGGTATTTTTTTTTTAGAAACTGCTCACTCGAAAATTGCATTAAGGCATGTAAGCTGCCATCATTTTTGGATGTTGTTCAGTCAGCCATATTCCGATTGCTTTCCAGTTATTGATGTTAGTCTACGTTAATAACAACGGACTTAGCTGTGTACAGTGAAGCTTCGTATGAATCCGTTGAATCCAAGAAATTTGTTGGACAAAGTTACCTAGAAGCCGACAGATAACTTCCCGGTGCTCTGGTACATACACAATAGATATGATTGCAATATTCGTGTCAAACGTTCATTTCAAAACATTGGTGCTCCAGTGCAATCGCGGTGATTCCCGGGGACCTCTTCAGAAATATTTCAAGACCAGAATACACGCGTACGGAACATCGCTGAATGAAAATATGACTGATCATTTTTGCTACTACCGTTCAGTGTCCCAATGGTTAGAAGAACAAGACCCGATTTGTCAATGAGAAACCGGTCGAACCAATAAGGCACTAGACACGATATCACTAAATATTGGCTATCCCATTCAGTTAGTGCTCAGCATTAGGTCTGTTTACTCTCTCCAGTTCATGTAACTTTGCAAGCACGCACTGATTCCGTTGACAGGCACATTGAATTGTTTGATTCTTATCGTTATCTGAATCAAAAAGATCCTGAACAGTCCAAAACTTTGGTGATAGTTGCGGTCGTAAATCGTAATCCTTTTCAATATGCGGTTCAACGAGAGAGACTGTGACGGAGCAACTTCAACCAGTGGTCCAGCTTGATTATTTTCTCTGATCCAACTCTCTACTGGCCCTCCACCCACTCATAACAGGAGGTCAGCCATAGGTTCAGTCAATAGAGAACACAGTTCGATAGAACGACCATAATTCACATCAAATTCAAGATTAACATTCGTGTTCCTTAGTTTGGGGTATTTCGCTGGTACATAAATTCACCTATAATTATTCCAAACCGACTGAGTATTCCGTGTGAAGTACAGTGGAACAGAATTTCGTTTAATCGTCCTGAAACTGCTGAGAGAACCTATTATTTTCTGTACTAACTACTGACTGACCCCTATGTGCATCTGTGCATAGAGTTTGGTCAATGGTGTTACAAAAAAATGTCCAAGGAATTTCTCTACGTTCACCAACACTGTCTCTGTGCGCGCGCGCGCGCGTGCGCACGCACAGCCTTCTTGTTCGTATCCACTTTGGTATGCTGATTTATGGAATGGCCAAGACGTACACGGAGGACGACTTACTGCCTGATGTCCAGAGAAGACCAGATAGACGAAGTAGCATGCAAAAGCCATCAGGCTTCCGACAACTATCTCGTAAATCACACGCACACACAATAGTGGTCGGTAAGTTACTACACGCTATCTCAGGGCAGTCTGGGCACCAGTATCTTCATAGACTTCCTGTAGCATCATTGCGTTTGGTAGATCTGAAAACTGAGCTTATGCCTTACGGTTTATATAGTCAATCGTAAGAAGTGCGTTTGTTTCGAATTCTTCTGGAAATCATTTATCTCTGTTTTCCCCTTCCATGAGCCACTTGGCCTCCAAAATAAATCACAGTAACGATGCTGATAACTATAACCGATCTCTTAAACCACATACTGACTTACTTGACTAGCCCATTTTGTCGCAGCGATTACTGTATACCTGTACTGCCCTGTGTTGTAGTAGGGAATTATACAGAACAGGCCACCAAGTCTCACAGATCGAACATGATATGTATCTAACGGATGACGTGAGGAAGTTAACGAGTTGGATTAACCAAATCCCAAATGTAAGCACCAGGTTTCTAGTCAAACCTGCAACCGAGATAAATGACATGCTGTACCCGTCAACATGTCGAGACACATCTAGGCGTTAAAGTCCTTTTTGAAAACAGGGAGAGATATTGCCACTTATCAGACCCGATAGCCAACCTCAAATTCATGACTATAAGGTCCTATTGACAGGTGTCACTGAGCTGGATTTGCACGGATAAAGACGTTAAAACTGGATATAACTAATTTCGAAACTGACGTTTACCTCATAACAACCACATTCATTCACTACTTGTGAGTGAGCAAACAAGGTCTCAGCAAGTCAAATGATTTCTGTGATTTGAAACTGTTTGTGAACTCCTAACCGTGAGGTCATCGACGAGAGTTAATGGGTCAGGCAGTGTGTTTTCTCGAAACGATTAGACAACGTCAGCATCACTCACAACCGAATGTGGCTTAGGGTTAGAATACAAAAATTCAACTAACGAAGCACTGATCAAAGCGGTTTTATCACCTAAGCGTGATTGGGGGTTTCAGTCCTGATTGCGAAAAAGACATGCATTATTGACTGACTTTTCGAACAGCGGACTGACTGGAAAGTTTATTTGAGCATGAAAACTGCCATCAGATATGAACTCTACTGTCCAGTCCAAATTCCAACGTAGCTAGTAAAGGGTTTCATAATATAGATTTTCACCCTAAGTTGGGACTGGTTCTGATGTCTGGCTGTTCTTTACATTAAACCAATCGGGTTCACGTTTCATTCATTCCTAATCTGAACATCTGTTTGAATGGTATTTTAGCACAAACACAACTTTTGATCTAAAACTATCATCCTTTCTGAAACGTAAAAGTTACCTCTTATTAAATCAGAATTTTGTAAGGAGATGACAAATAATGTGTGCCTGCAAGCCTCGATCTGTATGCCATTCGGAGAAAAAAATGGGCCGGACAATTCAGAAATATTAAAAATTTTGTAAGTGTGAGAAAACGAAACTGAACTAAAATGATTCTTCTGAAGTTCAGCTTGCTAACACAGGTTCTGAGCACAATCGTTAATGGAAATAAGCAGACATACAGGAGGGTATATAAAACAAACCACTTAAAGTAACGTATGAGGGATACTGTCATGACAATTGTGACACCGGTTGACCATCGAGTATATGCCTACTGAGGGCCACCGAACCGAGTCAATCTTGGACACAGGGTCAAACAACGCGCCCCAAAGTGATGAGAGTAGGTTATGCACACTCGTCAAGTTTCCTGTTTAAGTCCATATTTGCGATAGTGGCCTTGATCGGTTCACCCATCTTTGATGGGAGTAGAGCTACAAACGGGTGGTTACGTACTTACATAATTCTATCAGTTAACTTTCCTCCCCAATGCTACTAACACATCTGAGTAAGCGTCCGTTATTAGCCCCTCCTTCATACATGCTACCTCCTTCTCAACATGGATGACAAGATTGTTTGAATCTATGTGTGAGCGCACAGTTCAATTGTATACTGGGGCGAAGGTTTCAAGGTGGCATTACATACCGATTATTCTTCAGGGATCTAATGTCCTAACCCATATGTCATTGCTGTACCCAAGGCTATTTTACAGTCAGAAACCTTATGCGGTGTCTTCTAAATGATAAGTAGTTCAGTTCATTTCAGTTTCCATAGCATTTGTGCATGCCGTGGTATTCGGTGACATTGTGTAGATATAGGTCATCCATGGACCACTGGTTATGCAAGGTCAAGTAGCTTGACGGTGCAGTCGTACTAGTTGAACTCGAACACGTTTTAATGTTACCCGGACGATTGATGACATGATATTGGTTGAAAACCAATCTGACGACTAGCCGTCAGTCCGTATGAGAAACCAAAAACATGTTAGATAATTCCCAAACCACTCAAACAACAGTCATATGGGATGCTTACAAAACATCACTTTGGGCAATGAGCCAACACTCCCGAAAAGTCTGTGCTGAAACATCAGACTGCAAATTGTTAAACTCTGTCCAGAACGCGTTCCATTCAATTTACTTCCGTAGAGGCTGCACACATGTTGATCCATTCTATGAAGCTAGTGCGGTCGTCATGATCTACTTTTGACGCAGTGAATGTACATACTTATATGGGTATATGCATCACGTGATGCGTCCAGTACAACTGACAACTAGATTAGAATACACCTCGTCCCTTACGATTGCAATTAATGTCATTTTAAGGCAGTTAGCTTGTTAAGTATCGACGGTCTTTTGGCAGTGTGATCTTTGTGTCCATACAGTCATTCTCAGCTCCTTCAGTGTTTCTGAAATCCACTACCTAGAATTGCCTGCTGGGAAAAACACGATGGCGTGAACAGTGTAGGACGAACTCAAGTGCGTTGTCTGCCCAGCTCGATCATTCTACGCTGGTAAACAGATCTTGAAAGTACGAGTCAGGTGACCGAGCTGATAAGATTGAATCAGCTCTTCCTTAACCGTAATAAAAAGGCACTGCTGGACCACAATGAAAAAATGTCATCCAGTCAATAGTCGACGGAAGGAGTGGTTTTATTTCACTACTCAAAACAGATCATTTCTACAGGACAGCATATGAGTCGATAAGAAAAGCATGACCGTTGCCACAAATAGCATTAGTGACACAATGGTTAGGTGGTTCAAACATATGTCCACGTTATCAGTCAGCTGAGACACAAAGCTACCTTTACCGTGTGCATCCGAACAGCATGACCATGTATATTATGATAATGTATATCTTGTTTCTACCTCAAATACACTCAAAAATTATAGAACACGCTTCGTGGGACATAACAACCATTAGTGTGGAGAATGAATGCCTCAGATTGGAAAATGCGGCAGTAAGCCTGACAACATCCGAGAAAACATAGGGCGTGCTTGATGCTCGCCTAGTGGCTGTCTAGGACGCCTTTCCTGACGAACGACTGAATTGTAAGAAAGTGTACAGCTGAGAAACAAACCACGTATTTCTAGGTGTTTATGGAAATATGATAGGTATTCAGCTCTGACCCAGTCCACATTCGACAGCAGCTACCATAAAAAAGGTAACGAGAATTGTGAGATGGACACAGGCCCATTCGGTAGCACTGAAAAACGGGTACCGGACGAAAGTGTGTAGAACGTTCCAGAAAGTGCAATTTGAACGAAAATGTATATATTGCAATGATAGGAAAATCGCCAAGGAAACAAATATTCACCGCAAGCAATTAATTGTACTACCAGAGCAAGTAACACCGAGTACGTATCAAACCTCATGTAGCAGGTAGGCATGGAAGTAAGTATACGGGACGGGCGACCGGAATTGCATTGTTACAGCTAGAATTCTCGGACAAGCACTCTTTAGTCATTTCACTTGCTTGTCCTAGTGGTCACAGTCTCGTGCCGAGTCAGGATATTTTGTGCTAAATTAACCTAGGTGTTTCGTTTGGACATCTACCTGCCTGGTTGCTCGTGTCATTGGTAGTGTGAACAAGCTGAAGAGGTATTCGGTTGTCGATTAAACGAAGACTATTCCTTACTTCAATAGAAAGCGTCAATACGATTGCGACCAAATGAATAACGCGTGAAACAGAATGTACACATGAACTAATTTTATTCTCGACAAAATTTATTCACTGAGTGAAAAGCAACGGCATGTGTAAATCAAGGTAGACTGAAATCTGTTACCAAAAACGTATAGATGAAAGGATTATCAAGGAACATTATTTTCAAGCAGATGTTTGACACTCAACTTGTCAAAAGCGTTTTCGGTTACTGTTGAACAGGAGCATCTATGAACTTCTTGAGTTGTCTTTCCAGTAATAATAGTTTCCAGATACGTGCACAAGTCTCCGGACAAATCATTTCGGCTCCGTTAGGCGATGTTCCGGATAAGTCCAAATTTGTAACCAGCGGGTAAAACGTCAGAAATATGAGTATGATCACTTCACGTTGTCATCACTGTAAACAATTAATTGAATAAAACGTAAAACAATTTTATCATGTTGGGTGTTATGTTTAGTCATTTTCGAATTTGGTAGTAGAACTTCGGGGATTTAGGTTATTCCGAATTGAACACCACCCACACTTGATCGCAGCCTTCGCTTTCAGGTAAACCTACCGGCTAGCCTACGTCGAAAGGAAGCGCTAGATTCGAGTTTTGCTCTAATTAGAGCTCATCAGTAGTGTCCGGATTGGAGGGTCAGAGTGCAAACTGATCCGGACAAGGATATGCACTACTGACAAGCTTTAGTAAGAGCGAAACTCGAGTCTAGCGCTTCCTTTCAAAGTAGGCTACCAGGTAGGCTTGTTTGAAAGCGAACGTTGAGATCAAGTGTGGATGGTGTTCAAGTCGAAGTTTTCAGATTTAGCAGTGAGATCAACCTTTTTAAATTTAAAGCCTCATCAAGACTGAAAGGTAAATGACAACAGTCCCATGCATGGCTTTGATGATCTCGACCTTACAACACTCAAGCTGTTGAGTTACTGATTTCTACACTAAGCTGCGCTAAGTTTGGCTGTTGCCCTTGAAGCATGTTAGTATTAGAGATTGTTTCTTGTTTCTTGTGTGACCAACGGAACAGAAAACATTCACGAAAGTCAGGGGCAAATGAACACACGTGTTCAAGCACCACGTGTGTGTGCTCAAAGAAGAGACAGGTTTTCGGAAATCGAATGCCATCGTGATATATGTTTTCTCGTGGTCAGTGGTGTACACACACACACACACACACACGCACACACACACAATGTGATCGTTATTGCGATCTGACTTGTTGCCACGGCGTGGTGTTCTCACCACCCTCCATGTCATGCGTCCGCCTCATGTGATGTGGTAGCAACGTTTCTTCACGAAGCTTGTCAATGAAAGCATCAGAAAAGTCACTGTGGCAATTGTTAGCTTTCGTAGCTGGCGGTATATGATCAAAGTCCACAAGCATTCGGAAATGATCATAAATTATCAGATACATTGTTTTGTTTATTTGTTGATTTATTTATTTGTGCACTGTTTGCAGTAGTTTGTCTCTGATTGTCAACTTATTGATAATCTGTATCCGATGAAGGACTGACGGAACACAGACTGTCCATTTCATACTGACCTACACTCACCAAACCTAGAAATAGTATAACAATCGTGACACTTAAGTTACCGTACACATAAAGCCAAAGTTTAGGGAATTTGTTCTGTAAGAGAAAGCTCAGTTGCGTATATCAGTTAAAATGTATTAGAATGTTTAACTAAAGTACAAGTCAAGCAAGAAATACAAGACAGCGGTTATCACCGTTGTGGTATTTGCATAGGTTTCCAGTCAAACGTCCGAGTGTAGTGAATCGGTCACATCCACATATTGTTCGTTCATTATTCACCCAGTTTTTAGAGTTATGTACGAATAGACCTCATTGTCAACATGTGGTTGTCACAGTTTTTCGGTTAAAATTTTTCAGCCAACGATAAGTTTACTATATAATATCTCACGCTCACTTGCACCTCGGTTATCTGACTGGTAGATGTAGGTGCTTTTAGGCCGACTGTTTGGTTTCGAACATGGACTTCAGCAATTGTGTTCCATTCCTCTCTTTTTCCTTGTCTTCTTTTCGTGATTGTACTGCGAACAAATGTGACCATATGCCTCTGACATGATGGTCGTAAGCATAATGACAAACAGACTGATTTACTGAGGCACCTCTACCAGATTTAACAATTCGGTGTATCCGCATGAAGTAATCTGTTATCGCACTTGACAAGCCTGGCCTTCAGGTGTTGGTACCGGCCGGTTGAACTTTGGAGCAATCAGTGTGGTTAGATTGGGTGCACTGGTGTTAGAAGGTCCATACCTCAGCAACCAATTAGTCAAAAATTGTGGCGACTTACTAGGAGGCAATGAACCTGGATTCAAAATGAGATTAAATTGACGAGAAATTGCTAGTTAAAACAGAAAAGCCAGCATTGCAAAGTCAATGGGGTAGTGGTAGATAGGTATGTTTTAAGAACACGAGGATTGCTATCCATTTCCCGAACGAAGATGAGTGTTTCGGTTGGACATTGGCCAACCGGAACTATGGTTGGGTGTGAAACCTGTGTACGGTTAGTATGGGTTATAAGCAGCAGTGCAAACGACACAATACAATAGTCGTCGATATAAGTATATTGAACGATGCTCATTCACTAGTAACAAATGGGAACTAACGAATGCTTCACATAACAGACAAATTCACTGTACTGCTGTAGGCCTACATTACAGTGCCTCTTTCTTCATATTCGAATTCCATTGCTGTTGGTCCAACATAATACATACTGAAAATTCTGCGACTAATTTTAGGAATGTGGGTCCGTGTTTATTTCAAACTGCTATTTCTAGTATCACGAATTTAACAGTTTCCGAAATAACATTTCAACTTCACGAACAGTATAATTCTGAGAAATCCCAATGAGGTCCAGTCTTGTGGCGATTTGAAGTGATTTCTATGGAACAACCTGTTTCCAAGCGACGATTTATGAAAATGTTACGGTTAATCACCTTCCAGGAATTTCGATTACCTCTTCATGCATTAACTTCATTCTCCGCCTAAAACGTGGTGCTCTGAGTGTAAATTGTCAAATCTTTGGCAGTTTTAAATCAATCATTGCTTAAAGTAACTAGAATTACGGAAGGCTGCCCGTACATGGTAAGTGAACTTACGGAATCGCAGCTACAGTGATTTCGAATGGTTTTTACCAGTTAAATTTGTTCATAGTAGTAGACGAAGTGTTGCAATATTTCATCTTCGAACTTTCAGAAGTCCGGTCTTACATTATATTATTTCATCTGACCAATCTCTTTTCGCTGGTTGTACTCTGATTATTCAACCACGACCACGACGTTTACAGGTTTAATTAGGTTAGTTTACAAACACCCAATTAGCACTGGCCAACCGGACGCCGTGAAACGAACATATTTTAGAAACGCATTTTTATGTTCAGCCTATTCATCAGTGTTTTATACGTTGATAACAATCTAGTCAGTCAGATCGTGAGTAAATTTGTACTAATCTCCTTGTTACGTTGTCATTTTTTGCTGTAAAACTGACGAGCATCGGATTGTGATGGTACACCAATCAGTGCTGTGGAGTATAGTACAAGGAAGTATTGTTACATTCAGTTCACGTTTAATGAAAGCTGCTCTTAGCACTCGTCACATTTCCTTGGTCACTCTACTCAGACGACGAGATCCTGACGAGAAAGTACGAATTTATGTCAAGTTAAGATCAGGCGCAAAACAAAGTTGTGCCGTTTGATTGCAGTGGCCTTTGAGCATCGTGATAAACATATGGCGAAAATTGTTGAGATCAATCACGTTTTGTAACATCATTTGCTGACTTGGATTCTTATCTACTATCGTTTGTTAGAATTTATGCCTCATGTTTGCTCAACCGTTTGAAGAACTCACTTTAGTTAAAGCCGAGTATACTGGCGCTCATGTTGGCAAAATAGTGTACTCCAAAGGTATGAGCACATTCCTAGTGCAACTGATTTAGTGAACTTAAATGTCAGTTACGTAGTGGGATATATATATATATGACATAACGTATGGTTCGACTAGCTCTGCGATATGAAATGTACCGACAATAGCTGACCGCAATCTCAGTTACACGGGCTGAGCACAGTGTCTCGTCTCATCGGAAGCTGCAAAACCAGAATGTGTAATTGGTGTAGTGGCCGGAAGAAAGGTCTCATTAAACTTCTTTAAAAAAGGCTTTTGGATGACTGTTGTAAATTAAATTTCTTCTGACGGACATAAACCTTTTATAAAACATGAGCAGCGACCTTCTGAACAAAGATTGAATACCACATCACTAAGTGGATGATGGCCACATTCCTCTCTAGCCATGATTCCTATATATTCACAACGTATCGCATCTCCAGTTTTATAAGCGAGATATCACTGCATTACAAATAGATTAAGTGACAGGAATATTGTAAACGGAAAAGTGACAGACAAATATACTTTTAATGTGGCCCAATGCACGGGTACACGGATATACAAGGACCAATGGTACGGTTGTGTCCATCGCATAGACATATCAGCATATCAACTACAGACTGCATCTCGTTGCAGATGTTACAGATATTCATTTTCAAATGGTCAAATCGCATCTGCTGTTAGAATCCTAGTACCGCTCCCTCACGTTCTCCCCAATGTCATTTTGGGAGTGAAATCTAAAACTAATACATAAAATGTGTAGTATTAAAATACGTAAGCTAATTATGGTCTTGAAGTTGCAAACGAGCCAGATTAGTGTGACACGTGATGATGTTTTCCATGCGAAAGTCTCTCAGTCTCAGGCAAAATAGTTCACACGATCAAGTTCACAAATCCTATCTGCACAATATCAGTCAACCGAGTTTGCAAAGTGCTGTTTTGTAAGTGTTTCAAAAGAGTTGAAGGTGCAGGTTAGTATTGTAAAAATAGACCGGAGACCGGATAAGTGCTTTATTAGGTCAGTTAACTTCGACTACTGAATCGGACATCCCCTTTATGAAGCTCAAGCAAGCTAGCACTGATTAGTGGATATGATTCGATACGGGGTAGCTGACCCTTATATGGAAGTGTGGCCAGTGTAAGTAACTCTTACTCGGCTAAACAACATTCTCAATGAGTTCGCTGCCTATGCTACTAGAGGGGAACAAGTGCACATGCTCACATTTTTGAACGTTCATTCCGTAGACCCCACGCAGTATAGTTTGGCTCATTCTAGGCAGTTTACCAATGTCCATAAACGACTGTGTAACGCATGTCCGTCTTTGAACACTTCGTCTGGATTGAATCATCCGTGACTGGTAAAAAAATGTGCTCAACAGGACTATTTTTATACATGATATGCATTTCTATGTTGCCACTGACAAAACGCTAATCTATAGAAACTTCTGAACACGACAGCATCCATGTGAGAATGAGCTTTTACAGGAAGAATGAATCAAACACTAGACAAACATCGTAAAAGCAATTGTTCCCGTTCATCGTACACGATTTGTTCAACATAATCTGTCCGATGTCAGCGTTTCTCGTTCATCATCTATACTCCCAATGAAGAAATGACTGGTCCAAATTCTCCACTGTTCGGTTAGTAAAATTCAGTGTTATCTTAATCAGTAACTTAGTACTATGATTGTCTACAAAGATAGATTAGCACATGTATAATTGCACTGTGTGTTTAAGTAGCAGTACCTGTTCCAACAACTACATCGCCCTCTTGTTCATTCGTTGTCTTCGGTTGCTTTTCAGAATGTTTAAAATAACCGAAAGGTCACTAGTTCTCCTTTCCCCCTTGTCACAGAGTGCTTCCATGCTTTGTGGACTACTTGACTCGGTGCGCACACTTTTAACATCTTATTGTGTTAAGGATACTTTTGGTTTGGTGGATGGTTTGGAAAAATGTTTCCGTGAGTACGACAACAATGTTTACTTTATGGACTTTGAACCACGTTCAATCAGTGTCCCTTTATATGAACTTGCCAGTTTCTTGTGTGACTTTATTCTGTTGCAAAAGGTTTGCTTCCCAGTTTCTTTCGAATACCGTGTAAAAGTTAGCCTTCTGTGCACAGAAAACAATCAACTCGAGTAAGGTCAAACGTTGTTCACTCGATCATTCTAACCCTCATTTTGTTTGCCAGCTCAATTGCAGTTGCAATCGAAGTTAGCTCTCAAGCTCCTACCACCCCCCATTTCTGATAATTACTCTGCAGGTTCCACAGCAAATATAACTAATCACAGTAACACTGTGTCAGTATATCCCATCTCTTACCGCTCACCCTCAGAACTCCATCGTCCCTTACTTAGGTCTAGAATGCGATTTATTACGGCTGCTTCCAACGTTTGCACTCTAAAACAGATGGGTCAGCAGGCCTCTCCGAAACGAACGTTAAACTCGTTGAATTTCGATGTCTGCTGCATTTCCGAGACTAGAATCCAGGACGGTAGTCAGTAGTCAGCACCCACACTGTCTTCGCGTAACTCCACGATCACCGCTACAAGTCAGGCTGAAACAAGTACAGTCCCCTGCACGACGACCGCAGCCGCATTGGATTCCAGTTAGTAACAGACTTTTTGTCGTCCGCTTGGCAGGTTCTGTTAAGACCACCTGTAGGCACAAAACTGACAGAAATCTGTTCATTGTGTCTGCTTACGCTCCAACTGACTATAGTGACATCCTTATTGAGGACACCTTTTACTCGGATCTGGCCGTTCTCCCCGTGATCATGCTAACGACATAGTGTTGCTGTTTGACAAGTTCCGGGCAGCACAAACGATGTTAGGCGCTGTTTCGCGTTCTGTTAGATTATTCGGAATGAGCTTTCCAACCTCAAAACGCAAGGTTTTTCTGCAACATTGTTGAAATTACATAGATTTAATGTTGGGTAATGAAGTAATGTAGGTTGTTGGTCGGCTTAGGCACCTAGGAATTTGCGTCAGGGGCAATAACGGAGGTTTAGTGATTGAAATAGAAGCTCGTATCTCTGAGGCTATTGAGTACCATAAGAAGGTAGACATTTTGAGATGCAGACATTCCGTACATCCAGATGTCCAGTCAGCTTGTGTACGGCCGATTGTATAAGGTCTTGAAATGAGCTCACGATGAATGTTGTTTTAGAGCAGGAGTTTCTTTCCACTCTGGTTGTAGTTCTCTGCAGGGAGTGCACGGTGAGAACTCAGTCACAGTTGGTGTCAATTAAGCAGATCCTCATCATTGCATAGGAGATAACACAAGCAATGGAAGTCGGAAGTCGAACTCTACTGGTAATCGCGCTTTACACAGTGTGGGATTGTTCTGGTTAGTTTCCACCATCATGATTGCTTTCAACTGCCTTTTTTCCAGAAGAACTTCGTCTCTCTAGTCACTTGTCAGTTTCGGCGACGTATGCAACGGTAGAACTGAACAAAACGTACACCAGAGAACTGCCGAGCATAGCTCGAAGTGCAACCGAATACTCTGCGTGGATGGACACATCAACATTCAAGTAAAAACGCGTAAAACGCAACTGTTTGTGTAGTCAACTCCTGAAACTGGCTTATGACCTTGTTAAGCAAATGTAAGCCCCAACATGTTGGCGCCTTCTAAAAAAATTTAAACAAACGTCACATGTTGGCCCTCTTTGTAGCAAAAGCACTGGTCACTGCCCTACTGAGATTCAACACTCCATCAAATTACCTATGCTGGACGTTCGTTTTTTTCGTCCCATTTTTGTCATGTTTTCAACCTACAAGTTTGTGTTTTATTTAATCGACTGATGGCATTAGAAGAACTACATGCTACTCGTAGTGTGTATCTCCTTGGAGTCTTGCTGAAAAAGAAATTATGTTAAGTAAGGGACAATAGATGAATTTGATGTACCGGTACGCGTACATATATTGATTCGAAATGGGATCGACCTGAGGGGTGTCAAAATGAAGACGATGGAAGGAGACGGATGAAATGTTGAAATATCGTGAAGTCATTGAGATCGTAATGAAGGATGCTGTTATATTCCAACAAGGATCTAGAATGCAGTTTCAAATCTCTTTCGTTACAAGTTCAAGAAAAGTAACAAGAGAACAGTATAGCAAACAGGAAAGTTTGCATTAATTCACAAGACTATTGAAGAGTGTATATGGCGTTTAAAACGACTTAAGACGTATAACGTAAAAACGGGATTCTATCCGATTTAGCAAAAAGAACATCAGTTTGTGGCGCTACGTAACACACAAATACTTTAGAGATTGTGTCGTAGGAATAAATTAATTTTCCTGTTGAATTCCGAGATAAGTATTAAAAGCTTTTGGAAGATTTTACCTTTTGAAAAGGAAAGTACGTCAGGTTATTTAGACTTATTGAGCAGTAGAAAGCTTCTATTAGATGATCTAGCCAATTCGGCAAGACAATTCTGCAAGGCGATAGAGGAGGATACAGCTGAATTCTGGACACCCATTCCATCATCATCAGCACACTTTAACAGAATATAGTCATTGGGATTGTGAATGAAATTCACACAAAATGGAGAGAAAAACTAAGATAGAAGTATGCCCTAGAGATTGCCCAAATTCGTGATTGCTGCTGAGAGTATTCATGACCAACTCCGACGGTGATTCAGGTATCCCACTACCGGTCACACCAACCTACAATTTGGCCAAAGACTTATTCAAACGGCTACGATATCTCATCGACGGATCAGAACATTCCATCAGCAATGTTGTACAATTCTTGAACAAACTAAAACACGTGAGGATAGAAGAAGACGAAACAACGATTTCGTTTGATGTCACAGCACTCTTCACATCCATTGACCTCACCCTAGCCAAAGAGACACCACGAAGGCTGCTAGAAGAAAATCTCCGACCGAGCGAATCACTGAAACTGGAAAGCACATGCAGAGCTCCGGAGGAAAGAAGAAAACTACCTACATCGAGTATTTCTTCGCAACCGATACCGACGAAATTTCATTAGACGGAGTCTATTACGAAAAAACAAAGAGTCAAACTCTACCGAACCGTCACCAAAACGAATTGCACTGCCATACATCAAAACTGTATCAGAAATGACCACAAGACTTCAGAGGACACACGGTATCACGACAGCGCACAAGTCTAAAGCAACAAAACCAAAAGAACAACCCTAACCCGCCGACAGAAGAAACGTCATTTACAAAATCCGATGCAAGGACTGTGAACAACACTACGTCGGCCGAACCGGACGAAAATTATCATCACGAATACATGAACACTAAGCGGCCATCAAGAGACAAGATCAATTTTCCCTGATCTCCGCCCACGAGGATAAAACTGGACACGTCTTCAACTTGAATACCGCAGAAATCCTCATTCGGGCAAACACCAAACCTGCAAGAGAATTTCTCGAAGCTTGGTACTCATTAACCCGGTCAATAAACAAACACATCGAGCTGGACAAGATCTGTGAACCAATGCGAACCAAGGATTTGAAGAGACGCAGACACCATTAAGCACAAATGCCGGTAAACCCGAACGGAACAACTTGAACTGATCAGACCGAAGTCGAAACAGGACAATGGATAACCAATCGGACGGAATTCCAAAACGAAGATATGACACACCCAGTCAATTCACAACCAATCCGATTCGAGGTCAAAGTGTGATAGCGACACAAAAAGAAGCCAATCAGACTCCAGCTCAACGATTCCGGGAACAACCACTCGGACATCAGGTCAAAGTTCAATCGCAACAAAATCAACCAATGGCAAGTCAGGTCAAAGGTCAGACACGGCGGAAAGCGACCAGCCAGATTTCTGGCCAGTAAGTCAACTCACTCTGCTATATAAGAGAAGGCATCCATCGAGCTTCACCAAACCCCACACTCACAACTATACGCTGAAACACTTACTCACTGATGTCACCTCGCTTGATGATGAAACGTTTGCAGCCTAAGTGCCAAGCTCGACGAACTTACGAACGCTAGTGTTAACTTTGCACGATCATGTCTGGAGCAACCGTCACGTGATCGAGAATGTTCAAATTTATTCAATCCATGAAAGTTCGAGTAGTCGATAGTGTAGATATTTTTCATACTGAGCTCAAATGATGCCTGATTTTCGTGGGGTTGGGAAACGGTTAACAAAATTCATTTTCTCTGTTATTAAGAAACATTGGTGCCATTTGCTGAATGCCATCGAGATTGCATATTGTGACTTCATTACCTAATCGTCTCCAGCGTATGTGCGGTATCCACCAAACTATTCTGAATATAGACAAGGACTTCTCAAACAGACAACACTTAACGGTTTGTTTGAAGTGCTTCGTAAGACAAAACAGTCAGGTGACTACGACCTACAAATAAAGATGTCTGGATGTAATTCCGTTTCGCTAATATGCTCGGTGTCAACCTCTTTTCAATAGGTACTTTATATACAGTCAAAAATTAAGGACCCCAACTAAATCAGGACTGTGCGATGGCCACCTTGTACAGAGGTGGCGGTGTCCTAAAAGGTGTGGTGGAAGTATTTAGACATTTTCTTGTTTGAACGCAGATCTCTACCGGCATGTGAACTGACCAACGTTGGTGCCAGTATTATCAAAATATGAACGTGACAATTAGTAGTATGCTTACCAATCACCATTACCAGATCACTCCTCCGAAACCTGAACACAGTACAGTATCGTGTCTGAGCGTTATTCACCAGTCATCTTGTTAAAGAAATGCCTCTGATTTTTAGTGGTCATGCAGCGCCACCTCCATGTATTAGGACCATCTTAACCAATTTTGTTCCCCCTAAAAAAATGGAGTACTTCGTCTAGACATAACACAAGACGCGATTTTTAATTCACACTAAAAGAACACACATTTATACAAATGAAAAACGTAAACGTCACATCTTTCGGAACTTCTGTCAGGTACACTTTTGCCTAGGCTTTCCTATCACATAGATGGAGACACACCTACGAGGGGTTTGTAATTCATTTCTCTATTAACTCAACCAAAAAGGGATATCAGGAAACATTTCCGTATCACGATTAGCAAATGCTTAATTTGATCGCACAAGAAACGTAACGACATTAACCAAAACACATTGGATGTCCTCCTGATTTGGTGTTTGCCGGACCTAATAAAACGCGCAGTATTCCCCAGTTTTGAGCAGCATGAAACATTTTATGATAATCCATGAAAAATCTGTTGAAAACTGCTAATTTCATTTTGACTTCCATGTCTTTGGATTTTGACCGGTGTAAACTGGAAATGAGTCCCTTCATGATTATCCAATTCGGTGATTCATAGCTTCTGCATAACAATCGAGCTGTAGGTCCAGACCATGTGAATTATGTAGTAAATTCAGATTAGCTGTCAATGAAAAGTCGTGGTTTTGAAAAGTAATTTAAAAATAGCTACAGGTTATCAAAATTAACATATTCCATTGACATTTTTGTTCGGCTCAGCTAACCTAATTTCAACGTATAAAGTCGTTGCCCATCCATTACTGACATTGGTGAAACTGCGTGTTCCCTTAGGAGGAGCCAAACTTTGTAGTAAAGATTATCAACAGATAACATTTTTGTTAAACCGTTTTTGCATACGTTTCAGGGAGATAATTCGACGAAAAAGAACGTGTGTTCTGAAACCTTTGCAAGGTGCCTCGCATATAAGAACAAGTTAGAGTTTCGTCACTTTCGGTGCTCGCCGAGAGCTGTGTATGCAACTGGCATTCCAGGCACATAAGAAATTGGATTCATTACGACAGAAGTACTAGGTTCGATCCTCTTGCAGACTGGTTCTATCTGATAAGTCCATAAACCGGTCATCAAGTGTCGTTTTGAGGATATAAAATGTTATAAAAACGTCATGTTGTATCCACAGTCGGTAAAAATCGATAAGAACGAGTTGTTTGCGTGCAAGCTCTGTACTGATCAAAAGTAACCTATTTTGAATTATAGTGAATTGATTTTGATGGATATAGTTCATAGAATCTATATTGGAAAGACTTTTGAGAACGAAGTCGATAGCGAAAACCATTTTAAAAAGCACAAAGTAACTAGTAATTCTGGCGATCTGTTTAATTAGCGTTCCTGCGATTAACCATCGGTATGCTGGTCAGGTGAATCCCCATCAAGTATGAACCACTTGAAACTTACAACCACTGGTTACGTGCTTGCCCAGCATGCTAAGCTCAAACATCACACTTGGTTAGGGTCATCCCCCTTTCTGCAAAAACTTGCCCAAAACGGCATTCGAGAACAAACCCCATAAAGTTCATACACACGTGGATTCCCGGAGAGACACATGAATTTCCCGTATATAAAAAAGGTTCTAAGCAGACAGTTTGTTTCTGATGACAGCGTGGACCTAGGACATATTCGCGAGGACATTCTCAGATATTTCTGTCATATATGTTATGAACTTCGATGTAACTTACTCAATCTTGGCGGTAAAGTGCCAGTAATATCCAAACCACGGTCGCGGTACTTCTGAGATGCAGACCACTCTGAATCCAATGGACTTCGTTTATTGAACCGAACCCTACAAGTTGCTGAACAGCTTAAGATGTTCATTGCCCTCGCATCCGTATGCGAGTACCCTAGTGGATAGGCACTCCTCTCAGTTGTCTGAATCGCCACAGGTAGTTGAGATTCGATTGTAGTTTGATTGGATAGTAGCATTATCCATTGTCAATATCACCATTCGACCGGACCTATGTGGCACATGCTTTGGTCAATCCGACTTTTTTCAACGTGCGCTCGAGTTCGGTACATACGGTCACATGAGGTGTTCTAATCATGTGCAGTCAATACACAGACGTTGTACACGCGCACACGCATGAGCCATTACTGGCCAAACGGCCGATATGATCATAAAGGTGACCAGCGCGGCAGATCATTTGATGTTCTTACACCATGGGCCGCAACACTGATCTGGTTAGATGAAAAGCAATAACAACAACAACAACAGTGGTGCCAGCAATGGATGATATTGCTACTGAACTGTGCTTACGTGTCTGTGTGTGTGAACGTGTGTAGAAGTGACTACTAGTCGGCAGGCCGCCAGCTTTTCGCCATAGCCGTAAACTTCGCCTTTGTAGTTGGTCGGCACAGTACAAAAGGAGGATGACCTTTCGATGTCTTTACGGCGATTACTGGTACTTGAGAGACCTGTGTCCGTGTGTGTACGCTCAATTGTACATGAATGAATCAGATTGTCTGTGTGTGTGTGTGTAAGTTATGCCAAGTGTTCGACTATTCGCACCTAATCGATATTAAATTCAAAGGAAATCTAAAGCATTTGATACGTTTGAAGCGATTCACCGCTGGTTCACCCGGTGGAATGCTGTGCAATAACTGAAAATTTCACGTAAAACAAAGGCATGTATAGTACGGAGTGTGCGCTTTGGTTGGTACTTGGTAAATATGGGTCACACCTGTCGCCATATACTCTCATTAGGGCTAGACAGTTAATCATACGGCACACGCCCGGATTACACTGAAACGCGCAACCACTTTCAGCGAACGCTAATCATTGATACCAGTTCATTTGTTTGAGGTTTGTTCACAACCGTGTGTTCAGTGACAGTTGGTAACAATGGCTTGATAACTTCTACCACTGTGTCACAGATTCGGAAGAGCACGTTCGGTTGTCTGAGCAACAGAGGGCTGGGTGAGGTGTGGAAGTACTGATCAAATGTTTGATTACGTCACCATCCCACCTAGCAGATACTTGATTGCATCAATTGCGAGTGTGGGTAATTTCGTGTGTTCTCACAAGCAAGACAAGGTGTGTGCAGATGCATTTGAACAAAACTGTACAGTTGCTGATTGGGAGTACTTAAGCCCAAAACCGTCATTGCTACGTAACTGTTCCGAAGTGGATGTAGATTCTGGTTATCAATATTCCGATGGAGTGTTTGGAACTGAGTGTCTAATAAACAAACACAAGTGATACCGACCAGAATTATTGTCCGGTTTTCATTATCTGATGAAACTAAACCGATTGAAATCACTTAGAGATTGTTCATTTCGGAACAAGAGTCACAAGTTCAACAGATAAACGCTAGGATTGTTTGAAGGCTGTACATGCGGACTCTGTTCAGTGCTGTGTGTTACGTTTTTGATGTTCGTTTGGTGCGTTTGCCGTTCTGTGTTTTTAATGTAATACGTAATGTTGAATTCATCCAAGCATGTCTGATTTGCTCGTAGAAGGCCCACCCCAAATTTGCATTCATTTTGCGGTATGTCGTTTGCAGTGAATAATTGGGATGAACTTTGTTCCATGATTCCACTTACAGAAAGTCTGTTTCCTTTTTTATAACTGGCATAGATCACCTGCTAAAACTTTTTGTTCGGCATTTTCTGACACACTTTCAAGTTCATTTATATCGGATTGTTTTAATGGATTAATTTTTTGTTGACCGGCGGTCAATACAAACTTGTGTATGTTCGCTCCATTTTGAATGACTTTTACTGTTTGATGTCTTGATTATCCGGTTAATTTAGAGTCAAAGTGGAAGAACACCTTTATTGCAATTTTGTCATTAATACCATATAAACTCCAATCATCCCCATGGCTTTTTCCGAAGTTTTTAGGTCTTGGGAAATAGTCCCATTAACCTGATGGCCTGAATGAGCGTTATTGTAATTGTCCATTATGCGATACTATGTGGACTATCGTAAATCGTCAGGAGTAGTTTAACAATGGATACTGAGCGATTTCATCTGCCAATCATTACCGATCAGTTCTATAGATAGACTTTCCAGCCAGCCTCTTTCGAAAATCCCTGACTACTCATCAGTCCTATATTGTTAATTTCAAATTCTGGACATTCAAAAGTAATCCGCACTCATAATGCCAGGTTGCTTACATTCGGTTTGTTGAATTGCTCCCTAGTGTTGACAAAACCCAACTTTGTGCATCCCTCATTTGACGAAAAGTTGAGCAACTTCTGATAGGGAAAATAATCTTATCTGGTTAATGCCTAATGAGTACAGTTGATCGCGAATATATCAATACTGCCAGCGTTTCTGTCTTGGCATCTTCCGGCACACCAGAGGGATAAACGGGGTATGGAGCTTGATCTGGCACACAGATTCTTCTGTTCTGTTGAAGCTTGCTCGAATTTGTCGATTATCTGACTGTATGGAAGAGGACCTACTTGCTATTGATTCGTTAGTTTTCAAGGAGCGGCCAATTTTGCACACAATTCCGAACGAAACTTGTCCCAGCGATTAAAGAATTCATGCGGACCCAGCAGTAGAATGCAAACTTGACCAATTCGGTGACGTTAGAATCTCAAGAGGCGGCTGGTCTTCGGGGGGATTGGCGTCGGTCTAAAGATTTGCCGTCAAAATAACATCGTCCTTCCCAATTTACAATGAACTTCATTATTAAATTCAGTCTTACTTGGCAGGTACTTCAGTGACTGGTATCCACAACTGTTGGTGAGTGCTAGATTAGTATGTACATCAAATTCCCATCACCACAGAACCATGACTCTGCATTCTACTCAGAATGAAATATGAGGCAGTAGAACATCACGATTAGTTGTCTCCTTTAAATCAAGCATATCTGAGTCCAACTCAGTCAAACAGTTAGCCTCCACAAACAATATGCGAACCGTCTACCTTGACCTGTGGTTTCCAATGTAACACAGTTATCGTTATAGGCAAGGCCATTATTGAACATGCACGCAGTGTGATCGTCTACATCCACCTGGTGAACCTTCGCCAGGTAGAATAGTAAAGTAACTTAAGCGACTGTAAAAACATTGTGTTACAAGAGAAGGAAAGGTTCTGTCCGGTCACTTGTTCTTCTCTAGTGATTGGACAGAACCGATGCTCATTCGTCTGAACAACCCCAAGGAATTCTGATAATGGTTAAAAATCCCCGAAATACTCATCAGAAAAATGGTGTAGCAAACAAGCTTATTTTCGGTTATTCATCCTCAGGCCAAATACATTTATATGAAACAGAGTTGTCGAGGCGAAGCCAACAAAACAAATGGCAAGTTCAAGTGAGGTCAGACAAGTCATAGGCATACGACTATGTCACCATTTTGACGTAACTGGAACCATGGCGTTTTTAAACGATCGTGGTGTGGATGTTTGGCCATGACAACTTCAACCCCTGAACAAAGCGCTTCTGTGTGCACAAAGGTGGATTATTCAATCGAATCCCGATCGCTCCAGCCGTGGCCAAAATTCGGCATCTGACACCTTTTGAGTGAATGCTTTTGACTCGGTAAATCAGACGAAACGAGGAGGCCAGGTTGACAGTATGATTGGTATCAACGAGGTGTGCAACAATTGCGCTGGTACTCGTCTTGGTGACTCCGCTATTGATTAAGGCTGGATGATGCTCACGGATATGCTCGGATAAACGCCTGGTCCCGCGACCCACGTAACTAGTTCCACAGGAACAAGTAAATGAGTATACACAAAAGGAAGTCGCAGAAGCGGGCACTTTGTTCTTTAACCGTAAACACAGGGCTGGAGTGGAGTTGAAACAAACACGTAGGTTGGTAGCATGGAATGTTCCATTGATAACAGTAGTAAGTCTCCTAGTGATTGTTTCGCCGAGTGTATCCCCCTTGAATGGTAATGAAAGAAATACTGACTTCTTTTCCGCTAGAGTCATCTTATCTTGTTTCTCGCGACGTTCCATAGTCTTGTCTAAAAAACGTTCTGGATAGCCATTTCGTAAGAACAGTGTGCGTAGAAACTTTAATTCATCGGAGACCGTATCCCATGTACATATTCTCATGGCTCTATCGGTCATGCAGTTTATGAGATCTTTCTTCTGCCTTAGAGGAACAAAGCTGCCAAAGTGGATATACTGCCCATTCCAGGTCTCTTTCCTATAGATTTTATGGTGAATCGACCCATCAGCACGTCACTGGATGAGTACGTCTAGGAAAGCTAGTTGATCGTGAATTTTAGGTTTGTATGGGCCGAGTTGATAAGATGCACAATAAGCTCAGCCGTCTAGGGATGGTCAAACTTAGTATGTGATATTGCCTTCGGATTTGTTCCCGTTAACTCCTATCACTAAGTGAGAAGCATCGCACATTCTTATGCATACGGGGAACTCAAATTCTTGTTGTCCACATTTTTCTAACAAATGACATCAGAGGTCTTGAATGCTGCAATTGACACCGGTTTCATTAGACTCATCCTTCTGACAGTAAATCCGATATGTACTCATATGAGGCTGGCTGTTTCGAAAGTCAACATTAGAAACACGACGCTAATTTTCATTCATGGCGATCATA
Organism: Paragonimus westermani; assembly: GCA_008508345.1. Taxonomy (NCBI): domain Eukaryota; kingdom Metazoa; phylum Platyhelminthes; class Trematoda; order Plagiorchiida; family Troglotrematidae; genus Paragonimus; species Paragonimus westermani. Next base: position 449,527 of record QNGE01000032.1, read on the forward strand.
GTGATGACAGCTATTGTAATAATTGGGAAATCTATCCAGTTTCGCCCGATTGCGATTTGTTTACTAAACTATGCAGAAACAGTAGTCGATTTTGAAGTCTGGTTCATCGGAATTGATAACACGGCCACCAACCACTAACCGTAACCCCTTTTAACGAATGAGAACATTAACAAAATGTCACTGGGTCCTCATTAACACGTCCAGTTGCTAAGAGGGTAGCTGGCTCCAAGAAGGATTCACTAGTTAGCGTAAAGTAAAGGCCGTTGCAGACTGCTCGAAGAAATGAACAGAGTAGTTCATCCATTAAATTTGTACTGGCCTAGAACTTCCAACAACATGATATCCACCTACAGTTAAGCCCGAACTGGTCTTAGTGAACAGCGTATTCTGAATCTGATTGTCCCTATCTACATTGTGTACAAATTACAAGTAGCCAGACTACTCTCCAAAGTCCGATGAGCCAAACTATGTTTACTGAAGATTCCATCGACCTTATGATGGGGAGACGTAGACTGTCCGGGGCGCAGTGAAGATATAATCTTAACGAGCAAGTATGAAGTCAAAGCTGTTTACATGGATAGCCTCTCATCATAGTCACGTGCGATTACATTGTATCAGTGATCAGCCCTAGTTCTTAACTACTACACAGCTGTGAGAAAATAGAAGGTGAGCAGTTATGGTTTAAGAACAACAGAATCGAGGGAATTGGACTTAATACCTAATACCCAATGTCTAAACCCCCTTGGGTGAAGTTTACTACACATTGGGCATATGTTTTGCTAGTTGGTCAGCGTTAGACCCAGGCAGTTTTACGCGTTGCTTGGAACAACCATATTGTCATGCACCTGAGGAACAGGGTATACATTTTCTGCTATGCGCTTTTCTTGGTCCCACAATTCTGGGTATAAAATTTGTCTACCGTCAATGTTGATGTAACAGTGACTTGTAACGATTTGTACTCGACATTGTTCTAATGGATGACCACTGAAGTCAGAAAGCAAGGCTGTAAATTAACGGATCGATTCTCTTGATGTTGACAATAAATCAGTCCCCCATTCTATGGACTGTCGAGCAGAATTAATTGCCTGCGAAATAATAATTTTCTGTATTCCATGTGAAGTTATTTATGATTTGATACCGCCAAGCTACCTCCGTCGTTCACTTCTGCCCAGCAACTATTCCAGATTGTATTACTGATAAGTAGATTGCCTGACGACTTGCAACAACTTTGTCCATTCGAATATTGTTCAGGGATTTCTCATTATGAATAAGTATCACATCCCTCTGTATTCCACTCTTGACAGTAATTACATCCTGACTTCCCAAAATGTGATGCTAAATTGTTTTAATCTTTTTGAGTCGGATTTCTAATGTCTTCAAGGAACTTTTTCATTAGATTATACTTTGACTACGCATGAGGACAGTTCCTTGTCGACTACTGAGCAGTGGTCAACCTCCGATAATCAGTCTATTCAAAATTGCTTTTCTTTGTATTGTCACTGCCATTTTCTTCTTTTCAAATGTAGTTTACTTAATTCATTTTTAACAATAAACGATGCACTTGACTAAATCGACAGTGACTGTGTCAACACAAATGTTCGTAACATACTACTGGTATATTGGAATGACTGTTTGATAAAACCGCTCCCGAATAAAACCAACGAACACCGTGTGATCGAATCAGAAGAGTGAACAAAGCGGGATCTTGTGAAAGTCAACCATCAGTAAACGATGCTGATGTTTGGTACAGAGCCCAGATTCCAAACAGGATAACTTTTAAGTAAATCAACCGTACTTCATCTACCTACACCTGTCTAATCCCAAGATGAACAAGTTCGGTTACGGTAGAGTGTACTCGCTTAGTAGTGCACACACTGACAATGGGGGTACAATCATTTCGTTTCCGAACTCATTTGATCATATCCACTTTTATAAGTGGAGTTCCATCATGCTACGTGACAGTACCAACCAGCCAATCGTAAGTAACACCGAAAGATTCAAAGACCGGATACTTCGTCGTACAACATAATCATTCATCGATTCGTACAGCAAATTGTTGAACAACCTTATGAGGCCATACTAGTGCTATGGGTGACCAAACCAGAGGGTCGATTATCCCGATATACAGTAGAATATCTCTAGGTGGGTATGAGATATATCTGAAATACCATAGCAATTGAATTGCGGACAACAAGAGAGACCGAACGATTCGTTGTTCAATCGAGTCGGACCAACGGATGAGAAATGGTGGGTTAAACACCCATGACAGAAAAATTCAGCCATAAACACAAAAACCAGGCTGAAGTACACATGACGTGTGAGGGGAAACCGCCGCTGTCTTGTGGGCTTGAATTCGGACTCATAAACGCGAATGCGTGCGCGTGGCATCAGAACGTGTTGAGTTGGTTAGTAAACATCGCGTTTTTATTGGACTTTTTTGCTACACTAGAATAGGGACTAAATCGAACACTCAGACGTACTATCGTAATCAACCGATGGTACAATCAACACCAAAGTGGCGTTCTTGGAACAACGACGGAGGAATACAAGTGAGTTGAAAAGTCAAGCTATTTTGAGTCATTTGAATGAGGCATCCAAAATACTTTCAACTTTCCCACAATTGTCAGTAAGTATAATGCAGTGGGCGGAAAAACAGTGACAGGCAGTTGTTTCTGAACATATAGCGCCGACCGCTGTGAGTTGCTCGCTAATATCTAATATTGCTTTTAAAAACGATTTGGGTGCGTCCACCAAGACATTAAATAGTGTTTCACTATTAAAAGTGATTGTTCTACAGAGTTTTGTGAGTGGCAATTAAATGGACTGTATCAGAGGGAGTTGGATGAGGGTCATAGGTGACTCTGATATACGGTTCATGTATTTACTGATGCAACTTTTCGCCGTGTCTAGACTGACACCAGAAGTAAATACTGATTAACTGAGCCTGTATTCATTCACAGTCCTTAGTCCTTAGATGTGGTCGATTGAACTTCCCGTCTACAAAGAACATGGCAGGTTCTGAACCGGATAAAATTGTTGTTCCAATCAGTTTCTGGCAAACAGAAAAGCTTGAAAACCAATACCAATTTATCATTCGGAACAGAATTAAACAGTGAAATGAAAGGAAACCTGTCCAACTACTGTTTGGTTTGTCTTACTTGCTAGTCTTTGGAAGAGTCAAATACCCTAACTTGTCACCGCGATTAGATCACATGATAAAATCGTATTGAAGTTGCTTAAACCGCTTCTTGTTTGTTTAGATCAGATTCTGGTCGGCGTGTTCCTTTGATCTGTAGTCGTCAGCTTCCTCAGAACGTCGCCTCGTTTAAGTTTGATTGAGATTTTGCTGGACAGCCTACAAGTGTCGCCTTGATTGGATTCTTGAATTGATCAAGAGAGGGAGAGCGAAACGATAACAGCAGCAACAACAACATGGGGAAAAACATGACACCTGGACAGCCATGTGCAACTGCCTGGTGGGAGGGGGATGAATTCAATCGATTGTTTTGCACTACGTTAAAATTCGCATGTTCGTAAGCGAAAGATTATAAGGGTCGTTGATTTTTCTATACAGAAGAAAGAATTCGTTGTTAAACTTGAGTTGCTTGCGCTTAACAACGCCGCATAGATCAAACATTTACGATCCTTTAGTGATTTAGAAGATACATGATGAACAGAAGATTGTTTGAATGGTTGAGTGGAATAACTTGGCTGGGACTAGCTTGAGTTGTGTGACACAATTTATAGTACGACTATCTTATGAGAACGTAAAGAGAGTTTCAAGTTCCAGTCGTGTAATGGAATGCACTCGACGAAGACACTTATCCATTCACGTTTATCAACTAAAACAAATTGTTCACCAACCGATTTAGAATATGCTCACTCATTCGTGTTTGGGGCCTACTCACAGTTCCCTCTATATGCGTATGATCACAACGATGTCATATATCAGCCTGTCTGTATGGTCGAAATGAAAGGACTGCCACTCCTGATCAACGGGGATTGTGAGTTGTGAGTTCAGGTGAGTGTAACCAATCCCTTCAGACAGTCATTACATACTTTTCCGTGTTTGACAGTATTATCGAACGCAATAGATTTCCCCCATCAAACAACACACTCTCTTCGAAGAGCACATGATAACACCATAACCGTTAAACGTGTATACGATTTCCAAGACTATTCGGATCGGTATTGACTGCCATCGAGTATGCTGTCGTCAAGTACCATTGTTCAGCTAGATACGATTACTTGACTAACACTGATGGATTCAATTGGACAAACTTTAGGGTTCGTATAAGCAAGCCGAAGGCAGGTTGCACTGTTAGTTAAGCTTATCTGTCCATTTGACAGTCACATCAGCTGCCGGTACAGTCTGTCGTTTAGGTGTTTGTGTTCAGATCTGCCTATCGTAAGTTAACGTTTTGGTCCGTTGTTCAGCTAGAATTTATCACTTCAGTTAATTTGAGTAGCCACTGACTATTCGCATGGTAGGACAAAATTCACAAACCACGGTTGCTGTACATTTTGAGCTGATCATCCGAAACACAGAAACAGAGGACATGTTGATGTGATCGTATACGATGCTGGTACATATGTGTTAATATACTGTCACATTCGACAAGCCCATCTTGTCCAGTACAATGATGCTAACAGTGGGCTGAATGTCAGATTAGTCCAAGCAACACAGATACGTAGGTGTTGGAGATGAATTCCGCACCCATCAGATATTTAATGATTGAAATTAATGGAAGCCTGGTTATTAGCTAAAAAGCCCAGACACCACACTGAAAAAATTGTGACAGTTATCAGAAAATAATATCGTGACTTGAAACACGCACAGGAAAGGTCAACCTATGTAGGAAAACCGGCAGTCAATTGTCACATATAGAGCGCTGTGTAACGGAATCGGAACAGTTAAACGAGTAAATCTGTTGCACAGGCATCTTTGAACGGAAGGTTTCCAAGAAACGTGTTTCTATTCTTGAGTAACAAATTGAGAATAATACAACGTTAGGAGCAAATTGTAATACTCCCATCATCATCATCATCATCATCATCATGGTTGTGGTTGTGTATGGGCTGAGCTACTGCCAGGAAGCCCAGACCTAGACAGGAGAACGATTAGGGTTCTCAACCAAAGCCTTTGGCTCAATAGCCTGTACCGCAAGGCAGCGGGTGGGTGGCGGTGTACCGGAAATGGTACGTTTTTCAAAAAGAGATGCCAACAATCTTCCATCCCCCAACCTGGAGGACCAGGAGACTGTGGGTTGTCAGACCTCTACCTGTTGGCCTGCCTGGTATGAGTAACTCCGTCCAGTTTAGCCCAAAAGGTAATCGAGATGCGCAAGCCGTCACACCAGTTGTAATACTCTACTTTTCAACCATCTCGGGTGAACTTCCTCAGGATTGTTGTAATCGAAATCTATTCTACTCTAAATACAACTATTCGCTCATTTTTGTGTACTAAGTTTCCCTCAGTGAGTCATAAAAGGCGATCGTTTTTGTGGACTTCTCTTACTAATTACGTAAAGCTGAATCATGCAAGCAAATCTTTTCAACTCTACTACATGGTTCTTAGACTATAATATTTCGTTTTTTTAAGTAGCGCTTCTACATGGGATTATCTAAAGTAGGGGAAATTCATCAGTTTACAACACGAATTAAAAACATTGAGAAAATGAGAAGTGCCACTTGTTTGCACTTGTCTTGTGGACACTGGGAAGTATGTGTTTGAGCAAAAACGATTGACCAGTTGCGTTTCCCCGTTTTGTCGTCTGTTGACAAGCTGGGACACAATCACTGCATGCATATGGTGGACTACGTTTTAGCAAACAACCGAAATGAGAATTTATTGCAGCTTATCGCGATCTATCTCCGGTTTGCACACAGATCTGACCTTTGCCAAAACTCTCATTCCAAACCAGTATCTAGCTGTCAAAAACCACGTTGTAGCCTCATCTCATACTCGTGCTCATCAGTTCGAGGGAGCCGGTCGAGGAGTCAAATATGTATCTGTCATTAAACTTATCAAACTTATGACTCAGACCTGGTTGTATTCTGATCACCAAAATCAATAAAGCTCCCTTTAAATTATTAGTAGTAAGAGTTGCGAATTATCAGTTTGGAGAAGGACAGAACAGTCTCAGTGTGTTGGTTTGTGAATGGACATTGGAACGTTCAGTTGAATAATGGGACCTGGCAATATTGACGAGTTAGAGGGAATTCACAAGTCATCTGGTTGCTAGCATGGTTCCTTAGTGTTGTATGCAAGTGTAACAACAGCAGATTAACAGTAGCTGATCAGTGCCGCTTCGCAAAAACGGAAATTCTCATAACATCAACCTTGTAAGGTTTGTTCATAACTTGTGTCATGTAACATACACGGAAACGAAAATTTCTGGCCGATAAATGATACGGTACACACATCTGATCTAGCAAACTCATGGAATCTTCTGTGTAAATGACCATGTATTAAGGTGATCGCCTTGAATTTTTGACGAAGATTCGAGCTCGAATACCTGGGACATACATCCCGGGTAAGCGTACGAAAAGTATAAGATCAACGACCCTGCGACAGAGTTGAATGATGTGTATAGAACAAAATGGAAAATGTTTTGTTCACCTACAAGGAAATAAACTGAGCACGTTCGAAACGCACCGAGAAGTGACGGTGAGATTCCGAAACGAAACCGAGGAAGCATGTGCTTCTAGTGTTCTTGGAAGAGTACCCACTGTACCGGTCGGCTGATATGTTGAGGTCAATTTAACGACTAGATTCACTATGATGATACGGTAACCTCTTTCCAGTTACGCTGAGGACAGTCCGGTAGTGTGCAACTTCGGATGGTTTGATTAGAAAAATGACATGTTGTGTACGTTAATTGATCAAAATTATGCTTATTAGACGAGGCGGTCAAACTGTTCTACTGCGAACAGCACGTAAACGTAGCTGGATAATCCAATCTCACAAATGAGCGACAATCACTTGTGAGCTCTTTTCATGTTCACTGGTCGATATCTGTTCAACTTTATTAAGCAAAATGAGGGTTTTTGGATATGTTAGTAAACACCGAATGGTTCACACAACTTACAAGGAAAAAAGTATTACGAAATGGTCAACATGAGTTATGGGGAGGGTTCGACTTTGTGGTGCATTGTGGAAAACATATTTCCTAATTTTGGAGTACTACTAACCAAACATTTTGGACTCATTCATTCGAATTCGTCCCATAACCTTAAATAAATTCCATTTTGAATAATGCAACCAAACTTTACACCCTATATTCCGCTGTTGCAGTAGATATGTGAGCCTTTCGAAACCTCAGATAAGTCATATCATGAATCGGCTAATGTTTACTCCATATGGCCGCATTATACTGAGAGTATGTTCCATGAATTATAACACAGACTGTAAAATCTAGGCAGGTGAAGTTGAAGTCAGATAGTGCAGTGGCCTGTACTACTTTTGAAAAAAAATTTGGTCTGCCGTCTATATTGAATACCTCTTGAACCAACAGTATATAGACTTCTCTTCTACTAATGTTACACCGTTTGTACTGCCTTCATCCGCTGGAATTATCTGGCCCATACATCTATCCATCGGTAACAACTACTGTCCGCCAGTCATTTGGTCGTGGCAGGTGTATCCAAGGTCAGGCATCCATTGGTCTGTATGACAATCGATCGACATCAACATCCCCTTCGGTAAGCGGAAAATGAGAAATACATAACAACGTACCGAATTAACTGACTTATGCAAGCAAGATTCCACTTAGTTACTGTAAACAAGACCAGATAGTTAAAAATGACGCTTCGGTTAGACTCGAACTAGACGCAACAAACGCCATATTAGGTGAGCTATAAGGCCAATCTACTAAAATACTTGCTTGTAACAGCACCCACTTTTATCAGATATGATGGCATAAGCGGTAAGCGTTTTCTAATCGAAATTCGGCCGATTTCCTGACTGTTTTTACTTATCAGATGTGCACACTCGATGAAATGCAACTGCATGTCCTAATATGGTACCCAATCAAATTATAACGCCTTGTAGGAACTTGAAGCGCAATGAGTAACATTAGCATTGATCCATGAATTCCAGCGAGTGTGAGATAAACGATATGGCTAACTCACCGCTGCGTTAACATTTACAAACATATTTGCTTGTTCAACAGTAACTCATTTTAGAAAATACATTAGCTAACTTGTAATGAACAAATCAAATCCCTGCCTGATTGTTTCCATATATTAATTGCATTAGTTGCGATAATACTACGACTGATGATCGTTTTGATGCTTTAACAATTTCTCTATTTGTGTGATGCATCTTATCGAGGTCTTATCCTTCGTATTGTCTGCTCACACCGGAGAAATGATCACACACATTTGATGACCGTTTTCACTCTCATCAAAAACGTTTCGATTGAATCACCTCCAAAAGAAGGGTAAAACTGAACAGGTTGTACACTTCTCGATGAGACTGTAACCAATTTTGTTGAAAAATAGTTTGAAGAATTAACTATTGTCGGATTACTCATCCAAATTTGTGACAAAAAATTCGAAAAGACTTCTTCGTGAGTTTAGTATTTTTCCGCTAAGTCGTCCCCATGATAGTACTAACAAATATAGAGAAGACTGGTATAGTTCTTTTTTGAAGAAGTTCGATCCATTGTCGTGATAACATTTCTTTGGAGAACTTCTCATTGCCTGAATGATTCGGCCTTGCGTTGTGCATGCAGCAGCAAGTACGTCATCCCACCTCTACCTCAAGAGCACCCTTCAGTTGGGGAGATGAACTAAAGGCTTACACCTTGGCATGCCTGTCCATTCAGCATTTCCTGACAGTTCACAATTGGATTGGGGTTCCGTTTGCCAGTTGTCCACTTAAAAACTTTGATTTCGTGGAAAAATCTGTCATATCGCAAATGTGTAGGACGTGTGTGTTGATGCCATGGCCTGGTGTGTGATTGGAGAAATCGCCGAACGTGGCAATTTTGGCTGTCATGTTTTGATTTGTGTATAAAGCTACAATATCTTGGTGAGCAAGCTGCTGAAAACGCATCCCAAATCATTCCTGACCGTTGCGTGTGTCACTAGCTCATGAAAAAGTTCGTTCTCTTTGATTACAGTCAACATTCATTTCAAATATCTCACCCACTTAACTTACTGTGAGGCAGTAACGATAGGTTCAGAAATATCACGTTCCATTGACTATTGTAGCCAATTCATAAGACACTGGTAAACAATTGGCAACCAGTTCATCCCCACATTTGCACTGGTATTCCAAGTAACGCTTACTTTCAAACCTGTCTCCAATATTCAAAATGCGTAATACTTTGGACTCAGCAAAAATGTCTGTCAAATCCACACTCATGTGTAAGTATATATTAATTGGACAAACGAACGTGATATACTAAATATCGGTGAACTGTCCAGAGTATATCGTTTTTCACACCTAAATAGCCAGTATCGGGGCGAGATACCCAATCATATAATGTGAGTACATCACCTGAAGTCCCAAACAACCAGATGGCACAAGTATAGGGAACATTCGAAATGAGGAATTGTATCACAAATGAAAGCTGGCATCACCGTGACAATTCAGTATCACCGGTTCACCTCACTTACGAGCCACTGAACACTCCACTTTGGACAGGTCCGATTCCGTGGTCCACTAGTCGAAAAGAACCTGTCCACCGTACCGTATACATCCAGCACAACAGATGGCGATCCCAGCTTATATGGCATTCAGCCTAATGAACGACATTTCTATAGGCATTCTGTGCTCTTTAACTCTCGTGTACCCTCACATATCGGCTTCAGTACACAGTATGGGTAAGCTAACACTGCCGGAAAACGGGCTGGTTTTAGCAGCTTTGCAAGACACCTGCTGATTGTTTGCGTTCTGCAGACTTTTTGGGGTTGCTAATTAGTTAGATTGGGTAACCAAATGTAGGAGATCAGAATGTTACGCAGACTTTTGAGTCAGGTAGCATCCCAAGTGCCACTGAGTTACTCAGTTGACCAGAAATCTGGATGGGTATTTTTTACGGTTATTTCACCCAGAACGTTTAGTATGACGCTGAATTCTTCTAATATTGTGTTACATTAAGCTTGCGTTACAATGTTTCAGTGTATACGACGGTAAACAAAGACCGAGTTCCTTGATCTAGTTTTGCGAATCAAAAGTGGGGTAACTGTTAAAAGAAAACGTACATTTGTTCTGTCTACAAAAATGGGGATACGGACACGTGTGCCTTTTTAAGATTGATCGCAGAAGCTTCAGGTCGTCCAATATTGTCTGCAAGAGGAAACCACCTATACATAAGAAGAGGTGACCCATCAGGAATTTGCTGCATTGCAATGTTTACACATGCGTATGTGCAAATATGCTGAGAATCATGGAAATTTTGTTTCTCAAATCTCTCCACTACCTCTTCCCTTTGGGTTAAGCGGGATCCCAATGTGGTTTGTTCTACCTAAAATGCTCAAACGACTGTTTGATTTGTAAGAACAGGAGTGTTGAACTTTGCGCTCTTTCTGTGGTCACAGAGATTATGGGAAAGGCTAGATTAATTCATGGTATTTTGATCGAATATTCTGATATATGCATTGATGAGAATCAGGACTTGTGAGACAGTTGCCGGAGTTTCTAAGGAATTCCCCCAATTCCCACAAAATGGTTAATTCGATATCATAAACAAAACCACTATTCATGAACTTGAGTTATTCTTTGGTCAGTTCAGACATCATTGCGTAAACTGACGATAGCAAAAAGATATCCAGTCGGTTGTCAAGCACAATGATCATATTTCATCGGGAAACAGAGATATGGTCAAGAAATGTTTCAGCGATCCTGAACTGCCTGAGGGTAATGTGTTGTTAATATGGCTCACATACTTCTGGCCTTTTGGAGGCAGTGATAGCAATTGTGGGAAAACTTCGCAGAAGTTTTTTTCAGAACGTCTTAAATTCGCAAGCACGCAATACATGCTGGTCCTGTTTTTTGCCAGATGTGGTCAACTGAGCGACTCAGGTTATGTAAAGGTACAATAATGACCGTTGAGTCAGAGTCGGTCTTACGATTCCGATTCGTGTCGGTTCGTGCTAAATTGCACCCAAGGCTACCAACTATACAGACATTAACTACCACGTACTATGGACATGGAGCTCGATTGTTTGGGAACTTGTATTTTATTAGAGACCTTCTTATCAGGGCTACTTCGAAATGTGATTGCACTGAGTATAATGCACAAAAATTCTGGATTCTCTTACTTGTGAAACCGCGTCCTAAACTTGTTGGTGGTACTTAGGGCAAAATTCCCTATACCTTGTTAATGACGTCCACTAAAGTACCAGAAACGGACATCAATTAACTTCGTACATTTATGTTCTGCGTCATTCATCCAACCCATTACCAGGCACTCATGCACGTGTTTGGTGGGTAGTCTGAATCTATCTGTCTACCTTAGCGACAGATCTTATGCAACTGCGGTCCGTCTAAATGAAGCATATTCATCAACTCATAACGCTGAATGTCATCATCATTTTCTTCAGCCTCTTAGAGGATCTTGACACCCTCGGTTGGACGAACCTGCTGGCATGCGACTACCGGTTGACATATTTATGATCCACTGTCAGACTTTTATGACTCAATGACGATTCGGTGTTCGCGTGAATAATTCTTTCTCACCTGCCACCTTGTGTTCGAACCACCCGACCCTAAGATTTGCACACAGAGGGGATTCCAAGGGTGGCGGTTGGGTATGGACTAGCTGTGTGTTTATGACGTGACATACGATCGAGACGTCACCACGTCCGCACTGTGGAGCCTATTCTTAACGGAGAACTCTTGTCTCCTTCCTAAGCACATGACAACGTCAGTTGTACTATCACGTGATAGCTCAAATTACTTGATGATCATAAGTAAAGATGGCATTATTCAACCAAATTTGTGTTCATCTTCGAAGGAAATTAACAATTGAGAGACTGTACTGTAACGGATATTTTTTTCATGAATGATACAGCTACGATGAATGAAAATGTTTGGTATGCAAAAACCGAAGATTTTTTTAAATAGAAGTGTTGAGCTTTGGGTCCGGTAGTTGCGAAATTCTTTTCGGTAGAACCATAACCTTCAACAAATTATTAGAGATTTGGCAAGATGCACTTTTTGTAGAGGCCAAGAGACAGCGGAGTGTAGGAGAGGAGAGCTCACAAGAATTTAGAAAAAGATGAGCAGACAGAGGTTATTCTCACAAAGACTGTAAATTAGGACTGTGACCTTCAAAAAGTACGGATAAACTGATCCACTTCGAATTAAATTAAACTGAGTTGACAAGGTTTCAGTTTTAAACAAGAAAAGTGACCAGATGTATTCTGACCCACGGCTCTGTGAGAAACGGAAGTAGAGTAGTCATGAAACTACACATCAAAGACGGATACCGAACATATATTCAAGAGCCAATCACTTGAACAGTGTATTGACGGAGAGGTAGATTGCATCATGGTTTATGATCAATCAACAGAATGGGATTTGCGGTAGGGAACGCGCACTAATTTAGGTAAACAGGTGTGTGCGTCTCGGCGATGGAGAAGGGTTGGATAATCAGCACATTTTTATAAAATTACGGAATTCAAACTGTACCATTTCTGACATGCAGCAGCATAGAAGGAACGGTCCGAAGACTGCACCAAAGCATTGTTGAACGTATCACCCAGCTTACTGATGAGTTGTGAAGGGGAAGGTTTGGTCTTTGTATAGAATGGGCAATACAAAATTTACCTCACCTGTCTCATTGTCATAGAATTTCCAGTCAACCCCTTTTGAAACGAACCACTGGAACCAAGTTTCGTTCTGGTTAGGACTCGTAAGTAATGATTATTCCTGCCACGGTCGCGACTGGAACTCCGGCTACGCTTCTGTGAGGCAACCGTGTTGAGTACTGAGCCATCGATCGGACAATCTGGGGATTGGTCACGAGCGAATATGGGTGGACGTTTACATGTGATAATTCATTCGTGCCTAAAGTGAGGTCAGTGCAACCATGGCCAACAAGATTGCCTCAGAAGGGCGTAGTCGATGTTTTAGCTGCGGCCGTGGCAAGGATAAGCACTGCTGATGAATCCTAGCAAGAGCGAAACTCGGCTCTAATGGTTTGTTTCGAAAGGGACTGACTGGAAAATCGGTGAGAATGAGACAGGTGAAATATTTTGTTGTTCAATTTACACATCACTTAGAATAGGGAGACTGGAGTTCTTTGTTGACTTTAGACCAGAATACGACTTTCAAGTCTTTCAAGGGGACATTAAAGTTACGGACGACAAGTTGAATATCATTAGGGAGACAACCGATTCACCTCAGGACGACGGAGTTACCGCCTCTTCATTGTGTACTTCCTTATAATACAACGCAAACACATATCACAACAAACTCGCTGACATCGAATGATCAGTGTATGGTTGGTTTGTGAGTTGGCATAGTGATTAAAAAGACAACCTGTTGTAGAAAATTTAAAGAGACGGGCAACATGAGAATTGCGGCTCTTGGATTGTCACCTATGTCAGAGGACGCTTTGCGGAAAAATTACATTTTCTACCAAAAAATATTTGAAACACTGAATTCCTTTGATCCAATTCATCAATACCAGTAGAAGACGTACATCGCAAGATGTTAACATATCGTTTACTCCCATCAGACTACGAACAGTAGAGCATACGGATAGCATCAACAACAGAAACGGTTAACGAATGGGTTCACATAAAACGAATGTCATCAGCTTCACGACAGACAAACCAACTGAGTCAACATTTTATGCACACACAAGGTAGGACGGCAAGTATTGATTGCCGTTGTCTCCCAGAATGCATACAATTTTAACTTCTGATTGTGTAATACTACGTGAAACGAGTTGGTGGTGTCAACATCGTGACCGGTTTTGATGATGTACTTTGCAATAAACGAGTTTGGATTTCGGCTCACTCGCTGTGTTATCATTACCGGTTACGCGCCATCACACGCATCAACCAATTAGGCATACGTTCAGCCATTCTTTGTCATCGGTACCGATCTGTACTGCTGACATAGAAGTCACCGCAACTGCAAAGTGAACAGATAGATTACATGTGAGACAGAACAGTTCGGTAAGACACGATTATCTGCAGATTGAGAAACACTCTTGGTTGAGGGTAGCAACCGCAATTTAGCGGCAGAGTATGTACGAGTTGGGTCCCAGGTCAATTGTGATACTGTCGCCTTAAAATAGTAGGTTTAGAGACAGCTGCTTCCTAGGTATCGTACACATGGACATCTCGATTGGTCTTTCCTGAGTGAACATCCACAAATTTATCAGGATATCCGTTTGTGAGCAACACCTTCTTTAATCTCTCTTCCTGTGTTTGTTATAGATCCTCAGTGCTGATCCGTCTAACCCTAAGAAACAGCAGTCGCACCAAATCCCGTTTGTTAGTAGTTGGCACAATAGAGGATAGCTGTGAATACTGGCCGTTCGGTGTAGTGTTGTGGTACACTCAGTGTTGCAGTGAGCAATCTAGCGGTTTAGTGATTGGAATATCTAGAAAAGATATATTGTCTCTTGTTTCACGAGAAACAGAAAGATTATGATGAACGAAATCACAAAAGTTTAACAATGAGGCAAAATTAACATTAGTGATAAAATTGAAGATATCATCCATGTATGTCTTATAGAGACTGGCACCATCTATAAGATTAGCTAGCTACAATTCAGTCATTACCAAAACTATATTCACAAGTGTTAGACCTAATGGACTACCAGTCACTATGACATAAATTTGCTTTTAGAGAAATCCACGTAAGTCATAAAGGATATTTTGTTTACACAAAAGTTTAGGTTCTTTGAGTTAATCAACAGGGATAGCAAATGGTAAATTACAATGGGAAGTACAACGACAAGAAGAATCGACTGTTTCTCGGAAGAGAACTTTTGTAAGCAGAGAGTCAACATTGATAGAATATATCTTGTGGAAACTGACCGCTGCGTTCCCTACATCTTTTGTCAGTTTATGATGTCTCGATGTCAAGTTAAAATGTCTCAGATAACTCAGTTAACTATCTGCGTCTGGCTGGACCGCGTCCTCTCACTCTGTGTGAGTCAACCACTCGTGCTTACGCCAGTTTGAAAGAGTCTTCTATACACTACGGAATAAACATCTGACGGACTGGATGAAGACTGTCTACAAGCCATCTGTTAAACTTGTGGTATGCTAAGTTGTACACGTACACATTTGACCATAGTAAACGATCACAATGTTTTGGATCAATCTTAAATGTGATGTGCATATTCAAGTTTGTACTAAGATGTACGCATTTGGTAGTATAAATTGAAGCATTTTTGAGATCTATACATCTGTGAAGCCACTGTTATCAGCAGTAATGTCTGCATGAAATTTTCGTAGATTCGCTTTTCATTTTAGACACATACTCCGTATAGTAAATCTATTGGACCATTGTCTGGCTGTAAGAAAACCAAATAGTTCACCTCTCGTATTTATCCTAGTGCGTGATAACGTTCACATATCAAACAATATTACTGATGTACTGGCAACCGCTGGAAATGGTACTAAATTTAGACAAGCTTCACACGAGAAAAGAAAGACAACAAAGACGTCAAAAAACTTCCTGTTAATGTCAGCAGATGAAGTGTTTTCTAGTTTGACTTGTCTTGACAGTGGCAGAATCGAACCTTCACTGCTCACTGTGTGGTCACTATATTCCGTTGATAATGATATCAATTTTGACAGTAGACTTTAAACGATACTGTCATTGAATAGGTGACGAATTTCACATTTTGTAACAGTGATTGCATGAATCAGTTGATATGAGCTTAATACTGCCACCCTATCAATCCCAACATCATCAATTCGATGCGGATTGAGTGATCGGGCTAGTCCGCACAGTGTTCGAATTGCGTTCAATGTCACGTAGTTAACGATAAAGGAGGAGGCCAAAGAGTGCAGAGTAGTTTAAGACCGATACCAGCAGGCATTGATGTGTCTAAATTTTTGGATAATTTGCGTGATATTTTGTTGTACTCACTCACCGGCGATTATGAAGGTTGCTATGCAATCAGATCCAATCTGCAGGTATACGGGAAGTTACTTTGCATTCCTCTAGCTCACTTGTTCGATCGCTTTCATCTGCTTGGATTGTGACGCAACTGTGAAACCGTTCTGACCTGTTAAACGGTCACGATTTATAAAATCATAGTGGGATTGCTTTAGTTTAACCCAGGTACTTTTCGAGCTTTTGCTCCGTCTAAAATGAATTACATTCTAATGGATGCACACCACACATCTTTTGAGAACACATAGTCAGTGTATTTCGTCTCCTCGTCGAACTACATTTCACACCGTCCCATAAAGGTACTCAGCTCAACGTGCACTGATGTTCACTATGTGAAAGATCCAAATGTGAAGGGGTAGGTGGGTGCTTGTGTATCAGCCAGTAGAATGGATTCAACCTCAAATACTACTGCGATTCCGTGGGCGTTATGAGTGACCACTGACGTCAAGTACATTGGATAACGATAACCCTGATGTAGCATTAACATTCTACACTGCTAACTGAGGCGGAAGATTAAATTTACTACATAGGGGGCTGACTGTAGGTGCATGTGCCTCTGCAACTGGCTACGGAACGTGGTTGCGGTGAGTCAGTTCCGCCAAGGTCTTAGTATGTTGGGACAGGTATGAAGCTGGAGATCCGACATCGAACGTGGAAATTGTGACCTTGCAAACGTGAATTAAACTTTTTGAAGGCAAGGAAATTGCATGAAAGATAATATAATTGCATGTCCGATGAAACAGATCAATAGCAACCCTTTAGGACTGACAGCGAAGCCGCATGAATCTACTGAAGCTGTGCCAGTTTCCGGTTGTGTTTAATGCGTAATACCATTGTAGCTAACAGAACGACAAGGCAAACTCTGACTTAGCAAGATTGCTCGACATATAGAAAACTCACCCCACTGCGTGACCTACAAGTTCGCCAAATATCAAATCTAAGACACATGAAAACGCTTTGGTTGTAAGGTAAAACAACCGTTCATCAATTCACTAATACATGAGGAACATGAGCTTGACAGAAAGATATTCTGCCTCCAACTGTCAGCACTGACACGCTGTATCCAAAACGAAAAGGAATTGAGAACAAACTCATCAAAAGAATAAAATCAGTGAATGAAATTAAGCTGAAATATTCTCTTCAAAAAATACCTTTCTTGAAAAATTATAGGTTTACCATGCTAGTTAATGATCTGAATAGGTCAGACGCCTGGCGAAACTATGCATACGGTTAATTTTTAAATGCATTAGGAATGTAACGCAAGCTTGACTAGATGTTTTGACTTGTTCAGAAATGCAGGAATTCTATCACACGCATTCAGTGAAGGCTAATATTTATCAGCCAGGGAATAACCAAAAGTGACCTTGTCGAAGAATAACTTAATCGGTCTGTAAGGTTTGCAGGACTGGGACTTAACTTCGAAGATAATGTGAATTAATGACTTACAGACGATAAGTTTCGTTAGTCGTAGACACAGGAAACTCATTAGTAGTAGTACTGCCTTTCAGAAGACTTAGGTAAAACACAGGAGCGAATAGAACGACTTAAATTAACACTGATGTCACGTTCAACTGACGATCAGCTCTGGTTTTAAATGACTATGTTCATTTACACTAGTATAGTCGTAGACCTCCTTGTAGAAATTCCAACACGAGGCACTCAAAGTATTCGGTCAAAGAATGCATATCTCGATCCGAAATGCTTTTCTACCCAGCTAGGTTGATCTCTGCTCTGGCAGCCGGTGGTCAGAAACTGGAGACGTGTTACCTGACGACCATGCAGTCAGCTATATGTGGAGTCGGTGGCCATAAAACGAATGGATGAGAGAACCAGTGCAGGGGCTTGGAGGATTGATAGCTAAGTTAATCTCAAGCTACAACTGTGTTACGGACAATCTGTAACATAGTTCTGTTAAGATATGAATACTTTGTCACAACGTGAGTTAGCCTCTCATGAAGTGGTTTTCATAGTTTCACCGGTAAAAGCCTTATGCCATATTACACTTCAGCGAAATGGTTCACTAGCAGCCGTCTGTTTCGGTCTCAGCCACATCTGATAATCCTGTTGTTCAGGCAAAGCCACTGTGTTAGTGTTACTCTACCTTTTCTAATTATGTTTCACTGTGTCGCATAGTTGCAGTGAGTGTCGCGTTGAACGAAACCAAGGGCTTTGTTGTATCCTGCGCTCCATGAGGAGGCCATTTTTGTAATCGTTACAGTTCGCCTTCGACTGCACTGTGATTAAGCGGGTGGGCATACAGATGGTGATAGTCCATTGACGCACATTCCCCGTTCGTCGGATCTTGAGAAAGACACCATTTTAAACCGTGCTACATGTGGTTTTCAAAATGAATAAAACAAGCCACTGTTTTGTGTTGATGAAGATGGCCTCCTACATGTGCTTCATTGGCTGAACTCCTATTGGGCAATCTCGTGATCCGGTCAGGAGTCAGTGGAACAGAACGTCCGTTAATAATTACGAGGCTGCCTGACTTAAAGGTGACATAGAATAACTGTAGGATCTCATATTGGGCTCATCAGTGTACACTAAGTTGATCATAATCATGACCACTTTGGTTTCCAATCGTGCGGTAAGAAGTTCAACTCTGCTTCCTTCGAATATTGATTGGGCTTAGATTGGAAAACTTGATGTTGGGTTATCTAATAAATTGGACGACAAAATAACAGGTAAACTCTAAACTTAAAACCTCTGTGCAAACCGTCATGTGTGAACATTTGATTGGTTTGTTATGCACAAACTGACCAAACGTAACAGAGGATAGCAGATCGTGATAATTAGAACAGACCACTCACTATAATAATAATCACACTGAAAAGGGAAGAAACATCGTAGATCCCAATTGTTTAATCAGTATTTTCATAGGTATATCTCAGTATTTGTTAACTTATCTTGTGAAACAGATAGTCCCGAGTGTTCAATGAACCAAAGGAAATAAACATCGCTACTTGTCTGTGACTAACTTCAGTAGGTTATCGGCACGAACACAGAGATTGTTTTGCGTGCTCCTTGATGTATTCACATCCCCGTCGCCACTAATGTATCCCTAACTCTCCCCGTGAACGGGAAAAACAAAGACCGCTTGAGCATTACATCAGTGTTTATCAGAATGTCAACGCCTGGCTTATGCATTTGACCACATGCCGGCTAAGAGCGCGAACATCGCGTACCTCTGAGCCAATCACAGTCAAGTTCAGCGCATGTGCGATCAGTAACCGCTGTCTGTCCATGAGGTAAGCGTTAGGGATTCCAACACAACTGGACCCAATTAGCCACTCAATGGTGTTTGAGCCTAGATAGCCATCTTGCCTTGATCATCAATAGTTTGAGAACATCAGCGAAAATGGAGCCAACGGTGCAGTAAATCGTGGTCATATCTTGCTAAACGTAACGATGACATCGTGTGCATACGATGTGCGACAGTCCTTTTAGTGTATGTGCAGAACGACACTCCACTTACACGCCTAACGTTCCTTTATATTTAAAAGAAATGGGAAACAACTCATCGTTTCAGACATGTAGTTACTCAAAATGGCCCAGAAGTTGATTTTACAGTGAGCTCAGATCAAGTTTGAACGGGGTGGCCATAATTTCTCATGACCCAAGGAATTACCTTTAGTTCCGTGTATCATCATCATCGATCAATGACAGAAAACCATAGTGAAACAGTTTTCCTAAACCGACTTTTCCACGTCTTATTGTGCGAACAAAATTTACACAGTTGTGATTTGCGGAGAATGTCCAGTCAAGATGTACTAAGAAATGAAACGTTCAGAACGGATAATTGTTATGACGAATGCGATTGTGATGGAATCAAGATACTGACAACAAAGAACGAACTGTATTATAACGAATCGTATACGTTTAAATACAGCATACCGTGGTGTACTACCGCCTCTTGCTAACCCTATTCGGTTTGTCTTGACCCGACTGATTCGAACGATGTTCACGACGGGTTATCGTGAAAAAACTGGTGACGTTACCTACGATTATTGGTCAGAGTAACATTATTCAACAAAGTTCCAGTAAGTAGAGGGTTTTGTGATGATAGTAACATATCACCCTCCAGATTAGGTGTCGTATCGAGAAGTATAGGTTGACTAGTAGGACACTTTGTCTATATATCAAATCATATAAAAAGATGTCAAATAACCTCATTGGAAAGGTTGATGAAATGATGCATGTGGGGTGACTGCATGAGTGAACATGATGAAACAAGCTTGAAGGCATAGTCAGTGATAAACGCTACATTCGGTTTCATTTCATTTCATTCAACAAGTTAGCCTAAGTGACTAATGTAGTACATATTTCACAGGTCCCCTGCCAGAAACCATGTAAAAGTCCAACGATAATGTGTACGTCACGCTAACGTGATGCTGTATGACGAAATAACGACAAATAAGAAATGGTTAGTCGGTCTTGAGGAATTTTTGGTTTTCAGATCTCCCTGTACAATGACGGATGCCAAAGAACACCTATGCTTAGCTATCATCATAATTGGCTTACACCGAATCACTCGCGGTTCCACTCATATACCACGTATCCGAATGAATAGAACGAGAAGTCTTGTGAGTGAGGCCTCTCTTTCTAGCCAGCTATTGCTGGTTAGTCAACTGATAAGCTAACACGAGGGTGAAACATTTATATCTCGGAAAATGAGCAGAAAGAAGGTAATGGTAGGATATAAACAGGGAAAAAAGTTGCAAAAATATATGGCGAAAAGTTGTACGAGATAGGAGCAGATACTATTGCACTCTAGGAACGATAAGGGGGCAAACAAAAATTTAGGGGTGGACCGCAAAAAAAATTTCATAATACAATGCATTAAAATGGCTGAAAAAAGAAGGTAGATGATCACCGTGATCCATATTTCTGGAAAGGAGAGCGGGTGATTTTCTAATCTACAGTGGTCGTTGGTCAATATGAATAAAAAACGGGTGTAATTGACCTAAAACCTACTTGACTCTAACGTACTCGTTGTCTGTTGGTAGACCGTGTATTCTGAAAGGACCAGCGCATTCGCGGCCACACACATCGCAATACCATATGATCATGTCACCGCGACCTATGGCGCCGATGGTTCCCCTGCGTACCGTGCGGCCTCGCAGTTGTTGCTCACTGAACCCTCGAAGGCCCATCCGGATCCTGCAGACAACCTGGTTAATGGCTAAGTTATCTCAACATTCAAAATCAATGCTACATCGCGAAGGGTTTAGCTGGATAACATCCTGGTATCTCCGTTTTGGACCACCAGGATTTTACTCACTTTCACCTGTCTGTACGAAATCTGTTTTGGAATCCAGTTGTTGCTCATCCTATCAAAGTGAGGTGGTCAATAAAGCTGATTCAACAACAGCAGGGCTTCCATCCTGTCCGCATCTGCTTTCCGGAGCACCTCAGCGTCCGGAACCATGTGAGGCGACCGAACACCCAAGATGCTTCTCAGGCGTTGCAAATGGAAACGCAGTTCAGACAGCACACATTCCTCTGGTACAATGTGAAAATTTCATTGGCATACAGCAGCGTAGACAGCATAACTAAACAATAGACGAGTAGGACGGTAGTCATCTTCAGGCTGTGATTCTCCCAGACTTCGTTCAAAACGTTTGTAGGCAGTGCAACGCACAGTCGAAACCAGCAAGCGTGCATGGGTTGAATTTGCATTGTGTAACAGAATGAGCCACTGCGTTGTTAGCGTCGTTTTAGTTTTCGTTTGTGTAAGTTGTGTTCATGGCCTAGTGGGCCTTGGGCTCAGGCTTGCTTCTGTTGTTTCCTTTTACAGGACTGTTCCCGGAACCTCTACTTCGAAAGGACACTGTTCTCCAGTACCAGCACATTGCTCCGAAGTTGGTTCACAAGTGCTGTGAGCAGGCTGAGTAAAATCGACCAGCTTGCATGTTACAGGTAGCATTATCTTTTGCAACATGAACTCGTAACTCGTGGTCCATGAACAGATTTATAGACAAATTACTACCCAAATAGCAGAACGCTTTACGAAGTCTATTTTCCACCTACGGTTCAATACACCAACTCAGTGATCTACTTTCTTTCTTACGATAGGAATAAATGTGCTGGATCGCATTTAGCATGCTTTTACGAAAGTAGTAATGGACCTTTGTAAAGCGGTTTATGAATCTCGGCCAGAAATCAATAACACTTAATCATTAGAATAACGAAAACTTGGAGAAAACCTTACTTCCAATTAGTTCGGTTACTCTGAAAGTTTCCCGGAGATGTTCGTCACTTTTGTTGAATAAAATGGTATACGAGTTCACGAGAATAAGTTGTACATGATTACGACTTCTTGTAAGATCATATCACTACTCCTTCTGAAATGTGGTACCGTCAACTGTCGACTAAAAAGATTACCAGACCCATGTTCTCTTAGATACTGTGGTCACCAAGATAAGCAATCGTTTTCCACTCCTTAACAGAAGTTTTATCATTTCTTCAGTAACACTCTGATCCTAAGGGGTGGCGCTACACTAGTTTCTTGTTGGCTAGTTTCCAGAGGAATTGACGGCGTATTACATTAGATGAAAGCAAAGTGGCCCTGAAAAACATGGACTCCCAGGGTCACACCAGCATATCACTCATTACGTTGCTAACACATCAAACATCCCCGGCTTGCGATCTCCGATATAACGGAGAGAATGACAGGCCTCATTACCAATAAATTATTTTCCGGATGCTCGTTCTGTCTTCTCAAAGATCATCATTTACATATCATTGCATCATCTTCGATTGGTCAAAAACTGCTCTCTAGTTTCCATCTACTAAATAATTGGACGTACCTTTATACAATAACCATAAGTACTTACCGTTTTAGTATCCCGTGCTCTCTCCTAGTATCTGTTTACCGTTCTCCCGCAGTTGCGTCTGCATTTCTTGAGTGCGGTTTCAGATGCGTCAGTGTTATCCGTAAAATCTCGATCAGTTTTATCCCTTCCAAACGTCTTATAGTGTGTGAGAAATTTTCATTCGAGTCCTAACCTTCCTCAAATTTCAGAATCATTCAACTCGACTCTAGCCACTTCAGTGGGAAAAATCCCATTTTACTCCCTACCTACGAAAACTTACAACAGTTCAAACGCCTTTAACCTTGTGTATATATTCCAGTCAACAACAGTTTACTAATGATGCTAATTTTCATCCAAATGATCAGTTTTCAATTTGGTTATCGATTCCATCGCGGTTGAAAGGAACTCTCTAGAATCTGACCGAATTAGAGGCATCGATTGACTGCCTGACTGTTTGTATTATGTCGCGAAAAAGTGTAGCGTAGTATAGGACGGTCTAACAGAACTTTCTGTACCAAACTTTTCAATAAGATCTTCGCTTTGTTTCGTAGCATTCTAGTCATGGTAGAGTTGCTTACAAAATACGGTTACTATGATTACTTCATATAACTCTTGCTGTTGCTGTGGTCATGTGCATAGCCATTCCCCAGAATCGGATACTGTCAGGAAGCAGGAGTAAACGGGATAGTTCGGATCAAAATTTCCGAGAAGCGGTGTCATTATCACTGGTCTAATTCATGTTCCTATAACAGTGACCCAATGACAAACATTACTTATCAGTTTGTTCTGTTCAATTCTCATTATTCGGTACTTTATATCATAAATTCGCTTCACGAAGTTCACCGTCGAAAGCTAGGTAGTTGTGACCAATCGCAAGAATTTGTGCAGTTATCGCCCAACACATACACACGCGATTAACTCGCAAGCGTGTTGTGTGGTTCGCTGCAAACGTTGTGATCGGTATGATTCCCACTTGCTCTCTGGACTGATGGTTACTCTTGCCAGTCACAATTTGTAGGCAATCGAGAGTAAATTGTTACCGTTATGTTCATAATGAATCTGTTCAGAGGTATTTTGGTAGCAACCAGTGATCGATGAAATTGCTGAACATACACGTTGTAGTTCGGTTACAAAACTTCTACGTCAGTCTAATATTACCCACTTCCACTTCGTACGCGTCATGATACAATCAACCGAGCAGCAATCCAACCGTTGGGTACGGACGAAGAGAAGAATGAGGAGGAGGAGGAGCAGCTTGAGACGGAGGGTGGGAGAAAGCAGGAATTGAATATGAATGTCCGGTCGAGGTCATGAGATGGAAGGCCTGCTCATGAATAAATTGCCAATTTTGCCTGTCCAGATGCGACTCGATCTTTTCACATAGATGCCATTCTGATATTTTGGTACATGCAAACAAACATTCACAATTGCCTTGTCACTCCGACTGTTCATCACACACCCCCTACGCAATATATATCGTGCCATTCGTGAATGGTTGCCATATCGTGTGGCGTAAGTTCAGTTCTATCCCCGGAAGGATATTCAGGAGGTAAACAGTGGAAATCCCATGTGGAAGGGAGGTTCTCATGATAAATTACCCTCAAAGAAAAACGGTTATGTTGGCAATTCAGTGAAGAAAGCAAGCAAGGCAACATTTCCTGATGCTGTTTTTTAATTGAGTTCTTTTCGTTTCGCATAAACTAGCTACCATAACGACGATACAGTTGGTGATTGTATCTCAGCGAACACTTAGTAGTACTCTAGAATAAACAGCGAATTCTGATATATGTTGGGTTTTAGGAGCGCATGATCACATGCGTTCTCATCCTCATTGCAATGCTTTTAAACGAATAGAGATTAAAACCTTTTTCAGTGTGACGACCATTAAATGAGAATTGTAGCTTGTGGCACCTCAGTAATCATACCTCATTAAAAGATGTTAGCCAGGACGCAGTTTAAGTCGCTGGTCCAACGTTGTGACAGTTCATGGTAGACAACCAGACATCTGTATCTTTTACGACTAATCATGTACCTTAAGAACAAACGATTCGTTTGCATTCGTTCTTCCTACCGTGTTTTTCGGGCTCGATAAACTCCACAAAGTTGTTCTGGTGTTCAGAAACATCAGAGAGAACCATAAGGAAACAAAGTAGCCTTCACAACAGAAAACCTTTGCAACTTGATAATTGTAGTCACTCGTCATTGTCCATAGTGCACATTGATTGTATCACAATAATTTAAGGTAAATCAGACCATAGTTTGCAGTATAGCTTAATTAACTATGAGTTACCGGGATATTGGTTAACTTCATTTCGAACATCTCTCATGTTTGATCACAACTTTCGCACTCAGACACACTGCCTAGAAAGTCTGTTTGAACAGGAAGGATGCCACCACGTGTGAGTGATATTCAGTTTGAGATGGGTTATGTCCCAACGCCAACTCACTGAGATCTTTTGAAATGCACGAGCACCATTTATAACATTTGATTGGGATCCAATTCAAACAGAGTGCAAATGTATTTCTCTTGAAGGTCCCAACAAAAATGTGCTGTTTGCAATATCGAACAAGAAGTAAACAGGGGGTAGACTATGTGTATTGACTGATTCAGAACTGTCAGGACAAATGTACTGCTTTCACTAACGAGTGATCACACTTCTTTATGCGCGTTTACGGAATGATCACTGGTGCAGAATACAAGAATGAATTTGTCGTTTTGGTGTAATTCTCAGTACTGGTCGATTACTTGAAACTTTTTGGATATCTTTCATTCATTTGGTCGTCTATTCAATCGACCAAGCATATTTCTACTGAGGTCAGTATGCCGACTATCACTGACGACTGGTTCGTGATCATTTAAGATGCGAAAGGTGGGTTAGTGAGTCAAGGTTTGAATACAGTGAGTCAGCTCAGAATTACGCGCATAAACACACAAAAGTAAGGAATCTAACGACCTTACGGGCATTCGTGCAACTCGAGATGATGGAGATTTATACCATTCATGAGTTTTCACGTGATCACCATAAAATTGGTGAGTTGATCTACACGGACTTAGCACAAAACCATTCGTCGTTATTATTGTTCGCATGTTTCAAGATGACAATGCCTTGGCCGAGCCACGATGTCCTGTAGCAGAGTTTAAGTCGTACTGCAATGAAAATACTTCTCTTTCGTGACTGGTTCTTGATCAATTAGGATATGGAAGGTAGGTTGGTGAGTATCTTTCCAATCTTTGGTCAGACTGTGCATCCTACCTGGAATGTGATGTTTGGTTGGACACAGGGGGGCGACAGACATTATGACCACACTAGAAAATCGATTAATCGAGGACTGGATGGTATTCGGCAAAGATCACTCAGGTGATTGATAACAAAGTTGAAAATGCAAGCGGCGCCTTTCTCAAGCAATGGTTGGACCGGCTAACTGATGCTCATCAATCCCGATCACTTGCATAGTCCAACAATGTCAAATGTGCTTATGGGAACTATGAAGGTTGAACAGTAAATTACATCTCGTGGGTCGGATAGGCGAACCGCAAGTTTGACTGATATACGGTAGAAATCAAATAGCCGGATGCAGGCAATCTTTCAGTCGGATACCTTGGAAAATGAACACATTACTCGAATTTTTCGTTTTATAATACATGACCCCGCTTTGAATGGGATTGGAATTCCGGTATGCGTTCTCAGCTGGCAACTGGCTTGCTCACCACGTTGCTGACATGCAACAGGCCATTCACAAGTTGACTAAAAGCCTACACAAAAAGACGTTAGAACG
Source organism: Paragonimus westermani (assembly GCA_008508345.1). Classification (NCBI taxonomy): domain Eukaryota; kingdom Metazoa; phylum Platyhelminthes; class Trematoda; order Plagiorchiida; family Troglotrematidae; genus Paragonimus; species Paragonimus westermani. The sequence continues at coordinate 476,224 of QNGE01000032.1, forward strand.
AAACAATAGCTATTTCTCTGATTTCACAAACCTCATCTGGTAAGCTGGAACCCATAAAACGTGGCACAGTGTATAAAAGGTTTGTGTTTATGCATTTTTGTAATGTCTCCACATAATGGAGATTGGGCCATGGATTATGTGACTTTTGTGAATTGGACCATTGCTGTACTCAGTCGTATGTATGAACCACTGTATTCCAGTGGAAACTAAAAACACGCATGAACAACTTGTGGATTCATAAATCGAAGGTTAGTGCCTTAGCAAACAGCTAACGGACAGTTCATCTTTGGTCGACTGTTGGGTGAGCGATAGACTGTCTGAACGTTACTCTTCCTACTGGCAGGCTGGTTTAAAGTATTCAAGTAGACAGCAAATTTGCTTATAACTATCTTAAGAATTCCGATGTTTAGTAAAGCAGTGTAATGGTTACGTAATGTGTCTTGCCATAAAATCAATCGGTAACAAGCAAGCGACAGAGGTTGCGAGATCTGACAATTGTTCTCGTATGACGTGGTCCCACAGAAGCCCACACAATGTGAAGACGAATTTTATTTCAGTAAAAACGGTGATATTTGTCGAACTTATGGCTAGTTGGAATTTTCGATTCAAATCATCTGTTTGAAAGCCCCCGACTTGAAACACTCATGGACCTGACCACATCTGAGATGAATTCGAAAACTGGAAGCACCACGAAACGGAGTTACTAGATAGTATTGACCTTGAAGTGATATCAACGAACTGCTATGCTGGTGTCGGGCACTGTCGCATACCTGTTGAAAGATGGCTAACGGTGCGTGTCCGCTATTCACAAGTTAGTCTACCGCTTGTTTCGCCTAAACCTGTGTGATATCTAGGGTATCGGGTGAGGTGTAACTTTAGCGTTTTCCGTCTAGTGAATGGTGCGTGTTGCTACAAGGTTCTTTTATGAGAGTTTCTTGTTAGTTAGCGTGGTTGAATTTAGGGTATAACTTCGTGTGTCAACAGTGCCAAGAGCAGTGGGCTGGTGATCAGTCCACACGGACAGTTGAGGCGTTAACCAAATCAATAGATGACCGAGTTACCGCATGCGGACAAATGTTATTGGGCCATGAAGCAAGCAGTTCGTTCATCGTCTTTCGTAGCAGCGCTACCGCGCTGATCGTACAAACGCAGTGATGACCAATCAGACGGCAAGACTTCTCCGTCAGTGCTTTTCTCGATGTGGATTGGCCAATTAGGTTAGCCGAGGAGGACGGAAAATCAACGCTCTGTACGTTGACCAATGAAAATGTGCCATTGTTGCGATGGCACAGACACACGAGCGTACATGAACTGACCGTGGCGCAAGCGCACTGCTGGATGAGTTTATCTGCAGTCCTTCTCTGGGCAAGGAAAATTTTCCTTTCATTTACGTTCATCACCCCCGAAAAGCCGAAGCAGACTAGTTTTGCCATACTCAACCATTTTCTGTGTTCCTACTCGTAACAGCACAAAAACCACGCCACTGGATACATTTCATGATTTGTATTCATCGTCAAACGTTGTGGGCGGCTTCTGTGCCACGCTAATCGAGCTATGATGACCATGCATCCTAATTACTATGCGAACCGCCCAGATCTTCGTGCAACCGGAACGCTCGTTCCTGGTCAACTGCAGGCATTTCCGCAAGGCCACACCCTGTTATCCCAACGCCATCAACCTCCCCAAACAATACAGGAGTTGTTTATGCCTCCTCTGAGAACCGCGACTATCAACACGACAACGATTTCAAACACAGAACAGCTGGATAGAGTGTCCGCGGTAGAATTGCATTCCGATGACTTTGAGAAACAGCCAGAAACAAAACGTCAGAGACATTCACAAGTGACTGAAAGTTCACGTTTCCTAACCTCCTCATCCTCTGCGTTGGCCGCAAGTGATTGGTTGTCGACCAGGGGATTACGCAAATCAGACAATGAGGCTGTAGCCACTGCTGGCGTTGGTGTCAAGGGTGTATCACCATCTACCTTTGGAATCCACGAATGTGCTCAGTCTAGTCCATCCCAGTTGCTCTCAGGTGGTGCACAAATTTCCAACCGACAATCGCCAGCGGACTCTTCCCCTTCTCCGTCCAACCACCCAAGCCTGTCGGAATTGAGCAGTTCACTTGCGTCTGGAAGGCGGACGGGCGAATTTGCACCCACACACTCTCGTGCTGGACCGAAAGAGTTGGATTATCTGTTAGCAGCAAATGCAGCGGCCGCTCTGGTTAGCCAGTTAGGTGGATCTAGTATGAACGGATTGAGCGCATCTTCTAACCTGGATCCATTGGTTGGTGTTTCGTCTGGCCTCATGGGTGGCTGTGATCTCAGTGCCAAAGGACATCATCATCACTACCAGGAGCAGCAACAACTACAACCACAACAGCAACTGTTAGGGGAACGAAGAGTCAACGTTTCTTTTCCATACGATCAACGGCAATCTGTTCAACCGAACTCGGCAACAAGCACTGATTCGAAATTCAACGCACAACATCCTACTATCAAAAACTGTCCCCCATCCATGTTGAATCCATTCAATGGATCTGGTCTGATGCATCCTTCCATGATGTCTCCAAATTCTTTCGCGCCCCCGGTTCTGACACCGAGGGCGCCATCTTTTCAGACTCCAGACAAGTTTAATACATATGACCTATCCTTTAACACACACGGCAACTATACCATCCCCCACTCGTTCGCGCTTAGCCCTCATTTGACCAATCGATCTCATTACGCTACTCACGCCGGTACAACTTCAAACGATAAATTCGGACAAGGTCTCAGTTTGTCTGATCCGCAGTATTCTGGTCTGCTAGACATGAGCTCCGTTCCGAACCCTCTACCATTTCGTGCATTGCTACACTCCGATTCCGGTATTCCGAACTACATGATTGATCCTTTGCCCCCTTTGGGCTCTGTTTCGGCAATAGCTGGTGGACATACGTGTCAAATGGATCGACTTTCACCTCCATCCGGTATAAATGGAAGCGAATGCGTGACCCCCACTGGATGCACTGGATCCACAGGTACAGCGGATCCCGGAGTAGTGGTTTATCCTTGGATGAATCCCAAGGGTTCCGGTGAGTTTGATTATTTCAAGTTAAAACAATCGTTTTTTTCAAGAGTTCTTACACTTTGTTCATAAAGTTTGAAGGCTATTTAGCAACAATATAAGAATATATGTGTAGGACATTTTTCTGGTCTAAAATAAATCTACATAATGAACAGTACACCCTCAATAGGTGACACACCTAATTCGGTCAACAAAACGTTAACCTGAAGAGTTGGCTCATATAATTAAAAGCGCCAAGAAGTTTGCTCTTATTTTAAGCAATAGTTTCGTGTGCATATAGTGTGTTTTAAACAATCCTAGAGAATACGTGTCTTAGAGTCGTTCCCTGTATCTTACACGAGTTATCAACAGCACAGAAACGGTTAATAAGATGGTAAACGCTAAACAAACACTCGAAGGTCACCTGATTTTAGCCCGATCTGGGGACAACGTCGATAAACAACGATTAGGTGGAACAAAATAGCAGGAGAAACTGTGTGCAGTCCATCCGAGTGCAACGACTTGAACAACCGAAAGAGCCCTACCAAGTTAGAGATATTACAAAACTAGCCACTTAGTTGTTTGTACGTCGGCGAACATTTAGCATGGCTGTACAAATAGAATGAGAAAAGCAGCTTTTACAAACTCGATTTAATTATCCGGAGAAAATGTGCTTTTGAAAATTGAACGAAGGTCAGCAGTGAAAGTCGCAAGATGGGAAATAATCGAAACGTCGCGCGATGTCATGTGAATTGATGAAAACTTACAAACAGTCTAAAGCCGTTCAGAGGAAAGTAGGTTGAGTGGACATGCAACTATTTTGGTCATCAAATTTGCTGAATACCATGAGATGATGAAATTGGTAAGCAATTTTCGTAGAAACTATTAGTCTTGAAAATAAGTTTAATTGATCGCGTTGTCAATATCAGGAAGCGCACACGAGAATTGCAAGAAGACATTACAAATCGTATAGAAAGAGGTATACAAAAGTACGGTGATAAGTGGCAAAGTATAAGGCTTTGATGTGTTATCATTCGATCTCACTGATCTCACTGAAAAAGGGTGCCACAGGATGATACTAAACAATGCCGTAGACGAAAGAAACATCCGGAGGGTTCACAATAGAAATTAGAAGTGTTTTGACCAGCGGAAAGTGAATCACGTTTGGCCCCTAAAAAGAGTACGCAAGTGTTGCGATATTTAGGATTAGTGGATCTGACAGAATGATAAATAGACCATCCAGTTCATTCTAGTTAGTCTTCTTGTACAAGTGCATAGGAAGAGTACTCGATAAACTATCGTCAACATATTTTGAGAGGAACATGTTACAGGATGTCGTCAAGTAGTTTCTGCATCCGGGCAGGTTCATGGAGAAAATGTCTTGCTTCCAGAAGGCTTAAATGAAGCTGTCCCACAAAAGAAATCCCCACAGTTCGCCAAAATAACTTCTCGCCACTGAACGATTATTTGGAATTAATATTCCAGAAAATGATTCGACGTCTCTGTTGTTAACAGTTTTTAAAGAATTGTTCCTATCTGGCTGCTGTCTGGGATCCCAATGGGTTTAGACATTTTGTTCAGGCAGACTAAAATCTAGGTGTATGACGATGTCCAGAACCCAACGTAACCGACGCAGCAGAACCTGAGACTTTTCAATCAGTTCGATGGTATGGTCTAAACGATGTAATATTATTTTCTCGAAAGTTCTGGCATGACGCATTTGCAATCAGTCGGGCGGACTTCTGAGGTATCCTTGCTCAATATTCGATGTCTCAACTACTGAGTTCTCAATGGTGGAAGTCGGTTGTAGTTTTAAACAAACAGAACAAGAACCACAACTCATAGGTGCATACATTAAGAGTGAATAAAAACTGGAATGCTTTTTGTCCACCGAATTCCTTTGTCTTCATATCCGAATTGTCTGCATCAAGTGACCGTCTTTATTCTCCACTAGCGATTATCAGTCATTTTTCTTTAAATTCCCAACCCCATCATATAGTAACTGAAGTCGAATCAGGACAGGCAGATTTAAATGCCTTTGCTTCTTGGTTTGCATGGTTGCTCAAGATGTGTGGAAGGTAAACCTGTTTGGACGAAAGCAGACTGTCATAATCGGACAACAGAAGTAGAGACCGAAGTTCCGAAATTTCACAAATTTATTAAAACAAACTGAGTGATCAACAAGCTGGAAAATTGAAATACACCGGGAGCATATCTTACTCAATCAAAGTTTTCAGATGAGGGCAACGAGTATCTAGGCGATACGTAGAACTAATGAACCTATGCTTATGAATTCACAGACTAGGTTCGCAAGTATATACACAGAAAGTTTACTTGTTTCTCTCGTTTCTTTGGTCGGGAAAAAATCTTCTGAGGATTGACAGATATAAAGATGATGAGTGTAACACACGAATAAAAGCACCATACTAAAAACACTATATTAACACGGTGCAGATCCAGACAGAAGACAACAAGAAGCAAACGAATATACAGTCAGGTATGTTCATCCGGCGAGTTGTGGGATTGGGTTACGAGGTGAGCAAAACAGTATGGTCTAATGCCTGTCAAGTAGGTGCCGGATAAACAGATATGGTTTACCCTCAAACTGAGTCAACAGTGACCACAGAACCAAGTATACCTCCACTGATAATGAGTTCCATCTACTCATGAAGTGACTCACTTAAAATACAAGTTACATAGAATAACCCCGTAACTGCTTGTCGCTAGCTGATGAAGGTTGTCAACTGGCAAACGGACAGATATGTGGATAAGTTTGTTTAGGATTGGATTTTTGGATGTTTATTGCTCACTCAGAGATAACTCGGCGCTGACAGACTTGTGAGTGAGAGTAGATTTTGAGCCTCAGTATACTTATGGGAGATCGTCTTCGAACACTCAACAAGAACCGTGATATTACTCTAATACCACCCACGAGCTTGTGTGTGTTTCCGCAACAGAACGTACGGTGGAATTGCACATTGTGTAAATCACGTTCGGGGGAATTAGGCTTCAGTTTCTTCCCCAAAATTCCCTACTTTGTACCTTTCTTGTCGTAATTACGTAATTTGTAGGCCGCATTATTTGCCTTCCTGGGTCCACGTAACATTTGCAGATCTATGATTTGATTTTTTAACCATTGATCGATCCAGTTTTGACGGTGTAGTCGCACGATTTTGCATTATGGGGTACAGATTGGTTGACTATTTTCTCTTACTCATTGAATAAATGTGGTTAAACAGTTTTGAGTTGCATCCGTGTGCACTGCTGAATCAGTTGCGTAAGCGGTGTTGGTGTTTCGAGAGTGTGACAAATCAAGGACGGTTGGCGTGAACATTTGAGTGACCAAGATGGACCCTGACAGAATGCCGCTATTTGCTGGGAACCCGTTTTGTAACTGGCCATATACCTGAAGCAATCATCAAGCTATCTCAACTGCTGTATATTACACAATTGTAAGTTATGAAAATGTTCATGTGTGAAAGTCAACCACATCCTGATGACCATGGAGCTATCTTTTGACAGCGGGATTGCAGTCACGTGATACTGCGTCTAAGGATAATGGGAAATAGGCAAGGTTATTAAGCGGCAGTCATCAGGCAAAATATTCATCCCCATGTTATGAAATAACTAACACGTAGGAATGGGATGCTGCTTAGTATTCAAGGTGGAATCGTGAAACAAGTGAACACAAATGTACGCACGGAACACACATGTCAAATGTTCCTTCCGTTTTCCGGGAATATATTGAGGACTCGTGATAGCAAACATAAAACCAGTATACTCAAACCAAACAGCTGTCACTATGATATTCTTGACTTTGTCGAGTGATATTCCTGTTGTGCGTATGGAAAACATGTAGTATCATGCAAGAAGTAATTCCCGAGTAGCACGACAAATTTGCTTCGCACCGATTCTGTGCAGGCGCCGGAGCGCTGGAAGATTGTACCAACGTGTCCACGTATCAAACATTCAGCAAGCAAGTATAGCAAATTGTATATACATTGAGTGGTATTTTATTTACATGCAGTTTACATCAGGTTGTAAGACGGATCAACTCCTTCTCTTGAGCCCAAAACCAACCACCTGCTTGAAGGGTGTGGAGTCAACTTGGCCGTCATCCACCCGCATGCAAACCCATACGGACTGCACTGCTGAACAGCGCTCGTGTAATTTGCGTTAACTGTCATCCACGCTTAAAATACAGCTGTATGAGACAACGCATTTGAAATACCGCAGGTTACGAATATAACAGTCCTGGCGGTCGAAAAATGAAGATTAACTGCGAGAACGTTTTGATGCAGACAGATATGGTTGACTTAGCTGACTGACTTACGTAAGCCATGCCACAAACACCGTATTCACTACTGAAACAGAAGCGGAAATTTCTTTATTCTTACCACCAAAGACACCCGCTCGTCGTACACAGCTAAAAGCAATGGAGGACGATCCCAAGAGAAACTATCATACAGTGGTTTCTGTTCATTCACTGCAACTGTAGTCTTCAGATTTATCTCCACTTGAAAAAAGGCATTTACTCTCGTCCAGTCGGCTTACGTTCTTACAAGGTTTCGACAATTTAGATAGCAGGTCATACAAATAGATAAAACACAGGTACGCCATAAATCACCTCATTACCCGTATGTGCAATCTGACCAACCCTGAACAAGAGGTCGTACAAATCATCTGTCTAACAACATACAGTTGTCGCTGTTAACATTTTCTTCATCTAGCTGCAACACAGTCATGATAATTCAGTTTCGTTCCACAGTGTGCAAATATATCCGTGCGGACTGACTGTTAAGACACGGATGGTGGCATCCGTTTCGGGTTAGTCTATCGTAATGGCCGAAGCCAGCGCGTAACACTCACCACAGCGGCTTACGCTGCACCACTTGTGGCTCTACTTACACACTAGGCATCCAGTGTAAATCCGAAGGAATAGGACTAAAAGGCGTATGAATGGATGCTGACACACACATACACGGGTAGCCCGATTTTGATTGATTGAGGATCTCACTGCGTTCGATCGGCTTATCGATCAGCAAGGCGCAAAAAGCATTTCGAGCTGCAACAACTTTGCCTAGTCGATTAGATAGGATAATTATGTAAACATAATGCACGGTGTCAAAACAAGAAAATGGGCGAGTCACATGAGCACATCAGGGTGGAGTGAAATGTTACGGTGCCACGATAAACAGATAAGCTGAAACGTCATCTTCCGTTAACATAGAGGTGGCATACGTTGCTGATATATGCCGTCACACTAGAATTGCAATAATTGACAACAATTCTAGACGAAGTTGCGGAATCCATCACATAACCAGTAACGATTGCTTGTTTCGCGTTCACAAAAGTGCGAATGTTACAACACCCATCCGAGCTGAGACATTGCAATGACCAGCATTACAGGGGATACGCTGTAGTCTTGATGACATGCTCGAGCGGTCTCTCCACACCTCAGAAAACAGCACGACACCAGTGTGGATCTCTAGCCAAAATCACATACAATTATTTCAACACAGCATAAGCAACGCAACAACATCAGTATCAGCATTCACAGAGTAGCCACCTGAAGCTGCAGTCTCTAGTCCTGCACCTCGACAACCTCCACAAAATGACCACCCCGAATCCTCACCTCTTTGCTCTCTGATAAAACCATCTATCAAGAAATAGACAGATCTAATTCCATAAATATTTATGCTAACTATTCGACATGAAGGTTCTGGACAGATTCACACCTTTTGGCTGTCAGGCCTGATTGCCGTGTTTCTATTAGGCGATGAATAGATTTTGTGAGACTACACCCCCGGTATGGTTTTTCCAAACTACTGAAGTGTCTGGGCCCATCTTCATTAGCCATTTAAGGGTATGGTGAACCTTCCTCTTTCGCAAGTTTCGATCAATTCTGCCAATGTTCACGTCACCATGACAGTACACAAACTTGGAAGTGATATGAGATGTTGAGTTTTCTGAGAAAGAACAATTATGGCGGTAGACAGTAGTCCACCGTAAGGAAGTTAACGACCGCAATCCACTAGCATGTTAAATGAGATGAGTAGCAGATTCCAACTTCTGACTTACATAGGTCTCGCGGACAAGGAAGATCGTTGCTGATTGTGGTTGGGAGTAGACCACTGGCTCCTAATGATGAATCTAAAGAAATTTAGATGGGTACCCACTCGTGGCACATTTCTCAGTGACATTTCTCATACTCTATTTGGTCTTTCTTGTGTACTTTCCTTGTTCATTTCAACAGCGTTTGCACTAAACCACGTTTGTAAGCCGCGGGTGAAACTAATCGGAACCTTATGTACTGTCCACCCAGCGTGGCTTTCCGACAAACGTATCAAACATGTTTACTGTGTAGGCGTCTAGAGGTATGAAAATCTAACTAGAGTAGTGGGTCATTTGACTCCTTCTCATAGGAGTTAGACACACCGTTAGTCATCCAGCCGCATCAGAAGTTGAGGAGCTCGGACGCATCTTTGTGTTATCCAATCTAGAGGCGCCATGACCAGAAAGATCCACTACGTGAACTCGTCTGACGGGGGCAAAGTGACGGTCCTGTACAACATGATCTTTTCTCCATTCAGTTGGCACTTTCATTTCCGAATGATGAGCATTTATGTGAATCCGTCTGTTGACTCTAATCAGCCACTAACGTAAAGTCAACAAACTTGATACAAAATGTACCCTGCAACAAGTGAACGAATCAAGCCAAATTGAGAAGGTGTACTTTGGAGATATAGAAATTGCTTCTGCAATTATAATTCATAGCTGGCCACTTACCAAACAGTTCTGGGATTTTGTAGGCTTTGAAGTATACCTATAAAGCTGATCGAGCGATCACCTTCATAGGCAGTGTGCACGTGACTGTTCATATTGGTGTGAACTGTTGAATCACGTAATACACCGGTTCAGTGTCATCTACGCTCACAGTCAGGATCTCGAATCAACGGTACTTTGAAATGGAGAGCTGTTATTTAGAGTAGTGAGGAACATCCCGGCTTCATCGATCGCTAAACACATTCTCGAACAGGTCATCTGGTTGATCAGATCAAAGTAGTTGAGACAACATTACCTAATCGTGACCCGAGAGCTGCTATTGCTTAAAGAATCGATGACATTCAGCCAGAACTGGTCAGTCTACTATGCACATAGTACGTTGATGCAATCAGTCTCATTTCCGTGGTATCGATTATCACATTTCACAGTGAAAAACGGAAAATATTTTGGCCAATTTGTCCGCTCATTGTCACTGTGTGCATATGACATAGTTTATTGATGTTACGTTCGCCACAGATATGAGTAAATCGATACGTTGGTACCTCGGGACCTACGACTTCTCTCTGATTAGACAAATTAGACAAAAGAACTCAGTGGTTTAAGTAGTGTGAACACAGTATTTCTTTAGGCTATGTGATGCGGTTCAACCGTTCAAACCAGGGTGCATTTTAAATGTTTGAAGCAATCTGTCGATTTTTATTGCTACCGATGCAGAGCACGTGGGAATAAGTTTATGTAAAGCTCGATATGCGTGGTTGATATCATTTAAGCTACCGAGTGGTGTCTCACCGGGCCCTCAATCTGTGACTGGTGTAGTCTGTGAATTGATGATTAGACAAGCTGGGAAGCATCTAGTTGCTTGATACAGCTGTTACAAAGACGGTTATGGTCACGTTGCTCACTCCGGGATTCAATGGAACAAGTGGTTGGCTAATTACTTTGCTTGGGTGAATTACATTCACGAAGGTTACTTTGTGCACGCAGAGTTCAAACGAATTTCAATGATCCAGGCGGCAACCCAAATAAAACTGTTAAGGGTTTTACTCAAAGTTTAAAATTTTTATGGTATGGAATTCTCAACCGGGAGACGTTGGTGGCATGCCGTGTTCCCACCAGGCTTCATAAAATCACTTATGTCACGTCGTGGTGGATAAGCAACGACAAGAGGCAATTAGGGGAAAACATATCAGTGCGCTCGGTTTAAAGCCAGGTTAAATCAAGTATGTTTTGTTAGTCATAGCTACACAAGCATATCCTGTATTACACACTTAACAGAAGTGCAGCTTTGTTCATATTCGGACTGTAACGTTTGGCATGCTTACGTACCGGTAAAAGAAAACAGTCTAGTTGCAAAGAAGTCCACTGAAGTGTTTGTGCAATCACTCTGCATAAGCTTACAAGTGATGACATTCATGAACCATATTCACCCTGTCACCTGGCCTGGATCACTAGGCTAGACAAGAGTGACATAATTACGACAACAGCAATATCAAAAACAAAATGTCAATCCAATCTGAGTCTGTAACTAACGGGCACTGGAATGGTCGTGCACGTTTGGTTATCAGATTGAACATTCTTACTACATTATCTTCTACCGTCGAAAGGTTTGTAGCGGTCTCGGTCACCAACAAGCAGATGTCGTTCACTAGTCAATAGAAATCTATCATTCCCTATTAAGCAAAAGGTTCAGCTTGTTAAATTCTCCACGGAAATTGCTTACAGAAAATAACAATCGTTGAAACAATCCAAACGGCATAGAGCTAAAACCATACATTACATACCGCTTGGAATGGCATATACTGAAACTAGTTGGACTGTGCAAGTCATGAACATCATACGAAGCTAAAGTAACAGTCTTCATAGACTAATCATATTAACTGGACAATGGGGCGGAACATAATGACTGTCGTGCCGATCAGTAAATGAATTTGCTGATGTCCGTTTTCGTTAGACAAACGTGCAGGTGACACTGGTTCATTATTGGGACAGAATGAAGTCTCACATTAAGGGATTATTGTAAACTGCTATGACTATTATGCCTCTTTGCAAACAGTGACAGATATAATTAGTTTTGTGAAACAATTACACGAGGAAAAATCTGTTCTCTTGTGTAGTGGTATTAGGCTGAGTATCACAAAACTATCTATACCAGATTACTAGTAATATAATATACTTTCAATTCCTAACTGCTTTCTAGATAAACGCAGTAGGGTGAATTGGTATGGGTTTTGTACTCCTTTCGGAATTCACTCGTATTGTCTTGAGGATATGTAGCTGAAATTCGCGTCATTGGCCTTCAGGAACCAGACAATGTGATTTAGAATTGGGTAGTTTGATGGTTAACAGATTCCGTACAGTTTGCAATCAGTGCGTTAAGAAGTACGTTTCTCTTTAAACGGAACTTATAGGCAAAATTTTGGACCACACTACCCAAGGTCTACGAGCAATGTATTGTCAATTTTTGTCAGTAAGGTTGCAATCCTAAGGAGTTTCAAACCGTTGTGAGTTGTTCACATTAACAGCTCCAGCCCATTTTATTCATTCCGTTGCATCTGGGTGTCAGGCACCAGAAGTTGCAAGGCTGTACTGTTGAGGCTGACCAGGTCATGCATCAGGTCCCAACACTGCCCCAATCTCGGAACTACAGTAGTCCAACCTTGGCCGACATCAATAAACAACAAACCGTGTACATAGCGCTGGACCATTGTTTGACCCGGGTCAACTGTCGGAGCCTTACTCAAACTGTCCATTGGATCGCGGATCGGACAGTTGTCGTCCGGATAGCGACCCTATTAATCATAGGCAGAGACTCCTCGGTGATTTGGAAAAACCATACCGGGGGTGTAGTCTCACAAAATCTATTCATCGCCTAATAGAAACACGGCAATCAGGCCTGACAGCCAAAAGGTGTGAATCTGTCCAGAACCTTCATGTCGAATAGTTAGCATAAATATTTATGGAATTAGATCTGTCTATTTCTTGATAGATGGTTTTATCAGAGAGCAAAGAGGTGAGGATTCGGGGTGGTCATTTTGTGGAGGTTGTCGCGGTGCAGGTCTAGAGACTGCAGCTTCAGGTGGCTACTCTGTGAATGTTGACACTGATGTTGTCAGGTGATTGTAGTTCAGTTCAGTTCCGTTGCTTATGTTGTGTTGAAATAATTGTATGTGTTTTTGGCTAGAGATCCACACTGGTGTCATGCTGTTTTTTGAGGTGTGGAGAGACCACTGGAACATGTATCCCCTGTAATGCTGATCGGTTAAACAATGAGGAAACGACACCTCATCCAGCTTCAATTTAAAGTGACACTTCGAAGTAAACTGTTAGATTCCACTGACACGTATTTGCCAGATTTCACTACTGTTACCGTTCTCTTTCTCTCTGATCACTTATTTCAAATGAGTTCGAAACGGCAGTATGTCGAATAGATTTAGGAGATTACTATCAAGTACCTCAGAATTTTGACACGCTTTTGACTAAGACTAAAATGAATGACAAACGTATGCAATGAGGCAAGCTATCAGAAATGACGAGGCCAAGGCCAATTATATTCTTGTTTTGAGCCTATTTTTTAGCGTAAAGTCTGTTTCCCTCTGACATTTCACTCATTGTTGTGATTAAGAATAGAGTAGGGCCATACTAGCTAAACGTCACCATACTCGCCAACGTGTGTTCAGTTGCGATAGCGTACTGATTCGATCGAACGAAAAGAATGTCTGAGACCGTAATCATATTATGTCTCTCAAATGGACTTAGACAGTGGTGCATCCACAGTTAAACAAAACATATAATCCAATGAAATACTGACCTTCAATACAACAGTTACAACTGGTACTAGCTCGGTGTTCTGGTGTCATTATGAATGCTGATGGGACGATGGTAGTTGCATAGTTTGGTGGGCACCAAACGGTAGTTGCATCTTACTATGATTGTGTGTTTATCCGGTCAGTGTGTCATATGAATTCACTCACAGCAACTCCAATCAGCGTATTGTGTTGGCTTGTTGATGTTCATCAGATAACAATACAATTTCTGATGGAGTTGCTGGAAGGCACTATTTTCCAACCTACTCGGAATGAGCCATTTCCGATAGAAGTTTAGCGTTCATACATCATAGCATAGCTGTTAGTCACCACTTTGTAGGCCACGGTTACCAGATATTTTGGTCAGTACTCAATGCATTTTGGTGTATTCCCCGGTGACATTCTATTGAATCACCTTATTTTCCAGATTTATATCGAGATCATATTGTTTATAATGGATACAGGCTACGATGCACTGTTTCTGTTCATACAAATAATTCTCAAAATGTAGGGATTTGAGGGGGTGATGATGAGAAGCAGACCTGAACGGCTTCAACAGAGGAATGTTTCATATTTCCAAACATAGTAGTCTACAGTTGCTCCTGAATAGCTTCCAGCTTGATTTTGATAAAGTGCTGTAATTGTAGCAGGCTCGTCTATCACATTAACCTGATAACTTTTATATGATTCCATACATTGGAATCTGTCAAGTAGTATATTGCACTAACACTATACTTAGTGCAGGTTGGATAATTTGGGAAATGGGTTTGTCGTTAGGAAGCTGATGAGTATTACATTATGTTTAAGAAGCTAACAGGTAAACAGCTATGAACCACAAACGCAGTGTGACCAAGTCATAGTCAGGAGAGATGTTACACATTTTAAAAAGATTGTGATTGCTTGCATTCAGATGTGTGAACATAGCCTGAAAAAATGCCTTGCAGATGTTACTGGTGAACATTCCAAATCACTCGTGTTGAACAAAAGGAATGATGGCAATTGTTCATCTCAGTGTTCACAGCACATTCTGGTTGATTCAGTTCACACAGTTTTATGTGATTACGTGAATTTGGTCTTCTTTCTGCTTCTGTTTGCCTACGTCCGAAGGTGACATCAAAGAACGAATGTGTGACTCGTCGATTGTTAAAAAAATCCCACTTGTTAGATTTAAGCTGCATTGTTGTATATTAAAATCCCACTTGTTGGATGTAAGTTGTATGGTATTACACACAGTCAAACCTAGGCAGTTGGGCTACCACCCGGTTTCCGATTAAAGATGTTACTAGGTGCATCGACGTTATGGTCATTACAATGAATCAAATGAAAGGTACGTCACTCTTCCAGATTACAGCCTCAAACGTACTAATTCCAAAGATGTGCAGTAGTTGGTAGTCTTCAATACAAAGTAGTTGGCTGCGTTAATTGCACATGCTATAGCCTACCAGACATAAATCAATTGGACAATGAGTCTGATGTCCTGGTTTCTACTCCGTTACATATACAATGTCGATGTCCACGCATTCATCACTTCTTTCCCCCTATAAACTCTTCTCTTATTGAACCGATGCAGATAACCGTTGGAGGTCTTAGTACACTTTATTTGCAGTTCTCCAACAGACAGCGGCGCCTTTCATTGAAGTGTTGGGCCAAATGCGGGAATAGTTCAAAATTGAGCACACCCAGACCATCGTCGTCCACAGAAAAGATATGTTTATGTATGTTTCTAGAGGTAATGTGAATCTCTTTTCAGGTATACTTATTGTTCTGGCTTCCGCAAACCAAGCTTTGTACGGATGCCATATTTGTCTGACAGTTGATGCTGGCTCGCTCCAATATCATATGTGAAGTATGGTCACTTTAATAACATACTTCATTTTCGTAATCCATCCAGATGAATAAGCCAGAGCTATTGAATTACCTTATTTGTCACTCACGCAATCACGTGCACAGGAGTTTGACGCAGACATTGTGACAATAAGTGAAACATTCCTTTTCACACCATCAAGGACACACCAGTCTTTGCCTACTGTTCTACGGTGTACAGCCGGTCAATTGCCTGGGCGTCAATGACTGAATGAAAAGCATTCTCTCCCACACCAGAGAGATCTACGTTTTTGATGTACTATCTAACAGAATCTATCCCAGTCACATGAGTACTTGTCTTGCACAGAAGGTCTGTTGAATTCTGCTCCTGAATAGGCTAGCTTATCCGGATGCGATGAGAACAACGCTTACAGCTAGATGGTGTTAACCAGTTGATTTGACACCATTATGTCTTATGGATAAACTGCCAGATTATTCATTTCATTGACTTGGGTATTTGACAAATGAATGATCAGACAGGCTGTCAGTCAATTATATCAGCGATTTAACTTGAGATATTTTGTTTGCCGTGGTGCTGTGTGATCAATCTTCCACCCCGAAAACCATTGTATTACCATTTCACAGTTTCGTCACAGGGCGTATGTTATCTGTGTAGATCCCTGACGGAAACCCGTAAACTTAAAAATAGCCGGACATGTCTTTTTGTTTACAGCACTGTCGTTGACAAGGTGGTTACACTGTGATCCTGTTGCGTCTACTCGATGAACCTGTGTGGCGAAACAAGAAACGTACGAGTCTGAACTAGCTCTGCACTATCAGCGTCGATTGTCAGTCATGCGGTAAGAGGTATCAGTCATCATCATCATCATCATCATCATCATCATCATCATCATCATCATCATCAACAGCAATACATCAGTGGTTAACACTAATGCTTAACTGCCACACAACAATGAAAAAACAGCAAACCATATTTAGAAAGAGAGAAGGAAAAAGAAGGGGACGGGAACGGACCTAACTACTGAAAATGACTACGTCCATATTCAAACATTCAGCATCAAGGTGCCTACACCTTGCTATTCAGCTTGCTTTTCGGTTTCTGAGTAGAAGACAAATTTTAGCACACGGACATCACTGGAAACAAAAATCACTTAGATAGAACTGTGCCATGGGAGGCCAACGTTCATCGGCACAAGATAGAGTGCGCAGTGGCATCAACCAGTGCACTAATCCACGAAATTCAAACGTTGTTCATGTGGCCGATAGTTAACTGGAACAGACCTTCGCATTATTGTACGTACCGGCATAGCTCAGTCTTTGTCGGGCGGCAAAAGGAAATTTGGATTCATGTAGTATACAGTCACATCCAAATTAGGGTTGGAATTTCAACACTACTGCCTTTGAGAAACGTATACTAACCACTGGTACGATGATACAGCAGTATGTTTGACACTGTCATCAGATTTAAGTGTCTGACAGCAAACTTAGTGTTCAGCATTCTGAACAGTGTTTTGTTACCAGTATTTTTTCAGAATTTAAGCTGTAACATCTTAAGCGTCAGTCGTATCCGTCCAAGTTCGACAGTTTCAATTGAAAGGAAGGTATTGATTGTGAGCTTGTTGATTGAGGTTACAACAATGATGGCTCATTAGTGCTTATGGCTGAGCGTTTGAATTCAGCGATTTCCGTGTGTGAGATAATTAAATCAGTGGGCAGCATACTGATCGAAGGAGTGTGAAGGTTGAGGTTCAAACTTCAAGTCCAGGGATGTGCACCAATAGGGTACCGGTTTAAAAGGTAAATTTGAATCACTCGCTTCCGTTTGATGTTGAGCAGCTAAATAGTCTGTCTGAATATGAATTATTACTATGGAATACGTGACTACACAATGTCCTCATGATCACGTCTTCGCTTTCTCCCATCGGTTTGCACAAGAGCGACACCACTCACAATGTCTGGTAGCCCCTAAACGGACATGCTGTCATCTTGATTGCATGAATACTCTCAAGTGTGTCTAGGTGGGAATGGCCGAACAGGTTCGAACCAGCAATCTTCCGTGCTGAGAAGTGATCGCACTATCCACTAAAACAACCGGTCATGTGAGTATTTTTCTAGACAAGATGTTCGCTACCCCAAGTCTCGGGTCCATTTGTTTCACCTGTTGGAACCAAATATGGACAGACCTAGTCACTGTGAGAATGTTCATGGAAAAGACACTAGCAATCACGCCAAATCCAACTATGAACAACTTGGTTGTAATCAGTCAAGCAATCACCCAGTTGTTCGGCCAGTTCCGGTTTATAGTATGCGTCTGTCCATGGCTACAAACTCTCTCCCTCTCTGCCTCGTTCTAAGTGGAGTGAATAATTCATCTTGGTCAATTAGAGTAACAACATGCAAATTTATTCTGGCTCCACATTCCGTTGCGATGTTGCCCGCAGACAAAATTTCGTTGTTACTGTTTTCTGTAATTTGTTAGCTTGAAATTAGCTAGCCACCTATCTACCCACGTTGTTTACTGGACACAGTTTAGATTAATCGGTATTGTGATAACAACCGTGCATCTGGTATCTCCGCCCTGCATTTTGCAGAGCACTGGAAATATGATCAGATGTCGGTGCGGATCGAACGGTGGGCATTTAAATGCTGCCGATGTCGTCACGTGAGGCCCAATTACTGTGATCAGCCGATCAACCTTGAGTGTGCATACGCGTTGTGGATTGGTCGGCTGGTTGTGTTTTTTATTAGATGTGTGTTTACGTGACACGTCCCGAAAAGGCCATCCAGCCACGGCAGCGGTGGAGACCATGTGACAATGGAGAAGGCCGAGGGCCGATCGGTATGTACACTAGTGAAGGCGGAATTCGTCCGGGAGACTAGTACTTTTTGTGCACTGAGCGACTAATTTGCACAAGTGTGGTCAGTGTGATGCAAGCGTACGCAGCCCTGTCATGAAAACAAACTCAGAGTCCTGCCATCTGTGCATTACGTACGGGTAAACGGTGGAGCTGTCTGTCAGCGTCCTTTCAGAAAGTGGGATTAGAACCGACTTTTTTCCTACCCGCCTAAACTAGGGTGGACTAGAAAAAGCGGAAGCGTTCACTTGATCCTCGAGATAGACCAAATTTTGGTTACAGATCTGTTTAGTTTGAAGACGTCTATTCCAAAAGCAACAAAACCAACAATGAAAACTTATTTTTCCAATCACATCTCACACTGTTTATAACACATATTTTCGGACCTATGGTTTACGAAATGAAAATCTCAGGAACCTATTTGTTGTTTTAGTAAATTGCATTCGTCGACTAAAGCACATTCGTAGATGACAAACTAATGCGACCAGTTTTACACTAGCGTTAGACTTCTTGATGTACATTCCTGTGTAAGTCTGACGTCTTCGGTTCTAAGGCGAGTTTATACATCACCGGGTCTTACGGATGATTTACAGCGTCATGCGCTGGCTGGATTAGACTATATGGGGTTTTCTCTCTATATTCAACTTTGTTGTAGCACACCCACCTTAGATCACATATACGTTTATCGGAATATGAACGAAATTCTTTAGTGGCTTCTGGCTACGGTTTGGATACTGAGGTTGTGGTGATTTCTTTAAGAGTTTGTGGCGGACATAAGTAATCCTGTCTGATTTGACCTGCGTGTAGTTCATAGAGAAATCAGGTAAGCTGACCCATAACAGCAGACAGCAAATTACATTAGGGAATTAGTTCTGTGGACTCATTTTGTTCTACGTTAGATTTTCTCGACTTTTGTGTTCAATTCCAAATTTACTTCCGACTTACTCCATCAAAAATACTCGCGTTCACGTCATCCGAGCACTGAACATTTCTCAGCTATTGTACGCATGAGCTCGCCCTTACTTCAGTTCGGTCTGCTAGCTAAGCTACGACATCTTTGTAAGCACAGATCGATGCGCGAATTCATTTGGTCTTACACTCGTGTTCAACCTACCAACCGATCGACTTCTCGATCAATGCACCTTTCCAACGAGGAATTTACCCAGTAGTAATCACAATTAATAATCAGTTTAGTAATAATTCATACGCAGTCATGCATCGAAGCGACACGCAACCCTCACAGTTGTGTTGTGCTGACAATCCATGCTTGTCGCGTGTCCCAAACTGACCTCGGTGTGAAAGTGGGACGAATGAATCTTAGTGATTTATCTTCCTTTCCCCTACGGCTCCATTTTCATGTATGCGTGCGTGTCTATGTGTTTGTGTGAATGCTCAAGACAATTTTTTCTCAGCAAATACACCTCTTTCTCTTCTGCTGTTGCTGTTGTCATTTCGCTTGAACAAAAAGAGGGGGGAATGACAGTTCAAGGTTGTTATTTTTGAACAGAAGGAAGAAAAATTGGGGACGACTGCTAATCATTTCAAACCCACACGTCTTCATCGATGTTGTTTCGGTGCTGGATGCAACAGTGCGACAAAACCGGTACTGGATCATGAATGTAACGTTGATTGTTACCGTCAGTCGATTGTACAAAGATAACTTAGGGAATTGATATACAGATTGGGAATAACACAACGTTACGAGCAAGTTGTAATGCTCTATGTTTCAACCACATCGAATGGCCTTCCTTAGGGAACATAAATCTTAAGTTGATGGTCTGTATAAACTGACAAAGTTGTGCTGGTGCGATTTGAAGGAAGTTCAATCCATATTTACTGAATTGATGGTATAGTTATGATTTGGCATTTCTGGTCGGAAGCTAGTGACCAGAGTATGTATTTGCATGAATCAGCTTTATTTGTCATAGAGCAATTTAATCTTAATTGTTCACAGTGTTGATCAAATCAATTGCGTGCCAACACGAACAGACCAAATCTTTCGGAATATGATGAATTTTTCATTCACTTTGTCCCCAACCGATCACTGCACTCAAGGACTTACGCTGAATCATTGGACTCATGTTCTTCCATTAGGAATGATGTTAGCTATCAATTGTACAAATGTATTTTTTAAACCGCATTAACCAAGTTGTTCTTTTCTAGAATCCCCGAACGTTGCAATAACAAGCGCGAACGTTATTTAATTTGATGTTGGGCAATTACCGGATGCTTCCGTGTGGGGTTGAGCACAACATGAAGATATGGGTGATCTTTAAAAAGTGATCACTTTCAAGTCGATAGCAATTGGTAATTCGTCTGGCTTTTAGGACTCATTGTATATACTGACCAATCGAGCTACTTACTGTCAAGGAAGCGGGATGCTTCACAGTGATGATATGAAGAAAATTTGTGTTGCATTTCAGGACTGTTTGCTAAAGTGATTTGCACGATTCTTGGGTACACTGTGTAAAGCACAAAATCACGTTTCCAATTAAATCGTTTGCGAACTGCTGAAATGTGGCCTCAGTTGGAGGAGAGAAGAATGTAAGTGGACATCCTTATTGTTGCCACGATTAACACAGTTTTCCAGTGTACACCGAGTAATAACTAACGAAATTCCGTTCTCTCTCTCTTCTACGGTATATGTGGCATCAATTCATAGACCGGACGGTTATTGTGTTCACCTATTTCCTCGTAAATCACACAACACATAACAAATCAAGTAAATCAATATCACAGTGAAATGACCTTTGTCACACTTGTCTTACTCTCAGCCAAATTTTGGGGAAATAGACATCCTGTTTAAGGGCTAATATATAAATTCGCCTTAGTAAATTAGATTGGGTTTTTTATTCACCGTTTTGTTCCCTATTTTTTTCATCGTAGATGTTGGTGCAGACCAGAAACGGACAAGACAGACCTACACTAGATATCAAACATTGGAGCTGGAGAAAGAATTCCATTTTAATAAGTACGTTATTTCATAACCACATAAAACAACAAAACATTATGATCTTGAAAGTTACACTTTTGTAACATATGAACGCCTAACAGACCGATAACCTTATAGGACGCCATCTGGAAGAGTAAACCCACAGGTTTTATTCCTACTGATCTTACCGGTTGAATTCTTGACTGATGTTTTTCAGCTAATTATCAACGTATGCTCTGGCCTTTAGCTCTGTTCCAATTCCAAGCCTGCAGCCATATCACTAGGGTTAGCAGTCGACTGGGCCTGACGGACTTGTCGAGCGTTAGAGTGTGCTGGTACTTGTACCCTCATTCTACACCAGGGTTCTATATGTCACGCGCTCCCAAGCTAGTCAACTGAGGACGTGAGAAAAACGCAGTGGGTACTAGCACCTGTGCAACGTATACCTATCTAAATCCGATTGTTGCTGAAGGTGGCTTGAAAGAGCTGACGAAAGAAGACAGAGGCAATCAGCAGTGGTTAAGAGTGAAATGGAATTAGGTAAACTACTGAAAAATAAAACGTACAGACTATCCCCCACGTTGTTAAGCCTAAAGGAAAGAAGGCTGAATTTTGAACCGTGCAGTACAGCGATTTGATAACGTCTACTGGATGCTACTCGCCAGGGTTCAGTAGCCTCGAACCGTAGTGTAAGCTTTCGTGACCCTATTCAGAATGTTAGATGTTTTCGGCACTACCCACACATGATTAGATTTCAAATGCTGCCTTATTTAGTACCCACCGTCACAGATGTACAGGGAGGAGTTCTGTGATGTGGGTTAACAAACCACAGCTTATTTCAGTTTAACAAAGACCTCCAGGTTCATGTGATACATAGCTTATGACTGCTTTATCACTCCAGTACTTGAGTAGCCACGTCCTTCTTGTTCGAAGTTTGTTCATCCTCCAATATTAGCTGTCTTTTTACAGGAACATGTACACACGAATGTAACATCGTGTTTTGTCTTCTGTGACCGGATCATTTTCTTGTTTCCGCCAGGTATTTGACTCGCCGTCGACGAATTGAAATTGCGCATACTCTGACGCTCACTGAACGACAAATAAAAATCTGGTTTCAGGTGAGTTTACCGTAACCTCTGTTTAATTGCCGGATGATTGTTGTTATCATGCTTGTTAGAATTTCGATGAACAAATTCAGTTGTCTACGAGTTTATCAGGTAGGCTGCCAAGTGAACAATTTAGTGGTGTCTTCTCTACAGCATGGTGTGATTGCATTGCTTAATCGAAACAGCACAATGTCCAAGTGCGGTCATCTTTTACAGGAGCAAGCATTTAGACACCCAAACAACCTGGTTATTTGGCACATATTACACGTAACAATGACCGTCCTAAAATTCGAACACAACTGAACTGTTAGATAAGTTCTTTAAGGTTAATATTTAGACTTTCTTTGACCGAAAGCGGAGCAATATGTCCATAACTGGAAGATGTTATTTGTAAACAAATTTCCAATCCGTCAACCGTAATTTACCTAGGTGTTTAATAATTATTAGGTAAAGTTTCAGCTTCACATGATGAGAAAACCATGTTCAAATCCACGACATGGCAAGTGATATGTTGTATTGCATAAACCGCAATAAATTGCAGTTCTGTGAGAGGTTCTATGTTTCGCCACTCAGCTAACTTTGTAATACACTCTTGGCATGAAATGTCGACCTTCTTGCGGTCCAAGGTCCTTTTAAGTAAATAGCAGATGTATGCGATCATTTTTATGAAAATTGTCAGTGGAATCGAATTCAATGAAGTTGCAATACTGTGTGGTTTTTATCATATGCCGCCTACTAGCGTCTCTAAACTACGGATGATCTTGCTGTGTGATAAAGGAATTCTACAAATTAAACGTGATCCAAAAAGAGGTCGTGGTTACCAGGTTACTCTGATGGAACCATGTGCGTTTACCTTTGGAACCACGTACATTATTTTCTAGGCTATTGTCTTTATTCGACATCGAGTGTGTCATGACAAGAAAGTTACGTTTCTTGTCTAGACATATGCCACAGAACACGCTTAGGCCGTTCAAAGAATGTGGTATAGATCAAACTTTAGGTATGTTCAGCTAGAGAAGGTAGACTGAACTAAAATATAAGCCCAATATATACACAGTACTGTTAATCACTATCCACTATGCGCATGTCCTAAAAATTCGGGGTTTTATCAGAAAGTCATAAGACACTGAAGGCGATTCCATACAGTTATGTGTTTCCACATGCTTTCCTTGAGTAGAAAGACGTTCCTCTCTGTGGTCTTAATAATACACTTTGCTCTTATATTCTTGATGATTTAAATACAAACAGCAATACATGGATCAAAACTGCTTTTAGCGGAAAATTATTTGAGGATTAAAAGAGACTGAAATGTAATTGTGCGGCGCAGTAAACTTATGAGAACTCAACACAAGAAGCTCACGCATTTTAGATAACTAAAAATTGCCACAGTGTTTGCGGTCAGATAGACTGATCATTAGAATTTGATGATCTGATGATCTCAATGAATACCAGCGAAGCGATGAACAGCAATTCCCATCTGCTAGTGCCTCATTAGCACTGTAAGACTTTGGGCTGTGTGTTCAGACTGCTGTCCCAGGTGATTATTCAGAACATCACTGAGTCGTGGTCACAGGGGTTGCGGAAAGATCTGTGTGTGTTACAGTCCTTAGGTGCTGTAATTCTTGTGTTTTGTGATCTTGTCTGGCGTTTCATCGGACAACACAATCATTACAAGGGCCATACGAGCCTAGTCGTTCAGTCCCTTAGTGGATACAGGTTTGAATCGTAAACCCATATACTATGATTGCAAATAGTTAACCACTGTAGGTCGAGCCAGCGTCAAGAGGCCATGCTCATCGCTGAGTTAGTGACTGGAAATGCTAAGTGATAGGGTGGCTAGTCGAACACAGTGTTGTAAACATTGTTGTTGCTGTTGTTTAACTGAGTATTCTTGAGACAGGTGTAGCTAGTGACAGTGGATAGCAAAAGCTACCATAAAGTCTTAATTCCGTTTACCGTTTGATTGATTGTTTGCACACTGTGGGCTCCTCCCCATTGAATATTTAAGACTATACAACCAAAAGTTTGTTGCGAATTTTTAATTACAGTGGACTTCAAAAAACACAGTGGGGAAACTGCAAGTGCACGCAAGATAGTTCTTCTAATTGGAAGCCGATTGTAGATGATTTATCCGATCAGTTCCCTAAAACACTTTGCTACATGACCTAAAGAAATGAGCGCTTGCATTTCTCATTTCGGCCACTGAACTGTACACTCTGGTACTTTTGCAGACTTATCAATTTTTAAGTCTTGGGAGATTCATACAAGTATAAGCAAGATTGGAAATGCACACTGATAAGTTCGAAACATGAGTTTCTTGATGTGTGGGACGTGCCAGTTGCTGCGTTTTCTTGTTAAGATGCGGAAGTACCGTTTGTTGTCGATATCTCGAGTAATCACAGAAGACCACATATGTATTTCACAGGTTGTCAAACCTTAATGTGAACTCAAGATTTCCAGCTCATTCAAAACGCGACCTAAAAACACGACTATCACCGAACATTTTTCACTTAAGTCGTGGTCAAAAAACACTATTTTCATGCCAGACGCATCTGTCTTCAAGCAAGCGGTTTGTCCGGACTATTCTTCCTCATCATTAAACATAACAGCTCCTGAATGTCTAGTCTAAGCGGCACAACTTCCTAGCTACGGTTTGCATTGTATGCTGGTCGAGAAGGGCCAATGAAGGATGGAGGATGGATGGATGGAGGTGTCCATACCACAGACGTCACCTAAAAGTTTATTTTAATTGTCACCTTACGACCCCAAACATTCCTGGCTATGCTACTTGTAACCAACTGGTTTCAATTGAGATAAAATGCCAGTTTATCGTCCTCTACAGACTACACCTTCGATTTGCTATACCTACAAATGTACATGACTGTATATAAAAAATATTTTTTAATAGTGTCAGTTTGGCACCTTAGCGTACTGCAAAAAGTATGAGACTGCTGGCTTAATTTGTGACCTTCTAGTATGTTTGTGTGTGCTGTGAATTGAACGAGGTCCTTGCTAGTGGCGCCTAATGATGTGTCGTTTTGTTTTCCTTCTGAAAAGCGTGCTTTCTACTGCACATGAAATACGAGATATGTAAATATCCAATAAGCAGAAGTGTTCTTAGCGATTTATTAGGGCTAATCACGATTGGACAGAGGTTCATACATTTATGGTACAGATATGGCCTATTGTTTTAATCTATTCTGATCAATGTTGCCTACCGATCGTAGTATAAAGACAGTATGGATTTGGACAGAACAGTGGAGTATTGGCTAGGCAAATGTTTATGGGGTGCACGAGGAAACAGTTTCAACTAATACAAAGGACTTTACAACAGGTAGATTTGCGGTGCAGAAGAAACCACCTGTGTATGATACAGTTATTGGCAGTGAAGGCAAGAAAATTATCCAGTTGTTTAGAAGGATTCGTGGGGACGGTAAACACTTTAGCGCTATTGACAAACTAAGCGTGATCACATCCTGAAACAAAATACTGATCTAGGTGGGGTCTTAGAAATGTCGGGAAAATTTGCACTATCGAGGTATTTCGTATGATAAATGGATTACGATGAACGTGTTTGGGGCAACTCCCAGAAATATGCTTTTGAAAGCCAATATATCACTGGAGAGTTAATTGGCTTCAAGTGGTATTCATTCAGTTGGATACACAGTCATTCAGATTTTTTTTTAGGACTTGAATAATGTTGAAATCTCACACCCGTTTGGATTTATCGGACATTTTTTAAACTCGGTGTAGGAAAATATAGGTATAAAACACACTATAGCTGATATGCCTAGGCATTAAAAACGTATCCGACTCAGATTACTCGGCAAATTAATCCTTGTTGTGATTTCTAAAAGGTACTTTGACATGTCTGTCATGTTCTCTTAGGTATCATATGTGCGCCGTCAGCTAGCTAGTTTCGACAGTCAACCGTTTGACCCCTGTTCACTAGCTAATCATACCCAAAGTCACTATGGGCATAGCGGCGTGGGAATATCAACATGAATTGTGTTAGACGTCTCTGTAATTCACCTGTCGAGCGCGTTAGAACTGAGGAAATGTGTTACACACGGGTTAATATGTGATTATTTAAGCCTGTGTATTAAACATGTTAACGCATTGACCAGTTTGAAACAATGAGCTTTTCACCTACAGTAAGATCCCTGCGGACGCATGGGCTGTCTAGTCTTTGTTACTGCAAAGGTATCACTCACTGGACCGGCCAAGCATTCAGATGTTCGAAAATCTTCCCATAATTCCTTCGGAAGCATGCTACGTTGGCGGAAGTCAATAACTGACCTTATTAGGACAATACAATTGGGTTAATCGCAGGGATAGACTTTTCATTTCCGTATTAAGCAAATACTGAGGATCTCATTGGTGAGAAGTTCAATATGGCTGAGCTTTCATGTGTGATAAGTTAGTCGTGCACAGTGCGGGTTCAATGATACGGTGATCAACACTGCTGCCTATGAACGTACGGTTGGTTGTGGTACTGTTAATAAGCTTTAACAAGAGATTAACTAAACTATACTCTTCTTTTTCACAAGAGGACCAAATGAAAAGTTTCTGAATGCGAACGACACGAGCACATGCAGAGGTTGTTCCATTTACTGACGTATCTGTCAAAAGTACAAACTTGGAAAGGTTGACAAGTCTCGTTTTTGTTATCATCTGTCACGTATCACCTAGGTATTCCTAAGTAACTAGACTTCGTTATGTTGTTAGATGCGAATTCGAACCCCTGAGCATGCACGCGGTCATTTCAAAGCAACACCAATTCTGTGGGATTCTCAAGGTTTGTAACTCGTTCTTAAAAGTACTCTCTACAGATCATATGTTGCTTAACCGAAACGACGGTACTGAATTCAAACACGTCTCAAACTGCTGAGAAACAACCCGTAAGCTTTCAATAAATTTTGAACCAACCCATAATAGTTGGTTTGTCTCCTCATTGCATGTAACAAAATCTCAGTGATTTACTAGGGACGTTTGTTATCCTCACATTAATTTTTTAATGTCGTAAGCATACTCTTTGAATCCATGGCCATGCCCACTATCTCTGTTGGTTGCTAGTCTGTTCAACATTTAGCCTGGACTTGTGTTTGGACTGTTTGGGCCATTCTATTTAGAAGTCCCGTGACCCACAGTGATTCTGTTTGAAGCAGCTGCAACAGTTCCCACGCACCGTTCAATGGTGTTCACGCCACTCGATGCTGTCTTCCGTTTCGCCTCCCATCACGAGCAACCACCCTATACACTGTTTCCACGTTTGCTGCTATACACACCTTTCTGTAACTTGCACCGTCTCAGAAAAGGAGGCAATGTGCCTGGAGAAGCACAATGCAATGGCAACGGTGAGAGCGAGATTGTTCAGCTGGATCGGCTCCATCTAATGACCATCAATTATCGTAGTTGACCCGTGGTGTGCGCCTTTCAGAGTTGGGGCCTGCTTCGACGGCACACGTAAATGCGCATACACAAACTCGGGAGCTATTTCGTTTGTGCGCCTTCTCATTTAATGACTATGTGTAGTGTCACACATATTGTCGCATACTTATGCACGCACACATGCGCATCGCACTTCGGCTTGGCGGCATGCTTTGATCTGTACAAACATTGAACCGTTAGTTTTCCCGGCGCTAGTCACGGCAAGCGAGGTAAAGGGGGCGTGTTTTACGTTCGCTTCTGTGTTGATAGTCCTCCCGCTGGACACTTCAAAATTGCCTGATAGCTGAAACCGAGCGATGCTCACAATCAGGGTGCTGATTACGCACCTGTGTTCATACTGCTGTCAATGTTGATGCTAAAACTGTTGATTATAAATATGCTAGACATATGCAGATCTCTGGATTGGACGTAATGCAAGGGGATTGGCCGATCAATGTGTGGAGGTTTATGTGCTTCAATCGCGACTGCCAGACCCTATGGATCAGTGAGACAGTAAAATGAACAGTTAATTATTGTGTGATCGTTTGAGATGAGTGACTTACCTAATAACTGACACCTTTTGTCTGAATTAAGGTTTGTTATTAAGCAGTTTTGGAGAGTGAGATCCGTTGCAAAAGGATGAATGATCTGAATTGTCAGGAGAAAAGGTAGACGCAGTCAGGTGATGCAATTATCCGTTTTACTTATCAGACAAAATGTAGCAACCTAGTTTGAGAATGAGAAAGTCTCAATGTCAGTTTGCCTGTCATTGATAGCTGATAAAATGATGTACCTTTAATGCAGTGTGATATGAAACTTATTATGACAAATGAAGCGACGGAAACTTCCCATGATCTAGTACAACAATGTTTTCGGCAAAGTCGCCCATAACTGAGACGAAAGATAGTGATCTGAAAAATGGAAAGTCTATATCTTATCGAATGGTAAATAGTCGAACCGTTCCAAGCTGGAACGGTCTGGCAGAGCAACGCAGCGCAGCTGAAACATCAATGCTACGTATGTGCACCAGTATCCCACCGTATACTATATGAAGTGGTACAATATCATACTCATTGAGGATGTGACATTTTCCTACATACCTTGATTTCCTTCTGCTGTTCTATCACTTCTATTCTGTTGGTTCTACCTTATTAGATGGTGTAACCAGGGCTAGACTATCTTTGTCACAGGTTGGAATAATTACTCAGAGATGTGTTACGTAAAATTCAACGCTCGTGATGGTTCCGGTGAAATCCGGAATATACACATCTTACAGGCAGCTACTGCAGGAATTGTCGATGGTCCTTCAACTATACTCAGCCATCAGCACAAGTTGCCTGATTTTAAATCGCAGATGTATTTGGTTTACAGGTGGACACGAAACGAACTCAAATTACTTGCGGAACTGAAGGAGCATGCTTGAAGAATTAACAACAGATGATCTCGACAACCATTACTATGCAGTGAAGCGGATGCATTGTTTGCGTACGTGCTCCTGATTATCTGAACGGGTATGTATGAATGATAACAGCACCGCCTTGAAGCCTAAGTAGTGAATATGGAGAACAGACGGTATAGTCATGGCTGACTGTCAGAATGAAGAAATCCTCAAATGTGACTGGGACTGTCAACTTTTCGAGAAATATTAAAGTTTATCTTTTAGTTTTGTTCATCAGTACAATGAGGTGGTATATATACAGCATATATTGTTAAGTATTGTGAAAATTAGACTAAGCTTTCGGATAGTCACCTTGTTGTAGTGAGCGTTAAATTAACCGGATGAGAAAGTTCCAACGGGTAAATTAACTGTGAGCAGAAAAAGCTACTTGAAAAAATTACCCGGGAAGTGAGAAAAAGCGATCAATCGAGGTGTGCTGACGTTTGCTGTAGTTTTCTATGTGAATGTCGACCTAGGTTAAGTGCGCTCACCCAAAGAACTGACAAAGTCACGTATGATGATTTCGGGAAGAAAAATCTAGTGAGAGGAAGTCAATCTTTTATCTAATAAGCACATCCGTATTACTTCATGGCAAACTAGCAGGCCGCATTGTTTACGTTTGCTTTACTCAGTTGTTTGGGCTTCGAGCCTCATTTATTTCGAACGCTTCTGTTCACATCAGCTTGGTATTTCATTTCAAACCACTGATTTTTCCTTGTTTAGTTCAACCGTGTGATAAGAGAACACGAATTGTGAGATGTCCTTCGATTGCACAAGAAGTTCAGTCATATAAGTTTAGCGCACACCGACTCAACATGGAAACGAACGAACGTCATACTGGTACATAGTAGGTTGGGGCAAACAGTTTCATTGTTCTGGCAACGATTGGGAATTGTCCTAAAGGAAGAGTGTATTTTTGTCTAAAATATCTGGCACACGATATGCGCAGAATCGATATGTTCCAATGGTACGTTGTATTTGCTGTGTTCCGCCTGACTATTCTCATTTACCTAACTGAAGTTATAACCGGATGAATTTTTAAAAGTAACATCGCCAGCTACTAACTTGTGGAAATATTCATTCACTGACAAAGGGTAGACTATCGTAGTTAACCAACAAGGACTTAATGGTTATTCTAACATTTGACAGAAATATGGACGAACAGACATGTCTCATATCAGGGAGTTGGTTTGATAGATGAAATTTCTGTTGTAATCTCTGTGTAAGATTTAGTGAGAATCACAAACAAAACTGAACACTCATGGTACATTTTGAGGGCTGGCAGATAACACGTTCTTCATAGCTGTCGTCAGTATAAACAGACGAGGCAAACACCCAATCGACACAATGGGTTACAACTCAACCGTTTTGCTCTTGGTGGTCCATTCCTGGAAGGTAGGTATGAACAAATAAATCTTTGAATTTCCTGACAGCAGTGAAAATCCATCTCCCTTGGATTTTTCCGCTGACTAACTTGACGACTCGTGGGACAAGCACATACATGATATTATCACAGTGACTCTTGATCTACCACACAGTTACAGAAAACGGTTGTTTAGGTGGCTACTTTGCACTCGCCTGATAAAATAGGAACCATAGTCACACATAATATCCTGTCCACATCGTTTAGCTAAGAGCCTTTACGGACTGTTATTATGGATAGCAGTGATCAGGCCCAGTGTTTGTCTTAATCCACCCAGCACCTGGCGCCTATAATAGATTGTGATAACACACTGGTATGAACCTCAGTCGCCAATCTTCCGGTGTGTTCTGAGGTTGGGTTGCGTCTATCCCACCGCTGAGGCTAAACTTCATACAGCGGGTTAACTTTGGCATACTGGTCAATTGGCTATCTTATCCGAGTGATTAAACTGACGGAAGTCAACAAAGCGTTGTGCCAATGTATTCGGGTTTGAGTTTTACGGAATACACGCATTGAATTTATCGTCCGTCATTCGTCATCCAGACAAACAAAAATCAGTGGCTAGGAGATCAGCGTGTTTCAGGCAGCAGTTCATACCCACTGGTTCCTTGAAAAATTGGGTTTCAAATGGTCTCCTGATAATCAAAATATATGTCTCCAGCTGTACTCAGTCCCACATCACTGATTCCTAAACATCTTATGACACTGGACGACCAGGTTGATCCACTATGCTCATTCGTAGTGTTGTTGCGTAGTCGAAACTCGAGGCTATTGGCCCTTTCCCCCAACCATTGCTTATTCGAATTAATTAAACAACGTTGTGTGGAAAGTGGCTGAGGCAACAAATCGGGATGCCATGGCCTTGATTACAACATTTATTGCGATTTTCGTCTTGCCTAGCCACAACTTGTCTTTAGTTGTTTGATGTAAACAATTTGCACGCTGTACGTTTGCGACTGATTAGAATAAATAACACGTTGACATACCTCAACATGTCTTCCTTCTGCTCTGATGAAGTGGTTCTCTCGGTATAGGAAAACGTTTATTTATTCTAGGTTCGGTTAACATTGTCTTTTTCGGTAAGTAAGTACGGTTCATGCTAGACAGCTTTGGTAGATATTCGAAGAGTTGAGAAAGCTCTGTGTATTGTCGGTCTTACAGATGTGTTAGACATGAGCACATCTGTTTGACCTTTGCTGCAGACATCATCACATCTTTCAACAGAGGCACGGTAAACGGTAAATTGATGTTAAGCTGAAATGTTGGCGTCGTGAGTTGTCAAAGGACATTTCTTTGATGTGGTAAATAAAGTACTATGTAGAGGATCTTGCAGACCATCAATAAGTCTTCTCAAAGCTGTCTGAAGGGCTTTGCAAGTTGGCCTTTTGTTCTATTCTCTCTGAGTGGGGAGATCGTTCTGCGCCTCATAATACTTTTAGTGATTGGTATGGAATGCCCGCAACAAGTATGAACAAGACTGTTAAAGCATAAACTTTGACGGATGCAAACATTTTGTTTTAGATGTGGGTACCAGTTGACCAGCATGCAAAAGCTAACTAGTGTGAAACTTAACCACAACTAGGGTTTAAACGCAACCCAGCCTCAGAACACACCGGAAGATTGGCGACTGACGTTCATACCAGTGTTATCACAATCTATGACAGGCGCCGGGTGCTGGATGGATTAAAACAAACACTTAACCTGATCACTGCGATCTGTACCAATGGACGAAAATGCTTTCTGACCTGGACCTAATATCACTTCACAGACATTCTTCTATGTCTTCCCCGATCACACCAACGTGCCACCATTTCCTATGCTTTCGTATGTGCATCCGCCTGACTTGATATGCAATTCTTCTACCACGGGTGCTACCACGTATTTTTGGCCATTCGGGTCACCCACTGCTGCTGCTGCCGTGGCCCACTGGCGTATGCTGTGGTCAACGGGTGACCAAGTACAGATACATAAGAAGACGTTTACCAGCACATCACTAACTTGCGTTCTTTACTGAGCTCGGCAAACTACTCGCACACCTCAGCTGCTACAGGTAACGGGTAGTTGGATTCAACAATTTGAATTCGGCTTCTGTTTGATCAGTTTCTATTTGACGTATAAACGGTCATCAAAACGAGAGAGTGATGATTGACAAAATGTTCTCTTGTAGACGTGACGCTACCCTTTCCCTCTTGCACTTCGGTCGTTTTACTGCAAGTATGTCCCAATGTTAAATGAGCAAGTTTGAGGGTAGTTGCTTCTAACATCATTTTCCACCCTTTATAGATGATATGCTTGAATAGCAGTCAGCTAACAATTTTGACTGCCAAAGTAGTGTTGCGATGTAAATGTTGGTGGGTATAACTTGGTTTGAAATTGCAACCGTTATATCACGAACGGAAACTTCGAGCAACTAGGCCTTGTGACTTGTTTCCAACCGATGCACTTAGTGATTCAAATAGCAACTACAAATTAACCCACTATGGCTTGTGTTAGATCAACCAAAGTACTTGTGGGAAAAATAGTATCCCCGATAAACGTGTATACGACCAAGTTCTAAACAATCCATCCGTAACCTAGGGATGCTTCACTGATTGCATGAAAACATTCTAAGGTGCCTCGTGTCTGTTCACGTGTGTCCTCTCTGTCGTATAATGCAGTGTGTGAGCAGTTTTTCGATTCCTCCATTCGATTTAGAATCGACGTATGAAGTGGAAGAAGGATCACAACATTGCCAAACTAAACGGACCGGGAACGCTGGAACAATTCGAACTGTCCGAACAGACTGGGGTTGGTGGCGGAATTCAACACACCGGATTCGATAAACATTCACGAAAAGCCTCTTCTGCTTGTGAGGACAGTGATGAGGAACTGTTGAAAAAGCGTCCACTCAGCCCTGATCAGTATGTGCCTGCTGATCCCATTTCCTCCACATCTTCCTCTGATCTGGTTCGAGAAAGGACAAACACAATGAGCGCTTACTTGCCCGATTCCACTCACATGACCACGCACATGGTGCGAAGAGTGTCATCGAATCGAAAACCTGGTAGTGGTCATGATTCTGACGACGAACGTGATAGTGAAACAGATGCAGTTGTGGAACCACCTACTTCGTTGATGAGACTTTCATCTGGTTGTGGTTTGCGGAATAAACAACCGTGGCTCAATCCAGACAAGTTGCACAAACCCCAATTCGTCACAAATCCGGTCAATTATCTGGACCATACATCGGTCATATCAACAGATCAAAGGACACCGCACCAATCACGAAGCGGGGCACCTACAGTGTCGGAGACTTTGTATCCGATTTCAAACTGCGACACTGATTGGCATACTTGATTATTGCATTTGACCACTTGATCTACCCGCCCCTACTATTGAAGTCCAAAGGTCAGTAGGGGACTGGTTGTTTTGACGGTCAACACAACCACATCCCGTTCAATACTCACCTGCCAACCTACCTATCTACCTTCTACAAACATTCGTACACAGGGAACCGAAGCGCCTGTGATATACTTGGTTGTATTCAATGTTTTATCATAAACTCTCTCAAGAGTCACTCACTTGACTCACTGCACCTCAAGTGACGGCGTCCGGGTACGCTGAACACTATAACCCGTAGGTGGTACCCTCAAGGTAGCAAGCATTACTCCTACAGGATTTGCTTATGTGTACAGTAACACTAAAATTACTCGCCTTAATAAAAGAACACAATCACAATTGTACTGGCTGAACAGGGCATTCAACTACCAAAAATGATCGCTGTCACATTCTTTATGTCTCTACTGACTGTGTCTATTCGAGTGAGTCCAATATGTGTGTGCTTGTATGTCTTTCCTCATCCGTTGCACAAAATATACTTATGTATACGACAGATATGTACATCATAAATGTTATAGGGATGGGTTGTTAAAATGTTTTGCATGAGTCCAGTAAATTGTCTGACTGCTACAATGCTAAATCGGTTTCAGCGGAGGTGAGAAAAAAACATGTTTTTTCTTGTGTTCTTTAAGAAAAGATGAATAAAAACGTTATGTTCGTTCTCCTTTACAAAGACATTTCTTCTTGTACGTACCAGACGGTTGTATGTGGTTAACACATCAGGTAACATTAGATGGTATACAGTTCGAATCCATGTGACACACTCACCCGAAACCTCAGTCAGTGGTACTTTTCAGTTCCTAACCGAATGGTCAATGTTCCATTGATCGCATTTGCAGATGTATTCCACGGTTGCTTCCAGAATCCCTTCACATGTGACATTGTTATTGGAACAGACTCTAAGCCTGTACCTAAGTCTGAGTAAAGTGTCATTGACAGTGTTTGATGGAGGGGTTGTGTGTGACAGTTCAAGTTGAGGAATGAGAGAGGAGGGATTGTCTACCTTTTGGTTGAGTTGCCATACTGGTGCAAGGTTGAGAACCGTTTGCTGTCTGGCAACTGCGAACACAAAAGCAACTTTCCTGGTTTTCTGCTTGCTAATTAACCATCCAGGTATTTATGGCATCCCCTGAGGGATGTTTCACTATGGCTGTTTCATGACGACTTAATTACCAATGACGCATCAATCCGTTAAGAGCTTTGAAACTTGGCGATGTTGTACGTACCACAGCTTCACACCGTTTTGCGTTCGAATCTAAGCAGGCAGTTAGGGATTTAGTTGAGCGTACCAAGTAAATCTGTCTATGCTAGCTGCCGACTAGTTAATCATTTGGATGTTGTATACAAATCCACTTCGGTTCTACAGTGAGCAGTCGTTTAGTTCACTGACATGTTATCGTCAGACATAATAATAATAATAACGGGGTTTGCCCCAGACTGTATAACTATGGTGGTCCTTAACGAAAGTTGTAAGGAACAAGTTATTCGCATGCTCTTTTGATCGATTACCAAACCAGGTTTGTTCATGTGAGGTAAACAGGATTGGAACAGGTTCTCACCTGTGTGGAACAAGTGTGAAACTTCAAGACTGCAACTACTCTCCAGGCCGTGTAGATAATACGTACGGACAGCTGGTCAGTTTGTACTGTGGATCCACCGTCGAGAGGTTGTATAAGCGGCTTGGTTGTTAGTTCGGTCGCATGTTGAGTAGGTTAGGGAAAACTGTTCAACCACGTGAAGCGTATCGGTGCTGATGTATTGGAGAGATATGTATTTGAAGATTGAAACCGATTTAGGTGTAACCACGTAGTTAAACGTTGTGGTTAAATATAAAGAAGTCCCCAATTTTAAAGGGTTCCAATCATTGCCAAATTGCTTATTCCACCTTCCATTTCCTAGGGTTGACTTCTTGAATGGTCACCACGGTTTGAAATTAAGAGCTACGCTATCAGATGTGTACAAGCCAAGATGGGCTGAATTCATTTTTAACATTAGGATCGTAATCATACATGTCTGTCGCCAGATGTTAGCTGGCTGTGGAGTTGACGCTTGACAGTAGTTTGTAGACAAACGCAGACTATCTGTCAGTCATCTCGGTTGTAAATTGTGTCGCATAGGGAGATGGTTAACTGTGGATTGCCAAAGTACCAGGCAACACACGTTTGAAGACGATTATGCATTAAATTGGTTGACGTTAAAAGGTGAGTTCTCCGTGCGGTCCATTAAGTAGGACAGTTCGGGTCGTTCTGTGAATTTTCTGGAGACCAGAAAATTTATCACATTTTTGTGATATTGATGTAAACTAATAATGCTAATTTGATAGTGTTTGGAACTTAGAATACAACAGGGACCCTCATGGAACTCCGTTGTTTATAAGGGAATAGGTATATGGCACTCGATTCACTTTGGTATTGAACCTAGTTTCAGTGACAGAATCCTTCATTTCTAGTTAAACACGTATTCTTGTGGGTTCTCAAACAGGGCATAGTTAATTAGGTCTGATCATCAACAGCTGGTTCCAGAACAACCCAACATCGTATTCCAACGGATCACATACTACAGATAATCACGTTCGAATTGAATGTTATAGAATCGATATAATATACGCAACAGTTCTGTGGGCAAACACATTTAGCTTACATGGGGTATAGCCTTACGGAAGCCAAATAACCTTACGTATGACTTTGTTGCTTGGAAGTGTTAATTGTGTAGCCTTCGTTAACAAAAAATTTATATTTCCTGAAGCATCTTCCTTTGGGTGTGTGTGTGCTAGTGTTACTGTTGTACATCTGTAGTCATGCACGTGATAGACGATTGACTCTGTGTTGATTTCAGTTTGGAATGAGGACTGACACACTAGATATCGAGTTCCGTTCCAATCGCCCACCTACTACTGAACGAGACTAAGTCAACCGAATTAACTGCAAAGAGAAATCAAAAGTCTATCCGTATGCCGGTCGTATCAATCACGTCAAAGTAAGGGACAGACTACACCGTGTACTAATATGGAATTAGTGGTTACTGGTATATCTCACTCTCTGACTAGTAGTCCAACAGAAACTCATCATGCACCTTATTAGCGTTGGCTGCCTATACCAGTGGTACTGATTGCTCTCCGCATAGTTGTTATGGTAAGGACCCTCTGGCATTTAATGTGCTAAATCGTTAGTTGAGCTTGAATACCAGGCTTGGAAAGACAGACAAAATGAACAAGTGTCTTTATGGCTGTGGTGATCGAAGTGAATATCCCAAGTACACCCGGTAGTCTGTATCGTAGGGACCGTATTCGTCCATACACAATTTCCCTCAGGCGTTATTCAGTGAATCGGACAGATATAGCCTGCCTGCCTCACGCTGGAATGCAACGCATGCTGGACAACAGGTTTTGGACGAACTGACAGAACAGTTTAATGGGAACCTTGAAGCAAAACGGCACAGTCAATCACCACCGAAACACATCAAAGTATATCAGTTTCTGAGGCAATCTGGTATCCAATTCTTTCCGTACACAGAGAAGTGACTTCCACTTTCTAACTGCTACCGCACACGCAAAAAGAGAAAGCCTCAGGTTTTTTGTTCTGTAATCTATCCGAAAGGCCTTCTTCAGTTTCTGTTGAGTTCGACATGTCAACAAGGTGTGAACAAGAAAACTATTTGTTCCGATTTACCATGTCAATCAGTACTCTGTAGTGAGTGGAATTTTAGATATGTTGATTAACTCCTCGCTAGATAGAAATTCATAGAATGGTCGCTAAAGTGCTAGCCGCACATGTGATGAATTCACTGTGATGTGACTATTGTCTGTAAGTTATATAAAGTAGGTCAGTATTAAATGAATCATAGTTCGAAAGTGACGGTCAACATTGTATCACCTACCACACCGTCGAAGACTTGATTCTAGGTCCCAGAGATTGTCTACATTTCAAATGTCTTCTAGTTATTTGTCAGTGGTAATAAACAAGTGGAGTGGAATCGAAGTCTGTAAACATCGTATTATTGAAGTCAACTCTTACTTCATGTTTTGGCGTGTGGATCCACCATATTTCCCACACTTTAACTATTCTGTTCAGATGTGATGAAAATTTGGATCGGAGCAATAGCATCTGATTCTGTCATGTGCTGTCAGGTGTTGTTGACAAGAATCCCGATGGTTAAAGACAGTCTCCTCATGTTGCCACATAGTGGCCAGGACTGAAACTTTTGTTGTTGAGTTGTGGTGTTCCAACCACTGTTTGGTTTCCATTTCATTAATAAAACTGTTCCCTTCTAATCAGTCGTAATCCACTAGAATCCTGTGCAACATGAACAATCAGAAACAACTGCAGTCTGATACACAATGTCATTAAAACACCAAATGTTACAGGTTGATGCTCAAATAGGTTGGCTACCGATTTAAGAATTTTGACATCTTTCATTGAAAGACAGCACAGCTGTCGCAACTGAAATTCTGGAAGACGCCGTCTGGCAGACCAATACAGACGTATCTCAGTAACTCTGCTTTTAATTCACTCATATTTTGTGAAATCACTGTACAGAAGACCGACGAATTTACATTAAGACTTCCAGTTTGGACGACTATAAGACAGTTGGTCCCAAATGATGTTTGAAACACTAGGTTCCTTTCAACAACTTCATCAGTACAGAAAACAGGGATGTTGCGACGTGTTAACATTTCGTTTATTCTCATTAGTCGCAGATGTAAAACGTTCAGGTTATATACAACAGGTAACTAGAAATGGACAGGGTGTGGACTCGCGTACATTCACACCAAATATTGTATCATCAACACCACGGCAACGCTATGGAATACTTCAAACATTTTTGTGTAAATAGTAACATTCAGTGATTTCGGGTTAACTTAGTGTCCTTAGAGGCCAGTAGCTTCGAGTTCTAATTGCGTAACAATATTTTGAATATGCTGAATGGGTCAACTTTGTGATCTATTATCATGCGGTCTTCAGCACTCGGTGATGTGGGATTTCGGAAAACAGCTTGACCGATTTTAGATTGTTGTGTCGTCATTTGTTTCAACCATTTCGGAACGTGTTCCACTACTCGATGAGATAGCTGAGGATCTGTTCTGTCTACGTAAACGTCACTACAACTGTAGGTGAACTGGTGGAGAACGTGAGAGACAGAACAGTCAGACAAACTTTGACCGCAATTCTGAACAACTGGTACCTTGGTGGCTTGAACCAAACGTACTTGAACCAAACATACTAATATATTTCAATAATTAACTGAAAACGGGTCGGTTTGCTGTGTTGTATTGGTATCACGATGAGAGTACGCAAATGTTCACAAATCAGTGTTGGTTTTGAAATTAGCCTTCTGGCTCAGGAGTGGGGTCCAAATTATAACCACTAAACAGTCATTAGCGTTAGTCCGCTTTGTATCCTTCCATCATTCGTTCTTCTGCACCAAAATGTTGTCAAATTGTTTTTTTCTTGCACCTAAAAAGAGCCGCAACTCTCTAAGTGTGACTTCAACTCGGTCGACATTTACAAATCATTATCAGTTCAATTCAGCCGATCATTGCAGAACTTATCACGGTGTAATTTCTACTTTTGATTGGATCTCCGTGGAAAAATATACTTCCTAACGAAACAAATTAAGTCCCTATAGCAGTACGCATTCTAACGGGGCGTTTAAACGGAGTAGTGGAGTTGCTGATATACTAATCCATTTTTTGGGTACTAATCGAACCAATAAAAACAGTTTCGAATAGTTATATTCATGTTCAGTACATGGCTTACTAACCATGGTTAAGACACTGTGGGTTTGCTGTACTTAATTTTTATCGCTGACTACGTAGCATCCACATACCGGAAAAATAAACCCGATATAAAGATAACTTCGTATGATGAAGTTTGTAAACAGTCCTTGACAAAAGAGTTCTGTATACCATTTTGTTTGAAGGGATGTTGACGGGTCTTCTGAATGGTCATTTGTGACCTTCGCACTTTGTTCGTGGTCTACGTCACTTGTCCCAATCTACTCCGAACTCGGAGTTTCCCATCCAGATTTTTTATTCTGATTTAACCCTACTACTGTGGTGATCTGTATAGGTTGAGTTCGACAGTCCTTCCAAACAATATGATATAACATCTGTGGATCATGAATCCGACGCACATTGTCATCAGACTACCGGAAACTTAGCCGTGTGAGATGAAAGCATGAGACAAACAATAGCAATTTGACAATGCCAAAGCGTTAGCGCGGCTTTGCGTACCGCAGTGTGTTCGGACTGTCACTTCTAAAGAGAGCGTACGTTTGTGTACGTGTGTGCGTCCGTAAATGCATGTGCAACCTCCTCCACATTGCTTCCAAGCACAATCTTCGTTCATCATCAACTACCCGATCCCCAAGGTCCCTTCAAAATGTCACTTACGCAACACCTTTACAGTAGAGGTTCCATGTGTGATTTACGTGTTGCTACTGCTTTGTCGGTTTCAAACATTCATCAAATTCAGTACCCACGTCACCGCCGAAGTCCCATCCCAGGGGCTTGGAAGCTTTGTTCATTCATTCAGCTTCTACCCCCCACCCTTTCCAAAACTTTTCTCTCTCCCCACATACACGCGGATGCATGTAAACAAGCGCAGTCATTCAGAGAGAAGTCGGATGCAAATTCAAGCAGTTCCACCTATAGGTATGTTCACGCCACAAAAGCAGGGTGTGAGTTGTTGGAGGAATTCTGATCGACTCTTTGTGATCTTAGTTGCCTAATTACCCATATCTATTCCACGCTGACCTGTGTTAATCTTTTTTGTGTTTTTTAAGCTTGGAAACCACGTTTATAAGCTTAAGAAACGTCTATCACGTTAAATTACGTGTCTTGAATCAATCTCTGGTTACCAATTGGAAAACGGTTTATAAACCATAGATTTCAATTCGTGAGCAAACCGGAAGCGTGCGACAATATTGTAAGTGGTTCATCAGAAACAAATTTTGACAAATAATCCATAATCGATAGAGTTGTGCAGTCTATAACTTGCCGTTATTCTTTCTGAATGACCAAATTGTTTTGTGAACAACTGCCTGCATATGTGAATGTGTTTCACCCATTCACTCTGTCACTCAGCAGTTATTTATTTATTTGTGTGTTTTTAACTAATTTGCTTCTACGTTCCTTCTTTCTTTCATATATTCATTTACTCGTATTGTTCTTTTCTGTCGGCCTATTTATTCTACTGTAGGCATTCTGTGTAGTTTTTGTTTCCTCTTCCCGTCATTGGTCTGGTTAATAGCAATTGTGTGTAAACATTAATAACTTCCGATAATAGTCGAATGTTCCTCACAAAAACCTTGGCATTTTATCAAGCTCAGTCACTTGTATGATACAAGGAGAAGAATTACCAGAGGAACCCGAAGCACGTGGCAAATTGCCTACCCCAGAGTTACTGGTGTTGATTTATGGGATAGGACCGTCCGAGCCGCAGGTCCATAAAACATGTTAAACCGATACAAGGGTGGCATCATTCGAAAACGAATGTTGCATGCATGCCACTGTGCTTTGTCGTTCGAGTCACAGAAGCGTGTCCAAGTGACAAACCAGCTGCGGCGTGTTTCTTTCGTCCAGCTGTGTACACTGCGGTGCTGAGGGCGGGGGAAACAGACCGCGGAGTTCAATCAGGTATATACCAACTTCACAGGCCTTATGCACGGCTGGACCCGTTCGCAAGGGTTTTGGCTGTTTTCATTCCAACTTCACGTGTACTAAAATGCTACACACTGGGTTTGTGGACACAACTTCTGTCCCAGTGGGGTAGAGTTTAAGTTTACGGTTGGACATCCTCAGTAAGTGGTGACCGTCTGCAAGTAGTACAAACCCAATGAGCTGATGCTTTCAAAATTGACTGATTACGCATGTGTCAGTTATCATGGATGTTTCGCAAGGTTCATCTTCGGTCAAATCAGCGTAGTCTGCATAATTTCCGAAAATCGATTAATCAAGGTCGTTTATAACACTGGTCAGGTTGAAAAAGTTGCCAGTTGTCAAATGCATGATCGGAATTGGTTGCCCCCGTAGAATAAGGTAATCGTCGCGTTTATAGATAATCCAGAAATGCGCAGTCAATAGTATCTGTGTCAAATTGGTTTGGCCTGACGTCATAACCAGTTTACGATCAAACAGTATCAATGGCATCTAACAGTATCCACAGAAGATCCTGAAGCATTGCTGACAATGAACTGGACAGATTTCGGGAAGCAAACAGCAGAACCATTGTCGGAATTTTCATCGGTATCCAATGTGGCGCACTGACTAGACTTAAGCCCATCCGTTCTCCTGCAAATTCCTGATTGGTTGATAACAATGATGCAAGAGACGTTTTCATTCACGTCTTGTTACCAATGTATCATGAAACTATCATCAAATAAGCATGAGGCGACAGAAAATGAGCAGACAGTATTCACAATCCGATCTTTCATTACATGCATTCATAAGGTCTAATATAATTTCCGACCTTACCGTTTAAGTCGCCTACTCAATTGTTGATATTCACGAGGTCGATACTGAGCAGGTTTCTTATGTACCATGAGTTGGACAAGTAATGTCTATTAATCGAATATTGTCAACTCCTCTAAGGGATCTGGTGTGTCTACTGGTGTGGTAAAATGACACTGGGGAAATAGGTGCTGTACTAACAGTCGCAAACGACAACAGAAAGAAGACACTGACCTGCGAGAATGCGTAGAACATATGTTGTCTGACTGTTGAACAGTTTGTAGGTTAACATCAACGAATTCTTGACAAACCTTGCAAAGTACTACGTGGCAAAAAATCTACGAAAATACGGGCGATTTTAATCTTGCAGAATGAAACAAATTGGCATTATATGTCTTGATCAAAACAGTAAGCGTTTTCAAGCTGTACGAGAGGAGAGTACTTTAGCAGTTCGTAAGGATAGTGTAACGTTCAGTCAGTCATTTTCAGAGTATGGTGTGAGTATCTTTCATGGGTAAACTACACATACAAGTAACATCAACTGAAAGAGAGAATATCAAGCTACTTTGAATGACAATTAGCGAAGTATCATCTACAGTGATGAGAACACTCATTTTGGGTCCCAATTTTTGGATTATAACTGACACGATTTGAAAGTGAATGGATATACTTCATCACACACGAGTACAACTACTCTTGAGGGAACAACCGCCTCATTGCATTGAATTGAAAGTAGACGCTTTTTTTCATGCAGAAAAACATGTGAAACAATTCTACTTTTCACCGTTTATGTGTTCAACGCAAACACTGGGATGATAGTTCAGGATGTCACTATATCACCTCTCTACATTGTCTCCCTATATCACTCAATCCACTGTTTAGACTGATCAGTTTGTATTCTTGACCTGAACACCAGATGAATACTTGCCGGATGCAACCGGAGGAGGATCATGCAAGTGAAGAGGTTTTTGAAATTATTTGGGTGTAATCTGAATATCGGTCAGATTTGATGGCAGCTTTCACATTCAGATAGATTGTCCACTCAACCTCTTTCAGACAGAGGAAGAAGGTTCGAATGGTTCTTCTGTTTGAGGTTGTTTGTAGTAGGTAGTTTTTTCACGACCGGGATCTGAGTTCAGAACCTGCTTTCAGGAGGCCAGCTCATTGACCACTGGGCCATTGATCCCATATTGGGTATCATAGCTTACCACTGAACCACAACTGTAAGCTGTGCTGAATTTGATAAATTGTCCCAAGAGGAGATACAATATTTGCCCCGTTAGCTCCGATCGCGGATCCCACGATTAGGAGGTTTGGTATAAGTTGAAATTACAGAATACATTTAACTTGTTGAACAAAGTATTCAGTGCTGAAAAATGCAGATGGTCTGTGTCCTTCTAAATCTGGTGGTGTCAATGAAACATATACCAGTGGAACAAATGAAATTCGTAGGACGCTTCTTCCAGCAAAATAATATACTTTAGCCCTTCGGTTCATGTGTTCGAAAGGAGAAGAAGGGAAGAAATTGGTAAACAAATATGCTTGTAATTTGGATGTGTTGGTATTGCCCATGAGGTGTTGAATCTGGCTGTGGCCTGACTAAAAGCAACTGTCATACGTTGTTCTGTGAACTACTGAATGACCACATTACTAGCCCTGACTTCATTCCATCATGTTAACAATCACATGTTGCTGAAAATTAGTTGTGTGCGCTAGAAACGGGTGACTTA
The DNA here is from genome assembly GCA_008508345.1 of Paragonimus westermani. Taxonomy (NCBI): domain Eukaryota; kingdom Metazoa; phylum Platyhelminthes; class Trematoda; order Plagiorchiida; family Troglotrematidae; genus Paragonimus; species Paragonimus westermani. The sequence continues at coordinate 520,426 of QNGE01000032.1, forward strand.
CGAAGTGGTGGAAATTCCAAACAGTCTCCTCTAACAGCCAGAACGGCGAGGCGCTGTTCGGATACCTTATCATTTTGTGTGTGGATAAACAGGCTCATAAGATGATCACCTACACTGCCGGCCTATTCACTACAGGACTAACTCAGACGGTTACAAATTCTGTTCCCACGCCACACATCAGTGGTAAGACTGAAGTTCTCGTGTTGTTGGCAGCGTTTCCTGAACGTAACTGGCAGATGAATTACACTAAATGATCATTTGAATTAGTCTTTCAAACGGTCAATCCTGCTGGGATGATAAACAGCCTGCCGTCACGGTGACACCCCTTTCGATAGCTAACAGTTGCCGACAGCAAACATGAAGAGGTCATTTTGTGCATTAAGGTGGTTGGTCAACGATCGTTCCTAACCACAGAAGAAACAGTTGTCCATTTCCAATGACCCCAAGTAGGCTTTCTAAATAACCAACAATCAGTTGTCATGTCCTGTACAAGCCGATAACAATAGAAGCTAAAATCCAGATTGTAAGACCGTGCCATTCACGAAGCTTTCGTAGGTGGTAAATGTATCAGTCACTGGGACAGTAGCGCAGCCATGGGAACGCATGACCTAAGGATAAACATAGCTACGCACAATTGTCCTTCAGGAGACATTAATGTTTCAATTAGGATGGGGGAGTCTGCACAAGTGATTAGGAGGATAAGTGAGCTATTCACTGGCAACGCTGCGATCATGTTGCAATATCCTATTGGTAGTCATAACCAGGGTTGAGACAGTTTAAACTGATATGGGAACCCATGAATGTATAGTACAACACTACGTTCGTTAGTATTTGTGAGTTTGCTATGGCAGAAATACTCCGAATACGTGCAGGACGTTTATCGCACTCTAAGTTAGTTGTGGAGATAACAAGGAGATTTAGAGATGTGGGAGGGTGTAGTTCGTTACTGCACGGACCATCTCGCTGAGTAAATTCAGAAGAGGTCAGTTGTCCTGAACACATATTATCTTAAACTCCATTACGTTCTGCCAACGCACATACACTGTACGAAGTAGTTACACGGCCAGTAAGTTATGCAGTATCCCAGTCAGTTCTCGATCTCACAAGTTCACTATGGTATGTATATGTATTCCACCCTGGTGCGTTTCCGACTATGCCTGCCAGCCACACCTGGAAGCAGACATACAGACCTGTCGTTCTTATCTTAAAGTGGTCCAACACATGATTAATACTCAATGACGGCCTACTAGAAGAGCTATGTGGCTCAGTTAAACCTCCTGTCCAGTGAGACTAGTTGAACTAAGCCGATTGCCAATGAACTACAAGCACCTCAGAGAAGGTTTAACTATTACTAACTAAATGTTACACATCTTGGGTCACCCATTGGCACAACTCTCACCAAAACAAGGATGGAGGTTTAACGGGTTACCGGGTGAAACCGCGTTATGACGGGGGCAGATGTCTGTGGTTACGGATGTGAAAGTCTAGAATTAAGGTTATTTACTCCATTAACACGCACGTGGGGGTTAATCTACATCACAAGTTTCTTAGCCACTCTCCCAGCTTGGTCCTATAGGTCATTAAATGTGCCTATCGAGCAGAACGTTATCTCGACATATTTCTGTGTTCTTTGTTGATATGATTTCATGCCCGCAGCTGCGGTGCAGTTCTCCCCTTGTTAATTTCTATCCACTTGTGCTTTACGTCTATAAACGGCCCAGCAACACTGTTCCCCGAGAAATACAGAGATAGGAACGCACATGCAAAAAATTTGAACAACAACCTGTAAAACTGTAACTATGCAAGAAATATCGACACATTATGCTTGGTCTGAATATTTCCTGAGTGAAACCAAACGGAGCTAACAGTAATGCGCAAAAGCAAACGGGAACCAGTCATGTAAGTAACACTACCGATGTGACACTTCACAGGAGTTAGTTTAATACGTGCGTTCCAGTCCTGTTTCAGTTGTAAAGCCTTTTTTACATACTGTTTATCGGGGATTTTATTACACTGCCATCAATATCACACCATTAATGCAAGAGCACGCTTGTAAACTCCATTGTCGAATGAATACATCATCCCTATTCTGATGCACCTTTTCTGTGTTGGTTTGTTCGTCGTGGAGTTCACGACAGGGTTTTCATGCTAGCCGAACAGAACATTTTGCATTCACAAGAATGTGAAATGTACTATCACAAAAGATGAGCACATGCGAGCATGCATACGTGCGTGCATACCTAATTCATCTAGAAGATAAGGCTTGTACCCCCACCCCGCCGACAGCCAAACCCCGAACCGTGAAAGATTTCTACTGTGTGCTGGCTTAAGAGGCCGACTGATGTCTCTGTATCACAAAATCTACGAATCCTTCTCAAGGAACTCAACCACAAGTCATCAGTCAGCCGTCGTTAACGATTTGATAAATAAGATGGTTACATGCTTTTGTTGGCCGTATCAGTAAAAGAACCAGTCACTAAAACCTCTCAGCTCGAATTGATTTTTAATCAGTGGTGACACCTTCCACTTTGAACAGCGTAGTGTTTTGCGCACCTCAGCCATTAGTGGATGTACGCTCCAGAGGAAAAGAATCCACGAATCAACTTCCATCAAGTTAACTGCGACATATCACTGGGCAGATCCTGTTCTGACTTTTGAGTCAATTGCAATTTCAGTACTCCTTTGAATTGTACACTGCTCAATAACGCGTTCGAAACAGAACGAATAAGGCCTCATTGTTTATGACTGAACAAAGTTTCCACCACCGTGATCGATAAATACCCCAACACGAAAGATAACTTGTAGGGTCTTATTGGCAAACGCCTCAGCTGTTCCACTCGAAGTCATATCACACACGGTTGGCGGCATCCGAATCGGATTAGCCTGTCACAGTGACTGAAGGCAAAGGACGCCTGCGCTTATCCATCACTGCAGTTGGCTTGCGCTGCACCAGTTGCAGTTCCACCGACACACCACATATCCAGTGTAAACCCGAAGAAATAAGACTGGGAGGTGTGCCAGTGGGGCCTTTGTGTCCAGCCGGCCATTGCGGGTTAGCCGGTTGATTGGCTAGCAGGGATAGGAAACCCTTATCTCTCGGAAAATAAACAGAGAGAGAGAGACTGCAATGACTAGATCTAAACCGAGGAAAAAGATTTGTGAAGTGTAATACAAGAAGCGTTGCAGTATATGAATGTAGGTTAGTGCAACCTAAAGAAGATAGGGATTAAAAGCAAAGTCATATCAATGCAACAAGTGAATACATATCAACTGGCAGGCCCGAAAATTAAAGGCAACATGGTTCACATTGTAAACATCACTCACTGAGTCGCGGGAACAACTAACACGATCGACAAGTTCAAAAATATCTCGAGCACTTTTGGCGCTAGTGAATTTACACATATTCTTTTACATTCCTTTTTATGTCTTGTTGGATACTTTTGGTTCTTTTCATTTGTTGTTTATAAGAGAAAACAGTTGTGTGAAACATTACGTCTTTTGTCTCTTTAACACGGAATACTTGGAACAGGAACTTCGGTTTACGACAGATAATCTGCTGGTTCCAAACCTTAGCTGCTAGTTTCAGGAATAGTGCGATCGTAACAATCAACATAACATAGTTCTCATGTATGTATTGTGAATCAATTGACTGAACTAAATTAGGTTTGTTCCAATAATTGGCGAACACTAACGATTAATTTACTCCTGGCATCCACTTAGGGAGAACCGATTCAAAAACCATCTACTAGACATACTAAATATGTTTAAAAAACCTTCTGACTCGGTGCGGATTTTCAATTGGCCTAAATGAAGTAACCTGCTGACACAACTACGTTAGTGAGTCTGTAGAGTTCAACTTCAGGGGGGCTGGCTCGGACAAGTAAGCATTATGAATGGTACGGACGTAAACCAATCTGGTTGGTAAGCAGTAATGTGTATTGAGCTGCAACAGAAACAACCATTCAGCTATTGAAACCGGTTTCAAATTTCCAGCCTTAGTTAAGTCAGAAAACTGAGTTGCGCATCTGGGAAATTAAACAATGTCCACCTACACAACCACGTCTTCAGAAAATACAACATTTAAAACTGTCACAAACTTCGTCCTACGGACAGTTCTTTCGAAAAAAAGATTGTCGGCATCGATAAGAAACCGTGTTAGACAGAAGAGAGCAGAAGAACCGTAGGCATGTTTGAGCCCATATACAGATACGGAATGGTGCCTAGTTGAGGAGAATTGAGGCAAGCAGATTACATGCCTTAAAATGTTGACCCACAGTAAATTCAATTAACCTGTAACGAGAAACGTCCTTAAGGTTGGACAGTTGCCTCTTGGGTCTAAAAATAAATTAGACTATTGGTTGGAATTTTCCCTAAAATAAGAAGAGAGCAATATTTCCAGTAGGGAAGTCTGTACACAGTTACTCAGTGAAACTTAGATTACATGGGGTTGTCAGTGATCCCAGTTCAGTCAGCCTGCTGATCACGTGAACAGCGTTTTAAATTGTGACACACCGCAACACCTATAGAGTTAACAACTTGGAGTCGAACAACAAACACGTTGTGGGCGCCTATTTGCAGACAGTCGTCTCTCGGAAGGGAATATAGAACATTAATATGTATGGACATTTTGAGCGACAAAGAATTTGTGTTAAACGACCTAGTCAGTTCGGTAAGATCATCCTGCTAAACTCGACAGGAGAATAACTTGGAATATTGGATGCCAAGGACTTTTGCTACATACTTTAATATAACTGGGTTCACTGGGATAATTGCGGGTCTTGCGTTCTGAACAGTTCGAAATCCGAGTCATTTTGCTGAAATCAAGTTAGCAAACTAGTGAAAAGATATCAGAACTCAAATGATTTCAGCATGTTCGTGGGCAACTCACTTCTATCTGGTGATTAGGTAATACGTAGTTATCAATGTCAGGGAGTGCTACACGTAGTATTGTCTGCACCTTCTATGAATTTTATACTTATATTGCTGTGTATTTTGATCCGGAAAGAAAACAACGATTACCTTCGGTCACTCACATTTCGGACTAAGTGTTTTACTTCCATCGAAGAAAGCTTGCTGGGGGGAGTTTATTTCTTGTACGTTGTAATCCGTTAGTCACAACGAAATTGTTTGAATAACGTCCGACCGTTTGAATATTATCCCATCGATCGGTGTGATGCAAACTTTTCAAGAGTATTGGGAGGTGAAACAGAGGTGATCAACTAACCAATTACTGGCCTGTCCATCCTGAGCGGGTGTTCGAAACCTCACTTTCCATTGATGATGAGTTCGAATTACAGTGTACTTAAAATCTGTTTTTGCTTCCTGAAACAAAAGTTGCTATCAAATGCGAATTAGGCTTAAATCAAACATTAACTAACTGTAAATCGGGGTCGTTCAATAATTCACGCTGAACCCTGCTGATATTTGCTGATCTCCACGACTGGATCAGTTTGTAACTAAGCCTTAGAGTTGAGTAATCCGCATGGGAACCAGGAAAGTGTGGACCAATTCGGAGCTGTTCTTAAATTCTAAAAAATGAGTTGGATTGCGCTCAAAAGTGAACTATAAGTGGAATAACCTTTACCAGACTAATTGAGGTTGTTGGCTTCAGTCGGACTGAGAATTCCCGGTCTTCACGTGACACAAACAAGAATGTCAGAGTTTAAATCTTTTACCGCACAAAACCATACGCAAACCACCAAGTTTAACAACAAAAGGACTCGAGTAAAACACACTCATTCAGTGTATGCTTGCCCAAATTCCCATCTGATTGTCCGCAGTGCCATCGAAAATGCATGGAATGTTTGAACCAATACATTGTTTTCAAAATGAGCGAATGCGGTGAGAACCCTCACTATAGGATTTAAAACGTTGGATCACAAATTGTTTGGCAAATGACATGCCGTTCGAGTGTGGCAGCATAGTCACCGATGGAGTGAAAACGTCTGTCTATTCTAGATGATCCTTCATAACTTGTTACTACCCCAGAAACCACCAGCAACAATCCCTAGGGAGCTTGTAATCGTGGTGCGGCGGCAAACAGTGCAACAGATTTACTGAGGCATCGTTTCGAGTTCGGCTAAACTTACCACTGCATGAACACAATTGCACAGTTCGGCAATTCATTCGAGCGGAACACAACACATAGGCAGTGAAGCGTGGTGCCGGGTGATCAGTTGCAGAGAACACTTTTTTTGATGGAAACGGAGCACACGACACACTAGAAAATTGCCAGCGTTTCATGAAGCATCCGCAATCATGTAGGTTAGTGTTACTAGCATAGTGAAGCTTGTGGATCAGTTACTAGTCCACAGGTTCACTTGTGAAATGCGACTACCATTTCGTCTGCGTTTCGTTCACTGACACAGATGGGAAAGTAGGTTGTCACGTGCCAATGTGGTAGTGAAACCTACGTTCTCTCACCTAACTACAGTTGATTTGAACCCGACTGTCATAAGAATCACGTCATTGCTTTTAATCTACGTACGTTATATGCCACTTCTTGTATGCTTTGGGCAAATGTAACTAGGATGACCGAATAGCACGTATGTTGTTTGTTGATGCGGTTTCTAAATCCATGTGCAATCTACTGATCACTGCATAGCTTGAACATAGTTAAACGTACAATTATATTTGAGAACCGTGTACTTGTAAGCAAGTAGGATTATAGGTTGTTACAAGAAAGTACGTTTTTTTCTCCAAGCTGGTCGTGAAAACTTCATGTTGAAAGGTTTATAGATGTGAAGAGAAAAAGTCACGAAAAGTGAACAGAAGTAGGTCTCAATAAAGTCGTTGGTTCGCAGTCCTTTCGGCAACAAACATTGGATCAGACTAGAACAATTTCTGTCGGAGATGCACATTGAATGATCTGTTGGGGGTGAGTTAAGGTTTTCTAGGAAACGTATATTGTAATCTGTCGACCATATATTGGGTCATCGAGTGAAGTTTTGAAACCTCCCATCGATTTATTCGCTGGGTAGCGTGTTCCAGCGTGGAAAGACTCTACCTATAAAGTATTTCTATCGACACGGTAACTTCCTAATTCCATAGTTCGGTTTTAGCGAGCCACCCCCTTAAATTAGTGTGAGGAGACCTGATGTCGAATAATTTGGTGTGGGGTGTATTTTGTGCATGAGGACTGGTTAACATCTAAGATGCCTGTAATCAGCTCGGAAGTACACCGATTCCACTAGGAATTTTCCTGAACTCCATAACTCTTCTGTTTGTTGCATCTGAACTTTTTCACTAGGTATCAAATATTTCCCTCATTAGTTCTAAATATGAGGTGCAAGGGCCATCTGTGTTATTCGCCCATTCCCGCTCAATTTGTAGACAGTCTCGCATCATTGGTCCCGTTCGTTTGCTAGGACGATTAGTTTGGCCTGACTAAAGTGGTTAAGGTAGTGAATATCACAGCAAATATGCTCGACTTTGTACTTGGTAGAAATAAACGACAGGTTGTTTTCTCTGGGCTACAGGTTTAGACAGTCCAAATAGCTGTGTAATGTTTCTGCGTCTTATGGACAAGCTACAGATCACCAGATTTATTTATCCTCAGTGTACAGAAGCACTGAGTGTTTACTGATGATGGTAAGCAGCTGAAGAACATGAACAATGGACAACTGGGACCGTAATGTGTTCTCTTTCGGAAAAGCCACCGGTCGTGACAGAATACTGGGGAAGATTTCCGTATCTCTTGAACTCAAGTTTACGTTCACTTAGTCGATTCTTCGGTCACCTGAGTAAGTGTTCATCAACGCTACACTTGTGCAGCTTCCGTAGTGAAACAGAATAATCAGCTCTATCGAACGCTTCTGGAGAATCGAAACAGATGATGGCAGTGGCTTGTGCTCCGTCAACTGCTTCCATCCAAATGTCACGGGCTATCGACAGATTTGTGGTGCATGGTTATTCATTAAAAAGCATACTTTCTGCTAGCAATCGGTTCAGGGTTTCCTACTGTAGTCCAGACAGAGTCATGTTGCAGTGAAGTCGTCTCCATTACATCAGCGACCAGTGGAAGTAACGTTATTATTCGTTAGTTTCTCGGATCATTTCTGTCCTCACTGTTGAAAACACTCATGATTCAACGTTACGCATACTTACATACGGTTTATCCGATGTGTTGGTTGTCTCTATACTTATATTTGTTAAACAACGCGAGGTCTGACGTTGTGAAATGGTTGTTTTATTCCTTATGTGTACTACGAATATTTTGAAGATCAGTTTAAGATTCACGTTTACATACTAGCGAGGCCGCCTTGACAGCAAGATTGACTCTCTCTTACAACAACTATGATGAGATAGCTTTACAAAGCATACTCAACAAACACAGCACCTGCTTTAAGCTAATCAGGCATTAGGTTCCATGTCTCAAGCTTCTCAGCTTTTACTAAATCGAGGACATCACTGAAACATAGTTGATACTGACACTAGAGATTTCCTAAACGATGACATCCAAGTGGTCATTCAGACAGAGTGTGATGATGGACCCAGACAATTTGGCTTTGCAGAGGCTTGTGATAAGCTTTCAGACTTTATAAACAGCAATATTCGATTAACGCGGTAGTTATTTCGACAAAGTTTTAGTTTACTAATCACGTCAATTCCGCTGTTACGAATATGGTCGAAACAAGATAGATCTCAACCCACTGGCTACCTAGTATGATCCTGCACCTGTTGAAACGTCTCAGCTCTTAGCACCAGTTCGAGGTTATTCCTAGACGTTGACCTATTAACTAAACAACTAATGAAATGTGCCTGCGAATGAGTATTGGTTGTCGGTATCAGAATTTAAGTGTAACCGAAAGGTGATATTGTTTGCAGAGCTTTACGAAGGAATATATCAAGTCAAGAAGTCAAACGCATTCAAAATTGCTGACAGCACTATCATTGGCGACTGACTCAATTTGTTGAGATTTTTACCATCTGCAGATGGAGGTAGGTGTTACTGCAAAAGACACTTGTTTTCTTGCCTTTAAGACTGGCATGAAGTGCCATTGCAATGTTGGTCTGTGAGATTATTTGTTCGTAATTCCAGTTCGCTGAATTTGAATGTCATTACACTTTATTGGAATAGGCCAAACACACCAGAGAGTGAATTGTGGAGCAGCTCATTGTGGCTTTCTGTTTCCAAAACCTGGAACGGTCAATTTCTGAATAACTCAAAGGTTTGAAGTGTGCATAATCGCTTGTTGGTTCCTTGAGATAACAAAACGGTTGCATACGGTTTGGCATGATCTCACATTTTGAACAACCAAGATAAATTTGATAGCGTACTTCGTGCAGAGTAACCTGACCTCCCTAAAAATCTGTGTTGGCTAACCAGCTTGATACAAATGTGTACAAATATCAACTATGCTATTATAGTAGACATTCATTTTCCAGTCAGAAGTGAGCAATTCTATCGCAAACCTCAGGAATTAGACACTAGGCGTTTGTAAGCTAGCACTTGAACTACAAATATATATATATATACTGGTGCTTACAGTCAGCATAAGTGTAAAAAACACCCGGACTGATCGGAAGTTTTGGTAGATCGAGAAGGACGTAAGAATGGGGCAAATAAAGATTTCTTTGTCAACCCGAACGAAGATGTGATTGTCGATGCAACAACTGATCATTGTAAACAGAACGATTGAAAGCGATGAATCTGCGATCTTGGCAATATTAAGGAAATGATCAATTCATTAACATAAAATGGCCAAAATAAATGGCAATTACTCGCCTTTTCTGAACTATCTTGATCAGCACGCAACTTGGGTTCTTTTCTTCTTCGGGAAGAACTAGAAACAAGAACATTGTTTTGTATGGATACTTATAGTTGCCAACCAGTAGCAATGTGAGAATTTAGAGGTGTTTAAACATATTCTGTTGACGGGCATTCAAGTAGTTCATCAAAACTGGTCACACAGTTATTTCGCCATTCTACTCCATAACCGATGTGTACACCATGATAGATGATGGGTGTGAAGTTGTCTGATGGTCTGGGACTAGCGTTTTGTCAAGGTAAGTGAACTCATATAGAGTGGAATATAGCAATGATACGAACGGTATGAACGCGACTGAAAGTGAGACTATCAGGGTAATGAAATGTTTCGAGACACTGGTCAGCGATTTCCTGATTTTATGACAAGAGAACCAGCAGGAAGCGCAGGAATTTAGTTAAACGGAATGGAACACAGCTTGCCTGTTTCCCTCCAAATAGAATACTGTATGCTTCTCAGCTGAGGGAACCACTGCAAATTTAAGTGTCTATAAATTATAAGCCATATCCAGATCGTAAAGATGGAATACATATAAGGAGGTAACAGACATTAATGTTTGGCCAGGAGCATGATGTGATCGTCGATGCTACAAACATATGTAGGGTTTCCCGGTGGCTGGACACTTTAGTGAAACAACATACGGAGAGAGTAGAAGTATTCTACCAAATGATGACGGGTGTACATTATTTTAGGGTAATGTTTACCTTCAAAAAAGAACCTAATCCAGCGTGGAAAGCAGATGTCGATTTCTCCTGTTGGCACATTTGTTTTCATTGTTCGGATGTTTAATGAAAGTCTTATCTCTAAACAGGTGGGAATTCCAACAAGTGTGTTGTTTGAATTTCCCAGTAATATACAAAAACGTGGATATCGGTAGAAGAGTTTGAAACTTGGACCATGATGCATATTTAAAGCCGGCTGAGGAACGCATCAGCCCAACCGTTGGTGAGTAACACTCAACAGGTACAGGACGCCACTTTCTCCATTGCAATTCGGCCCGACCATTATTGCGCGGGTGAACGATCACTGGGGTCATATTATTTTGAGGTGTCGTTGATAGCTAGTTGACGGCCATTCCCATGGACTCAGAAGATAGTCGATTGTCGGTGTGTGTATGTCATTGTTATGGTTATGTTTGGCACCCCGATCGATCTGTACATGGTTGGTTTCAGTCATTAACTCCTGCAGGTGATTCATGTAAGTCGCAGGCCTACGGACTGAATGAATAGTACAAGTTTTCCTTACAAAGTACCCTTTTCGTATGCACTAGTATTATTAGTGTAAGTTGGATGCCACTGAAATTTGTTTATAGATTTCACCTCCAGACTGACACTTCTGACCTCCATTTTGGAAATGAAACACTCGTTCCTGTTGGTACTTCTCAACAATGCTTATTCTTAAGCGGACTGTGGTTCACTTGCCTATGGGACAGAGTCATAAACAATTTAGTCATTCGCAACAACTTAGATACCACTAACTTATCACACCAAAACACAACCACATTCACATGTGAGCAGTAAAACGGTTGTGCACTAAAGATGAGCCCAATATGAGAAAGTTATATCTAACACTTCCTCTTTCATCGGAAGGGATGAAATGTCTGTGAGAATGTAATGACCGTAATCAGTTGTCAGTGATGCTCAAGTTGTAACGAACAGAATATGATTTGAAATCAATTTTTAAGTCGTTATCTCAAAACAACTGGACAATCTGACCAGTTCACACAAGCATGGCTGCCTGATGGTTCGGTCATTTCTAGCTTAAAAGCGGTGCGTCGAACGCCCGAACTTCGCAGACCAGTAAATCCACAAGTGCAAAATAGGTGGCTGTATTGAGCACACGAAGAATTATTAAAAGTGAGTGTTCGCTACTTCTCCTTCTATCATTCGTTCAAACTATCCGTACGCAACCCGATGTTCCCACACGGCAGTTTTTCTAACCAGTTCGATAATATCACTATTATCGTAGATCTTACCGAGTTCGTAAGTTTCTGTCAAAATCTACTGAAAGGATTGTGTGGAACCTAAATCTGTATGAAGGTCTTAGATGATCAGTGATGTCACCAGTACTAAGCGTTGGTTGGACAGAATTGACTGTAGTTGTAAAACTGGTTTCACGGTTTTTGCTGTCCGTCAACACACAAGTCTTACCACTGAAACATCATGCGCTGAAGTTAGAAGGCAGAACTCATTTCTGACCTATTATGGCTCAGGTTCATGAAATGGACTGAATTTCTGCAAATCCACCATAAGCCTGATCAACGTTCTTACCCAACCATGGGCTTATCTGCTTATTGGATATGCTACTGTGGTAACCCACAGCTGAGTCACAGTCTCCTAGGTCTATCATCTGTTGCTTGTGCAGATGGCTGTGTAATCCGGATTCACCTTGTACGTATACCTAATGATCACAAAACTTATCACGTGCCTGTGACATGTTTTGATCAGCAAACACCATTTATGCTGCTGTAAACATGCACCATGTTGTTGGAAACCCAAGCGCGGATTGTTTCAAGCTTAACCGTACCAGAATTCACATCCTTTTCATATCCGTTCAAAGGAGGTCCGTATAGATGTTCAGCTTGAAGTGGCCTATAAGCTGTGCAGTCTGATACTCAGTCTAAATTCTGCTAAACTAGTTACAGCATATCAGTCCGTCATACAAAAGTATTGTTGGTTTATTCTTGCAGTAAATTTCGTATACAGATTACCTTCCGGTTTGTCTGATACTCGGACATTACCCAGAGATACTTTTCAATGTTTCAGCTTCCGCGAACATGGTGACAAAAAACAAAACAATACGATTGCAACTGGAAAAGTCTGAGCTGGTGTAGATATGGTTGCTGTCGGTTCCTTTCCAAAATGCCGGTTCATTAACTTAGCTGATCAGTATTCCCACCACAACCCTGACGTGTTCAGTGTAACACGCATGCGTGCACTACGTCAGTGAACTCATCGTGACTGGTCAGACATGCACTGGGCAACAAGAACAACAGAATGAGTAACCATGACAGAAACAAGTATAGACCTTCCTGGGTGAGTTGTTAGCGTGTGTTGCTTCATCCTCCACCACCATTCACAGGAAGGATAATTGCAAATCAACCATTCTTTCTGTTAAACTTGACCAGCTAAGAACGAACTGATTGCGTGCTGTTTTGACTTTGACAACCTGGTGATCAGGAAGGGAAGCGATTCTCTCTACCATTGTTGCTCCATGTGATTTGGAGTGAATAACAGGGGGTTAGTGTACATAGTGAGTGTGTCCTTTGTTCCGTTCACATTATCTACTGGTCTCAGCTGAAACATTGTAGCTGTCTGTGTGGTTACTGTGGTCTATGAGTAGGTCTCACATCATTACGATGTTTACAAATCAAGTATTCGCACTGAATAGCTTTTTAGGTAAATTGTTTTTAGGATATTAGAGTGAAACAAAACATAAACCACACATTTAGCAAGATTAAGACAACGCATTGGAGGATAACGATTTTCTTCCCTCTATATTCACACAGGATAACGACATACATAAAGTGCGCTCAAATCTACGAGATCAGCGTGGACAGCTGTCTACAGTCTGTTTATCTATCAAGCCACTGTAGGTTGAGATTGGCCTAAACAACTAGTGAGTATTCTTTCTCAGTTTGTCCATTAGTGCTATCCGCATAGTCACTTGATGACATCACTAGACATGTTGCCAGTTCAGCTGCTTGAGAAGGAGTAACAAATGCCTGTTAATACCAGCGCACATACTTTCGTAGGCACTGTACCAACCGGGTTCCGAAAATTGCATTCGAATATTCCAACCATCTCACGTTAGAATTTCGGGAATTATGTACAACTCAGAGACTTTCCTGTCGATATGCGTAGGTGCTATGTATACACATGACGGATTGCTTGATCAGGGAGAAACGAACTTTAAGGAAGATAGCACTTATTAACCGATATTCTTAAAAAAACATGCGGATATTCTTAGCCGACATATACTGGAAAAGCATTTGGCGTATTAAGTGCAAGAGCATGATGTGGTTTAAATTATCTGATCAACAACACATGCCGTGTACTTTAGTTGCTTCGGTTCCCTTCTATCCGGGAGTGAGTTTTACAAAGTTGAATACAAAGCACTTAATGATTCAGATGCGTCCACCTGTGGATCGTTTTTCGATCACGGCGTTTTATTAGTCTAAACAACCATGCTTTCCATTCTCAACTCGCAAAAGACATTGTTGCTGTTAGAAAAGTACAACTGGGGGTTACAAATCTCATCACCATGCCCCGTTTACTATCTTATACAGATGGGGTGTGTAAACCACCACGGTTCTCAATGCACCAACAGTATGTCAGAGGACGTCTAATTGTAATATACTCTGACAACCACTACACCCTCGGCGAAGTATGTTTCTGATGAGCCTGAATAACTATCTCATGGAGGTTACGTGTCCGAATAAGCCATTTTACTGACGTCTAACAGTGGTTCGTCATCCGGGTGGTCAATAGGGAGAATCGACCAGGTTCTGTCATGGGAGCACAACTTGTAAATCAGTTCAAGCGTAGATCTAACACATACATTCAGACAAACTGCCTGGTTCACCAGTCAGTTCGATCCTCAGTTTACACACTACAAACATAATCTACTCTGAGTATCTCATCGTTGTTGTCAGCCGGTTGTTGACACTTTCTTGTTTTATATTCGTTTGAGTACGGTTGAAACTATCTTCTTCCAACCTTTCCCACTTACCACCTTAATATTATCGATCTTCTAAAAGAGAGGGCAAAACTTTTGTTACTAAACAATGCAGTCACAAACACACATGTGCATTCTCGTCTTCCTCCAATCTATTAACTTCCTAAGCGTTATCACTCAGTCCACCAGCAGTCGCGTTACATCTACACTAGTAAAAGTTGTAGGTGTTCACTTGAACGATTGACCGAGCTTTCCATGATGCACACAACCGCCTAGTTAACTGAATGCGGTAGCCTGACTCTTCCAGATGAAACGAAGTCATTCGTTTGAGGGGGATAACACCGTTTCTTTTGGTATCGACAATGAACTGTGTTAAATGTTCGCTTATATCATGTTACGGTATAATGACAAACACATTAACAACGCGAACGTCGTACAGGTACAGAGCAGTGTGGAGGAAACAGTTTTAACCTCTAGTTAACAGAACAGGCAGCACCAGAACATTCTACCTGACATGTGATGCTTGGTTGCCATTGTTTTGGAGCCCATTTTGAGGGTGTAATTATGCAGTAACACTTTGAATTAAGTGGGTGGGTTGCGACTAGAGGTTTCACGATCAGAGATGTCACAGCTTGAATTGCAACGTAGGTAGAGACACTGAGTTTCTGATCCATCCTCGAAGGGTACCATGATCCCTGACTTGGGTTAACAAAGTACCACGGGGACTAAAATAGAGTTCAACTATCATTTTCGGGTCGTGGAAATTAGTATGTAGACTACTTACTGGTTTCTGATATCTATCTGGCTGAATATATGTCCACTATGTGTTATTTACTCAGCGAATTGCCGCTTTATGTACATTACAAGAAACCACTGTCAAAGCACAAACCTGATCGATTGATCTGGCAATGATAACGTTCATTCCTAACCGCAAACTCGGAATCCATAGAGAGACCATAAATCTTTCTCAGATTAGGTTGGCTTTCATTAAAACGTTAGCTCTATGGATTTCAAATTAATAAAGAAACGATTTACATTAAAACGCCGAACAGTCAGCTTAATAAGCAAATCTGTGCAAGATGGAAAGCGATTGCTTTCGCGTACCGTTTTCTTTGTTGATTGGGAAGAAAACGACCGGGACACGTCCATGTAAGCAAAGAGAAACGCTCTGAAGCAGAATACTGAAAGGTATGTCCATTCTGGGATTTGTAGGGGCAATGTGGAGTGAACTGTCAGTCGCATATGCGCCAGCTGTGTTGTGTCTTAAATGTCCCAATCGATTTAACAACGATTCTTTATCCACGTAACTACTTATCGTTTACACACACTTTCCCCGCGTTCTACCGTTATTCTGGACTTTGGTAGTCAATTTTCTCTCGGCGAATTTTCCTATTGTTAAGTCCTGTGTTAAAATGTCATCTTTGTTCTCCACTATCCATTCACTTGATGCTTAAAATCGCACAGTGATAGCCAAATGATTATCACGGCTGCATCGAAACTCGTTTAACACTAATAGTACCTGCTATCTAAACGACTGGGCGAGATTGTCTACTATTTACAAATATACGGAACACAATTGTTCTGGTTGACATAGTTATTTTTATTTTAAAATAACGACAGGGATACTGTGACGTAGTTTGCATTTGCTGACAACTCAAACCTTACAAGTATCTGTCTCCTTATTTCCAAATCTATATCATAAATGCTGTATCGTGTACTCAGAAGCAAGACTTGTACTCAGTTTGGACGCACGTTGTATTGATGGAAGTGGGTGTACGGACTGATGCAACAAACCGTTCAGGCCAGTATTGCTTTGTAAAGTCTACAGGTGAAAAATATTATTTGTAATTATCAGGCACTTCTAAAACTCACCCCATCTACAAGACTGTTTGAAGAAACAACAATCCGGGTGAATTCACTGCATGGTTTAGACACATGCTATTTAACAGATAAATAACATCTCTTGAAGAATACATTTTGTTTTGTTGACAAAACAAAACCATACACACTTGATACTCCAAAATGTGTGACTGAAACCGCACTTTTCTTCGGCAAAGCAAAAAACCGCTCCATAAGAAGCGCAGAGGTTGTATTAATTGTTTCCCGAATAGTTCGCACAGTCGTCGTCACATAACCTGATCTTAATAATATCATCCTGTGACTCTGTTGAAAAAGTGAACAGTGACATAGTAACTAGGAAAATCTGCGTATATAACAGATTTTGTATGTAGATATTTACCCTATACACTCAAAACTGTCTCCCTGACCTTCATTCAGGGCATGATTGTCGTTTTAGAATCGGGCCTATACTCACCGATATTTGGTCGATTTATGTATGACTTCTCTTTTCTGTCTACCAGATCGCGCGGAAAACTAACATTGTCACAATTCTGATTCTTATTGTTGCAGTTGTTTCAGAAGTTGTAGCACGTTTTTCTGTCTGGTTAACGGGAACAGATATTTAGTTTTTCATATTCAGAAAGTAACTCTCGACCCCCAAAAGGAATTCTTTTACATCCGAATCACTCTATGGGGTTGGGCGGGAGGAGCAAAACCGAACAGTGACAGGCTGTCCGTTTTTGCAGCCCAACGTTTCCGGTTAGCTCCATCAAAATACACCTAGTGGTTTTCTTGTCCCCTCCTTTCCCATTCTTTTCTCATGCTAACGAACCGGCCCTAGTGTACAATCAACTTGTTGCCTGTCCTAGTAAAAACTAATCGTTTTGTACATGTCTACCGTACAGGTCTCGAAAACTTGGGCCGATAAACTTGCTCTTTCCAATCCGCCCCAACTATCTTCTACCGCTCTCAGTTCTGTAAATTGAGCAGGACTGCCTGGCCGACTGTCATCTTACTTATCAACGATTCCCATTTTGAGCATGACTACGTGCGTGTGTTTATGTTCCAGATTGTGTGTATGTTGGGATGTCAGTGGGTAGAGCTCTTCTGTCGTCTCGACCGAAATGAACACACAAACACAGACCTACTGGTCTTTAGTCCAACCGCACGTGAAGACCGCCACCCTGGGAGCAGACTGCATGCAACAGCAACAAGGTTTATACACTGCTGCTACAATTGACGTGCGTTTGCGTGTCGACTGAGGCAAACAAACTAGATTAGACACTAGTGCCGTCATGAATTTGTGTGCGAGCATGCTGGACACAGTCAAATTGCGAACGAGAGTGACCCGAAACGTCTCTTTCGAGCTCATTCTCTGATGGCACTGATGACGGTACTGTCTGATAAGGGGGGTCGATGTTCTTACAAGCGTGCACCATCAACATCCTCATCATCACAAGACGATTACAATCTATTTGGGTATGTGCTGAGTTTTGGGTACTAAACCCTGGTTAATATGTACGACATATTGCTCGTACTGAGATTAACAGTAAACCTTTGACAAACAAGCTTATGTTAGCATGCGTTTCACTACGATCGATCGTAAACTGGTTTTGACGTTTGCGTGTTGCCGACCAATGGCTTGTCCGGATTGCCTGACAAAGAAGTCGAATTGATACAGGACAACGGTAGCCGTATAGCGCCAGCTCCTATAGCTAGTACAGAAGATTCGTTCAATTTCAGTGTACGAAACGTTCCGTTCCCTCTGGCGGTAAAAACGAAACGTGGGGACCTGTTGAGTGTTATAGACAAACATCTGGAATGTGGCAAGTAGAAGTTAACTCAATTTTGCCACACCCATGGCTGATACCAGAGCCGTCTTGGACTCACCTCAATGCTATGCAATTAATCTACTTCGTGCTTCGCGAAAAAGAGGAAACCTGTCAATGTCAAGGATATTGTTCTAGGGAATCATTTGCCATCATTCTCTTGCCGATTCAAAAATGGTAAGTAATTTCGGCTTTAGGTTCATTTCCAACAAAGGTAGCCTCTTGTCAGGCACAGTTTCTAACGGGAAGTTGATAAATGGCCAATCCTTTAATTCCTTTCGTCCAAAACAGCATGTAGATGTAATCTCTTTGGTACTTTAACTAGCGATTTCCCCAGTCTATCAGACTAGCAACAACCAAAGTAGCATCGTGTTCATCATCATTGCAATTATATGGTTCCCGGAACTCTGAGATTCAACTACAATGAAAGCTCACAACCATAGTAATCAACTGGCGGTTTAAGTCTGTGTGTATGTGTGTGCCTGTGTATCGGAGTCTTAGACTGTGTACAAAGGGACATAATTCATACTGATCCCAACTCCGTATTTTTATCATGCTGACAGGCTGCTGGTGGAGAGGGCGGCAGCCGCGGCCCCAGCAGCAGCAGTAGCAGCAGGTCATCTCTGTGATGATCGGGCCAATAGACACACCGAGAGCGGTCTCCCCCTTCTCGCGGCTGTACTGGTGCCACAACTGTTTGTTCACGTTTGTTAAGCATTTGCACCAGTCGTTCTGCAAAGCAGCACCATAGCGCCTATGGGAGAATTGAAGTATGGAACCTGTGGACTAAAGACAACCCATGCGCACACACGTAAGGTGTGTGCACGTGCGGACAAACGCACGCGGGCGCGATGAACGAACGGACTAGACAAAAACTTGGAACTTCGCTGCGCTGCCGAAAACAGTGGTGGTGATGGTGGATGAAAGGCAGACCAGGGAGACAAGGTGAGTTTCACAACGGCAGTCGGGACAAGGGATCGGACAACAGGGCAGGGAAATAAATCACTCGAGTGGTTGACGCGGCCGCAGTTCAGTCTATGCGCGCGTCCGCAAAACCCTGACGAATTGTAGCTTGGTTTCTCAAGCTAGTATCGGAACGTTTACAGAGTAGCTAACTGACCTACCTACCTACCTGTCTGTTTGTCTATCATTGTGGGCGCGCCTGTTAGTTACTGCTGTCTTAGTGACTGTACCTTGTTCCCAAAGCAGGGGAGACAGACCTTGAAACAAATCTTCCCAGTGTACTTCGCCGCCAGACTATTACCAGTGGGAATAACAGATAACTTGAAAGGCTGGGTCTAGCCTACAAAACGAATTGGTGTGACGTATGGGGAGGGGCGGAAGTTTACGAATGAAAATGAATATAAAATGTGGACGAAAATTGGCATCGATTGATCGAACAATTTGATTAAGGATTGCAACAGCAATGTTCGAAAAAATCATCGAACAACCTGGCAGCATGAGTGCAAATCGGTATCCCGTTTATTCGTATGCAGTATGACAATGAACTGAAACCCTACTACCGTTTGTTCTGGGCGCATTTAAGTCAAATCGGGTCACACAGCTGACCAAGACCACTTTCACCCGAAGTCGCAGAGTCAGTCTATTTCAAAGGATTAAACGAATGCGACTATCCAGCTAGCATGTTCGCTTGAGATTTCGGCATATCTCATTACAACCACATAGATTCGAATGTGCAACCGAGTGATGTGATTTGCTACGAACACCAGATAGTTGTGTTATTTGACGGACTGATCTACAGTCAGAAAAGCATGTTGCCACGGTCTTATACACCATCAAGGGAGTTTGTAGACCAAAAATCTGGCGGAGATTGTGGAACAATGCTAGTGACCAAATTTGACGTATTTATGGTCCGTTTCTCACCCAGGCTGTCAACGATTTGAGTAGTATGGTGACATGATAAGGACCAAATAGAATCTGATGTTGGTTAACTGCTGCTGACGTAGGAACCCAATCTACCAGGCTTGTTAGATTTAAACCAATTTGCTCCACAAACGTGAATGCCGAGCCAAGACTATACATGCTAGTCGAGTGCTTACTAAACTGTGAATAATCACTTAAAGATTTGGGCAGGAATTACCCAAGTCGTATGTAGATGAAATCGTGGGTGTGAAATTTTTGTCAGGGTTAATTAGGCTGTTGGCCAATGGTACTTATGGTTGCGTGTGAACCGGACTTCAAGTGTCCGTTTTAGCATGGATACGTGCTTTTGGTGAATTCCACTAAACGCAGAACCACAGGTGGGTTGTTATTTCAAAAATAGGCTAGTTGTAGAATTTATCTGAACGCGAAATCTGATAGTACCTGTGAACGTCGTTGAATGTGACATTCAACCCTCTGGATTGTTAATCACTGATTGATTGTCACGCATCAGGCAATAAACAGTCAGCCGGTAACTGAAATCAGGTCAAAACTATGAATTTAACTGACCTCAGTTTCCAGTTTCTTCGCGCATATATATATATATATATACGGCTCAAAAGTCTACGTACTTTTGCATAATTCATCCCGGAGAAGAGTCACTCTGAGATTTAAAACCGCCACTTAAAGGTTTGCAACTGATTGCAGTTTCGCAGACATTCGCTAACTTTTCTGTCAGTAAAATTACAAACTAGGTGCTGTTATACAACACCTTGCGTCACATCAGGCATGGATACGGGTGCAGAAGAATGGATTTCACATTACATTCTGATCCATTTTGTACTAAGTGCCGACATTTGAAAACTTAATTTATCCAATCCTTTCAAATATCCTCTTCACTTTGTTCCACCTAGTGGAGTCATTCGCTGTCCGTGTTCGGTCAGTATATCTGGCTAGTTATTCTGTTCTAACGTTCAGTGCTGGACTCTTTGAGGATCGGAGCCGGGCCACATATTGATGCTAAGTATTTCTATGCTATCTTCTGCCCCGCCTGAATGTGAACATTCTATGGTCGTCAAATAAGGTTATATCTTTCCTCTTTATTTCCCCCCTCCCCCTTCACCCACTCCGTCTTTTCCTCCTAATCCTGATCAAAACGACATTTAACCTAACCAGAAGGAACTGCGGCTCGAACCGCCGCTCATTCCAACAGTGCAGTGGAATATTCTAGAAGAGGATTTTGCCAAATGGGTTAAAATTAATAAGAGAAAACCATGCGGAAGAAACAGAAATGTAGGTATGTCATTGTCTGTGGCATATTGGCATTTCAGATAGTGCTTCCAGCCAGCTACTCGAGTGGTCACGAGGACCCCAATCAGGCAGCTAACACCTATTCACTTTGCTCAATGGAACAGTCAGGATATTCACACTTCGTAATCACGTTGTTGTCTAGCCATCGCGCGGTTTTATCCAACTGTTAGTGATCTAAGTATATACAACTTGATAGAGTAACATGAAGGTTTTTTAATGTGATCGGTTGACCAATTAATGGCACATCCAGAACATTCTGGAATAAGCGCCGGTGAACGGCCGTATTGCTCACGGGATCAGTCCGCTTGATTTGAGCTAAATGGCAGAGACAACGATGGTTAAACACAAGTCCATCGATATCTTTATGGCGATCAGGCACCGTTTCCGAACGGCAGAACAATACAAAACTCAGAAGCAGTATACACCTTTCCGTTCAACGGGAACGAGATGTGTTTTCAACTCCGTAAACGGTGCAGGTTGATAAAAGCGACTCATGCCTTTGCTATTCCTACTGATGCCCGATCAGCGGTATTACAAGTTGACCAGATGATATTGTCCAACTGTGTGAAAGTGTCCACAGTGTTGAAACAGCACTTTTCACTTTAAAGGTACAAAATATATTCCAAACAACCTGTGCGGTAATTCACCTCGTACAACAGGGTCTGTATTTTTTTGCTAGAGGAGGTAAGTAAGACACCAACATTCATATACTTCCTGTCGGTCAAACTAGTGACAGAAACAAGCTCAACACCGAGCTAACCGGATTCGTTAAACACACCTACCAGAGCGTCGTTTGTAACAACACTGAACAACAAGGAGAAATCGGACAGCCTTGACGATCACTACTAGAAGTGATGAACGCCCGAGAAATTTTCTCATAAACTCCTACTCTGCTTGCAAAGTGTGCATAAAGTGATCTCAACAGATTAACGTAATTCCCTGGTACTCCTTACGAAGAGGACAGTTCCAGAGAACGTTACGAGCAACTGAATCAAAGGCAGCCTTTGGTTCGGAAAACACCGCCTGCGTGGGCTGCTTATATGAATGCCGATGTTCCAAGATCTGTCGCAGGGTAAAATTTGATGAATGCACCCACAGGCGGGCTGGAATCTTGTTTATTCTTCTCGTATCCGATTTCCTCAGGGCTTAGTGGGCTGACGTAATGTATGGCCCGAGAGTAATGTGGACGAAACGGACACTAGACTGATGCTTCTGTGGCTGTCACACAGAATTCTAACCCACCATTTGAAAGCAGGAAGTACGGTTGATAGGAACTAATCCTGAGGTATCTCTTCAGTAATTGAAACGATCTAAAAGTGCTTTGCTAGTTCCGATGTCGAACGTTTTCCACCATCCTTCAAAAATCGGGAGAAGACTCGATGTCGCAACCTTGTTACGCTTCAATAACGCAAGTTACGTGGCCATTTCTGTTTTTGACGGTGGATCGTCTGGAACGTAAGAACTGACCATCCGGGTCTCGCTGTCCACATGACCGGCTAAACTATTTCTCCATATGTAAAGTCAGCGCGGTTGGCTAGTAATAAGCGAACCGTCTTTTTCACATATGGTCCCACTTACACCTATTTAATGGCCACTATACTCACAGATCAGGGAAAATGGTTTTCCGCCATTCTCAGGCAGAACGACTCGCTTCATCTCTTTCGACTGTTCGACCAAGTGGTGCTCAAGGACTTTACAGAAATTTACAGTCAACTTGCGTTTAAGTTTTCGTTGGTTGTCATCACGTTCAGAACCAAGTGGAATCGAGCGACTCTTATTCCTACCTCTCCACAGCAAGCTTTCTCAGCTACTGCGGCTTACCCCCGGTGTTAGGCTCTTTTAAACGGCTCGAACAAAACAATTTGTTTACCAGTACCTCTTGATAAGTTTCTCTTACACTGTCCTTACTCGAATGCCAACTAATTATTTTGCACTTGCGAGTGCGTGACCTCTGGGCCAATGACAAATTAAGAGGGGCACGTACAGCAGTATGACCCAAGTCTGGGTAGTTGTTCCGAAATGCAAGGAAGTCTTTGCCAGAGTGGCGCCACCTGTAAATGATTGCTATATGATCGAGTTGCGTCCGTGAATGAGAACAGAGTGGTCTCCGTGCAACACAATGTCTCATCCCGTGTTGAAGTGCGGTGCTCGAAATACAGAGACCATGAACTGCGTACAGCCATAGCAGTTTTCTTGCCACTGTTAGTACTTTATGTCCAGACACCAAATCTACCCCAAAGGCGCTTCTTTGGGGTGAGACGACTAGCCTAAATGTTGAAATTTACGGCTAGCATGATAATGTCTGAGTGTTTATTCTGATTCAAATTTCGGCTCGGTCACCGTGGAGCGCGCTTTTGATAGCTTCTGAACAGAAATCCGTTGGAGCGTATTCTGATCTAATGAGTATAGAACGCTTTTCACATTTGCGTTCGCAAACTTTCACGGATCTACTGAGTCTGATAGTACACATGCGGCTGTTCGATGGGATCCACTCGAACAAGCATTTCTCTGCTCTGCAACTAAGTGAGATTCCAACTCCATGTTGACTACAAGATTCACCTTCGGCGTCATCAGAGCCCATGAGATAGAACCGCTTGGACTGACAGTCACCTACAGGTAAGCTCAAGTGAATAATCATGCTAGAATTGTCCGCTCGCATCTCCGACACTAAAAATCAAACTCCAGACTTGAGGGCGTAATTGCCAGAGCAGCTTACTGACCAACTTGTCGGAGAGTGCGGACATTGGAGACACTGACATTTTCCAGATGCTTTGGCATCCGAAAATGATTATTAGGAAAAGCGGAAGACTTGGACGGAGGTAAAATAGCAGGGGAAAGTTGTGTTTGGTGAATAATTTCGACAGAACGATAACTTACGATACTGACTTACTTGGCAATGAGGAGCTTGCTTGGCCCGACGGCGAAGTGAATAAGACTGTGTGATTCTGAGCACTGTTACACACAGTAGATGTATTCGAATCAAAATCAGGATTTCAAACGATACTGAATGCCTTTTGACCGCATCGGTTAGTACGCCAGCGGTCAAGATCGGCCTTTGGGCGACTGTAGTGTAGTTTCTAATCCCCTTCTTCCTGATTCGGAAGACAGCCGCACAGCAACTATAAAAATAGTTCTGCTGTATGTTCATAGAATCATGTCTCAGCACTCAAAAACTCTTACGCAATCACTAGTGCGATATACTTCCGTTTGAGCATATCTGCCTTTCGTCTGACTGCTCCGCTTTGGCCTCCCCAACATCGTTATATCTGGAAGGACCAAAATCCCAGTCTGCTGAGACCTCCGGATCGATGCCTGATCACCATGTCAGGGTGGCAGAACAGGATGGGTTAGCACCTTTACTTCGTAATGTAAGCGCTAGGAAGGCGAAGGAGAACTGGGGGATAAAATGAAATTGGCTACACGGCAGTACCGAAACAGTCGAACTGATATGCGGTTGCCAGCTTGTGACATATCAGTCAAGAAAGGATGATACACGACGGTACTATATTGCGATTATCAAGGCTTACGCTGTTCTCAGCATACATTTAAGTGATTCTTGAATGTACACCAATTTCCTTAACAACCACTAACGGGATCGATCAGAGAAAATTCTGTAGCCCCTGAATATTTCGAGTAGGTTGAACCAGATGTCCTCGATCTAATTGTGTACACAGTGGTTGGTCATAACCTGGCTATAATGGTCGTCACTTACCTAACTTAACGGTTTTGTGATATCTCCTCGATCATTCGTGTTAACAAATCCGAACTGATGATTAGAGGGAAGCTTAGACGATTACAAACTAGACACCTCTCACACCCTCCCTCTTCTTCATCTTTGGTGGACGAACTTTCTTGCTTCTTCGTTCGAGAAATAAGCACCGGATAATGTCTTAATAAGGACTAACTTTGCTGTATTCAAATGTGATGCTTGCAAAACAGAATGTTTTGAAACAGTTGATTAACTGATCTATTTGGAAGCACAAATGAGAAGACCAAAATTTTGCCACTAAGTCATTTCTTACACTTTCGTCAACCGAAGACGTCTTCTGTATTGTAAGGCAAACCGAACAAATCTCGTTATGTCAGAGCAGAGAACGGAACTAGGGCGCTAAATCACGTGAGCAAAATCACTCAAAGCGAAGGCACCTTGTAAATTACAGTAAGCCGCACTTGTATGCACAAGCTCCGTTGGTCAGTTTTTGTCCACTACAAAATGTATGATTGTAGCTGATGAGAGTACAGGAAGATGATATTATCCCACAGTTTTTGTCTTCTGACTTATATTAACAAAGTACTACCTTGAAATACACTGTTTATCGACTATGCGGCTATCATCGGAAACAATATCACTTTAGGTTAGAGGCAACATTTTGGGCTGAAGTGCTGGTGTTATTACGTGGAAAACAGTGCGTACCTTTGCATTTATGGGCATAAGACAGACATCACACCAGTCCAGTTTGCCTGCAACATTTCTGTTTGAGCCTCGTCAGCTATCTGATATCTGCACAGCAGCGTTCAAAAATCACACATGGTTCGCATACGTAATTCGCAGAGTTTTCTGCTGTCACCAGAAAGGACTATTTTTCAAGTAACTCGATGATACTGTGTACCTGTTTCTGACAGATTCAACTGAACGCTGATTGGTCTCTTGAATGTGAGTTCAGAAGCTCGCCAGCTATTTATCAACACGCTGAAACAGTCTGATTGTTTTGGCTTCGTTCGATAAGGATAGTAGTTATTTTCAATTAACGAAGCGACAAGCTCAGCAACATACTGGTGATAAGTTCATTCCCAGACAATTGTAACCTCAAAATTACACCTGCCTTCATGTAACACATGTCACCCTGGTCCGTCTGTACCAAATTTTTTTTAATTTCAGTCAGCCTTGTGTGCGATTCAGTTACAGATGCTTTCTAAATCACTTCGTGTCAATACACACACGGTTGGCGGCATCCGGTTCGGGTTAGCCCGTCACAGTGACTGAAGCCAAAGGACGCCTGCGCTTAGCCATCACTGCAGTTGGCTTGCGCTGCACCAGTTGCAGTTCCACCGACACACCACATATCCAGTGTAAACCCGAAGAAATAAGACTGGGAGGTGTGCCAGTGGGGCCTTTGTGTCCAGCCGGCCATTGCGGGTTAGCCGGTTGATTGGCTAGCAGGGATAGGAAACCCTTATCTCTCGGAAGATAAACAGAGAGAGAGACTGCAATGACTAGATCTAAACCGAGGAAAAAGATTTGTGAAGTGTAATACAAGAAGCATTACAGTATAGGAGTGCAGGTTGGTGCATCCCAGAGAAGATAGAGATGAAAAACAAAATTCACATTGAACTATGAAAAGCCAGACAGACCATTCGTCGTACAGTACACGAACAGAGCTGAGGAAATGGGTGAGTAGAAGATTGCAGTCGCCCAAGTTTCTGAGAAGAGGAGCACATTAATTACCACACGACCAGGCTTCTGACCGATACAGTCATTGACGGAAGTAGATATGATATGATATGATATGATATGACCTACCTGACCTGCGCATAACGTACTCGTCGTCTCTCCGCCGACGGTGTACTATGAGTACGTTGGTGACCTACTAATCTCAACCGGTCAGCACAGTCGCGACCGCACACATCACAACACCACATAACCACGTCACCGCGACCTATGGCACAGATGGTTCTTTTGCATACCTCGCGCTTTCGTTCTCTGCCGCGCAACAACTGCTAGTTGAACTTTCAGACGCCCACCCGGATCGTATTTCTCCAGGCCATCAGATTCAACGCTAAGTCTTCCCAACATTTAAGAGCAATGTTACAAAATGTAAGAGTTACCTGCACCGCGTCAATACAGCATTCACTAACGCCTACATGACTCCCAGTTAGTTACGCTGCTCCCCTCGTGATCGTTTGAAGAAAGATCTTGGAATCTTTAACAGATCTGTGAAAATTATGGTATTATGAGTTGGTTCAACAAAATCGTACCAGATAGTGCTGAATTTCATTTGTAAGCATTTATAAATTCACCGAGAAAGTTACCTGAGGGTAAAGTTTGTCCGTTATTCCTGTGATCTATGGTACTCTTTGACTAATCCTGAAACAAGAGGCGCAAATCAGTTTCAATATGTCTACACTCAAACGTACTCAATTCTGCACTTGACCAACGTTTTAGGGAATACAAAACCTACGTCACGAGAACTCTTCGGATGACTGATCGCACAGCACCGTGAATCACATTGTTATTTAGGTTTCACGTCGTTATATTCAAATTCACGTTTATTTCGACTACGACAATCCGTTAATTTTGATCACCTATCTGACACTGGTGTAACCTACACGCTTGGATAACAATCCGCGATTTTATTTGTCCGTAGGTACCTTTTGAAGTTCCCACAAGAAGGAGCATCAGAATGGTCGGCAGAAACTGTGAATGTCAGTGAGGTAACTTCGTTCGAGCAAGTTCGTCTTCTAACTGACTTACAACTGACTTCACCGTAGCACTGGTAAGATGGGTTTCAGAAACGAACCGTTATAACAATGTAGAATACATCATCCACCTAGTACGATTTCCTTGAATGAGCCTACCAAAATCGATATCACAACATGCTTGTTTGTGTTGGTTCTGATCGTTCCGTTTAACGGTTCTACACACACCCATGATAGTTTCGGTCTAACTTTGAACACACGTATAGATCCCATTGAAGTTGCAATGCTGCAGCTTGATCGCCATTGGACATTTTCACAACCACTAAGCCCCAACACTCTTCGTTTTCTTCGGCTTTAACCGGTTGACTGAAATTATAAGCTTCCATTGAGGCTCACGTATATAAGCTTGATGGGGCAGTGGAATTTAGCGGAAATTCACACAATGGAAGTGCTTTATTAAAACTATGGGAATTGTTCACCACGACTATCCTCGTTTTGCTCTGCTGTTCGTATGTACCACTATTCTTCGGCAGTTAAATAATTACAGTCAAATACGCATACCTGGTTTCCGACTGTACCCCAATGTGGGCACCTAACTCACCAACAGCGTTATTATTTTTGGTATACGGTATGCTACTCATAAAGAGGTGTAGTAGCCTAATCAATCAAATGATAAGAAATGACCAAAATATGGCAAAACTGAAAGAAGCTGTAACAGTGACGGGCGTGAACAAACGGTATAAGTATAAGTAAGAGGAAGACGTTTTCAAAAATTGGGCGTGACTCACTGACAATTCAAAATCCGTGGAATTGGATGAGCCACCACCCGAGAGAAAAACAGCACCAAGAAGTAGGTCCGGACGACGTCTGATAGATAATTCCATACATGAAGTGGAATGACGAATGTTCGGCGTCGACAGGTCAACGAACACGTGGAGCTAGAGAAAGTTTCGCTGTGCGATTAATAAACCGGCCCAAATATCCACGCGAAACGAAGAAGTCAGAGAAGGCGCGCGGTAACTCCCGTTTTTTATTGATCAAGACAACCGAATTCAAAAATGTGATGATGATTTCAAAAAAGGGTACAGGTGAAGTCAACGAAACGACAAATACAAAAATATACAAAAGAGTTGCAAAATATAACAATGAACTGTAGACACTACAGTGGTGAAGAAACGTTCACAAGATGAAAAAAATAGGAAGATAAGCCAACTGGATTCGGTCGTGGCTTGTTCAGTTTGTGTGACATAAATAATCATTGAGTGTAACAGGCAAGCGAGAAGACGGAAGGCGTATTCTGGATAGGAACACTCATACAACACGTGACATTTGAAATACAGATTAGAGAATGAAGGTACACATACTGATCAGTCTATTTCGCGCTAGTCTTTCAGTGTCTGAACGGTTGACACAACGTTCAGAGTATGCTGTATAGGAAATGGGAAAATAGTGAGCAAGACAAATGAAACAAAATGGTGTACGCCGTGTCGGTTTCCACTCCCCGACACATCAGTTAAGTTATGTTGCCTAACGAGGAATGATTTGTTTTATTGCACACAATGATGGGTAAAAATGACAGTATCCAATTAAAAAGAAAATTCTTTCCTCACTTGGAGTACTGGGATTAATCACTTTGACAATCCGACATTGGGCTAAGGTGACTGTTCGGAAACAATTTTACACTAATATGCAGTGTAGCACATTCCCCACACCATAGACTCTGATTCTTAGAGTTGTCGTGAACAAAAAAACAAGAAGTCGCTTATTTCTCTTTTTACTTGGTGTTTGAATCGATACAAAATCATCCATGTAGTTCTTATACATCATCTTGATTTAAACAACTGATAAACAGAGGTTACCACAGTCGGGGCTGTCATTAAAACTTTCTCTGCTCGTTGGCGTTTTTGGCTGTTCGCACGATGAACCGTCTAGAGTAAGAACTGACTGTTCACATTTAAATATATGGATATTATGTAAGTGTGTATCGAGGAAAATGTTTCAGTCATTGTGGTAATTAACGAGATGATTTGTTTGTATGACAAGGGTCATACGGCATCCCCTGGGAGCCGTTTTGCAAATAGCGCATAGCATATCGTTTTGGAGTTCTAGGTGGGCCTAGCTGGATATCAAAATCTGTTTTAATGTACCAAAAGTTAATGCTAACACATTTTCCTACGAATTGTCTCTGTCTATTATCGATCTAAAAAGTGTAGGGATTGTACGAGTGAATGCTGGGTGTTTGACATGTCTCGTGAGTTTACGGTATACTTTTTGATGGTCTATCTCTCGCGACAGCTCTTGCAAAGTGTGACTTCATATTTTAAAGGAAATGCCTGTTTGGCTGTAAGCCGTTCTGAGTTTGGACATAACACTCTCAAAATCACTTGATGTACTTGCCCCACCCAGTGAATCAAAAACCGGCCGTAGGTAAAGTTAGGGATCCTAGAAGTCTTTTCAAACGCCATACGCCAACTGCTGTTGTAGAGCAGTACATGGCCAACGTTTTTGGTACGTTCACTATAACCATGAAAACTAAGGTTGTGACATGATGTATGTCATTAGACATTACGATATTTTATTGAAATATTTGCACATGCATAGTCCAAGGGTGGTCGAGTACACCGTACAAGATGAAGTCAACAGATGCACATGTCTTACATAAAGTGTAGTGAGATCGCCTTTCACACCCCAACAATCTTGAACTCTGCGATATGAGAGTCACCTTACTAGTACTACCGTACCACATCACATTATATGGTGAATACAAATTTACTGCAAATCACTAAAATCAAAGTTAGTGTATTGGCATGACTATCGCAGCTTTACTCATGGCTCTATAGTGAATCCACGCCATATTCACTACTCTGGGCTACATTCATGAAGTTGCCAATGTTTTGCCTATCGCTGTTGGAAACGCCCCTTAACCAGTCTGACGCTTGTTCGAATTCCGTAGGTCGACTGGGGTTTCTGTTGACATTCGTCCTCCTTGGCGGCTGTCGTGCGGTTGTGCTGACGGTTCTCTCACGTTCAACTCCCTAGTGCCCTTAGTTGTTTCTTTGAAGTCCGCTTGTGAACGGTGAGCAAATCAATACATTATGTGTGTTTGCAAAATCACCGTTTCCCTATAGTGACTTCTGATTCGTGTTAACTTAAGGCTGGGGGGAAACTTTGGCGTACGAACCAGGGAGCTACCATCGCGGTAAGGGGCAGCGAAGTTAAGTGTTCAGAAGTTCTTCTCAGGTGTTGTGTTAAATCAACAGAACAGTTGGTTGTACGTTCTAGTAGTCTAGTCTTACGCACGGTATGGGCTGGATAGATAAATATATACTTTTTAAAACGGGTTGAAGATGACATAAATATGTGTGTTGATATGGAGCGCGGTTCCACAAATACAATAACAAACACTTCAAATATAGTTACTGATGAGTAGTCGGAGATTTGGTTTATTTCCAAGTTGACCATCACTCACTATTGATCGCAGCTTTCGCGTTCAGATAGACTTTGCAGCCGGTCTCTTTCGAAAAGAAGCACTAGACTCGAGTTTCGCTCTCATTAGAGCACGCCCGTAGTACATACCCTCGCCACGGCCGGGATTTGAACTCCAGCCATTCCGGTCGTGCCTGATGTGAGGTCAATGGCGCAGTGGTTAACACGGTTGCCTCATGATTGGAATGGCCGGAGTTCAAATCCCGGGGCGTGGCAAGGATATGCACCTCAAATATGTTCAACTAATTAACGGTAACGACAAAGGGTAATTTATACACAAGACAACGATCAGGGACAGTTCCAACACATTCCAAACTAACAGAAAAGGTGTGAACAAACAGTCACAGCAGGTATGTTAGTGATGCAGAGAGGAGGCAGTGATCCGTGCAACGTCGAGTCCACCACGTGATTTACACGTCAACTCAGGGCTTCAAGATCGTTCAAACAAATCAGTCAAGGGGAAATAATGTCACAGTTCTAAGGACGTTCATGTGGTGTGGGAAGCTTTTAGTAACACGTAGAGCGGGCCAACTGAAACAGGCAACAAAAGAGTGAACATTAGCAGAAAGTATAAAATACATGCGCAGCAGTTTCTACATTGTTACAAATCGTCCAATTATGTCTGGCTGTAACAGTGGTAGCGCGTTACTGTTATCGAGATAGACGAAGATAGTGCAGTGTGGTGTGAAACGGGATATAAGCATTAAAGTCGGCTACGGTCCCACTGTTTACGGTCTGGTATAGAGTTTATGGACATCAAATAAGGGTTAACATGTCAAACAGCCGAGAGTAGGAACGGATAACACAGACCAACTTGGTACGTCAAATTCGAAGATGAATGCATACTACTGTAAACGTATAAGTAGAGCAAAGTTAAACATGAAGCTGGAATTCACCCGATTAATGCAACTGTCACCCGTGGAACAAACAAGCACAAACACACCATTAAACGTTCACCGATACTTTTGAACTTTGGGATTATCCCAGTTCTTAATTACTGATGATACGAAGCATGACTGACTGGCAACGCGAAGGCACTTTCTTAGTGAGAAGTATGTTCCATCACGTGACCTATCAGTTGTAATCGAATTCAATTACAACGCACCTAAGGAAGGCCACC
>QNGE01000033.1:0-22325 GCA_008508345.1 Paragonimus westermani
TCATAAGAATGTGCATAAGACGCTGCTCATGTACCCTGCTTACAGCTCAGACGTCTCAGAGCTCAAGATGAACTATGACATCACATCGTTGTTTACAAATGTATCACTCTAAAAACGAAATATGTGTTTGTTGGTACACAAAGTGCAAACTCGATTGAGCTAAAGACTACTCCCGGATCGAGTAACTTAACACTCGAATCCTCTTCCGATTCACTTTAGCTTCCTCCACTCACCTGAGTAACCTAGATTCCAGTCATGAACCGAGGGCTAATCTAACTTCTACCAAAGCCATTTGGTTCATGTTTGATGTGCTTTCATTTAGAACGTCCCGTCATTTCGTCAGTATTGTGTTAGATTTCCGCTACTAGATATGCTTTTTCTTTGTCCAGTGACCGTTCGTCAACGCTGACGTCTTCATCATCTGTATACCTCATTGACTAGCTCAGAGCCGTCACGTGATCTGCGGTTCGGGGCACTTGTCGCCCAAATCATCAGCTTATTGTGCTGGCTACCTGTATGTTGTGTGCTCGCTACTGTAGGTCCATATGGTGTTGTTGGCTTGTCCGCGTGCCGGTCCGGTGTGACTTCTTCGACGTACTGCATATTTCATACGTATTCACAGTTGGTTGTACCCGTATTACCGCTGTCCTCTTGTAACAGTGACTGTGGTTAGGGGATGGTTATGCCCGTATCTCCCCACAGGAGATTTCTGTTGCATCTTTCATTGTTTAGTATGCACACCGAAACCTCGTATCTGGTGCACACTCGAAGAAATCGGATAAGAAGCATGCAGCTGAAGGCTTGTGCATCACAACCTGCTCAAGCCTGTCAGTAACTATTACGAAGGTCGCAGATGAAGAGATGGAGATGGAATGTTGGATACACGAGGAGTCAGTCTATAGACGTCCATTTGTGTAGGGTAGGGAACGTAAACGAAATGTAATTTTGTTGAGAAATCAAAGAAAATTCGTGAAGTAGATTAAACAGAAATAACCACTTTAAAACATCCAGGTATCACTTTCTGTGACTGGGTACGTGTTTAAGATGGATGAGCTAAAGCGTTTCCTCTGTGTTGCCTTGCTTCTCCAAAACAAACAGATCACACTGATGTAGTTTGGTGGAGAATGGAAATCGAGCCATCTGACTGGAGTCCCTTCACTTTACACTAGCATGCACTCTGCTCGTGTTAGCAAGTTATGGTTGATTACTTTAGCTGCAAGGGTGATGGGGCTAAGAGATGCAACCTATACATAATGCGCACTCTCCAGAGCTATGCCTTAGTTGTGCACAATGAACGTTCGTTAGCCTGATTCACTTGGAACGTGTGTTATCATCAGCCCCCGTAGAGTTTCTGCTTCCATCTCCCACTCCATTGCGTTCACCTTGAATGACTCAGGAGACATCGAGCGAGGGAAATCGGGAGACCCTCTTGCATCATTTCTAATCGACATCGAATCGTCGAAAAGTGATATTGGGGTGTCCGCAAATGGAAAACGTACAAAAGGGAGAAGGCGAGATTCCATCTCATACTGGATTATTGTTAGAAGGAAATGTGGCTCACCTGGCACATATATACTCGCGCACGAGTGGAAGACTTGATTGCATTGTTTTCCTCCAGACCATTATATTCATACTCTTACAGAACCACATGAGGGGCAGTCTATGGATTTTCACCATCGTACCATTGTTGCAGAAATTCACTGATCTCACCGTTTTCCTCATTCCCCCCTTTACTCCCCTTTTCTCTGTTATCAGTCATTTCCCGTTCTCGATAAAACAAGCTTTCCCAGTTCTTTGAAATCTGGGGATCTCATTCATGTGGTTAGCCTTGAATCAGTTTCCAGACTTACCGAAGCTTGTGTCCGGACTACGGAAAATCCATTCTACGCTCATCTGCGTTCCGATTGGTCACTTCAAGTGAGTCCGTATGTGTGCAAGCATACTACTTACTGTATGGCCTGGTTTGTGGGAAGTGAAACAACTAAGCTCGCTTACCGACTTGAATGCTGTTCTCATCAAGCAGCTTTCCGTACCATCATGGCTGTATTCATTTGATGGGATATTTAGCCTACTAATATTGCTTGTAGGCGAACTGATCTGTTTTGACGATTGAGAGTTGTTCACATTGAGTATTCCGTAACCGCTTATATACGCCTGATGCTGTCACACAATCGTCATGGTGACTCACATTGGCTTGAACAGAATGCGGAGCATAGATAGTATTCTTGAACGGAAGACTGCTTTTAATTCTGCTAATTAACTTGCTCTCTGAGGTTGTCTCCCTCATGTAATGAGATTGGACAGGGACGGTTTCCTTATTAGGGAAAGTTCAGCCAACCAAAACTCATGCACAAACCGTTGCATACGAACTTGTGTTCGATCGACACCAACCAATCGAAAACGACGATCAGGCGCTGCATTGATATCGTTTGTAGGAAATGGTGGTTAAATCAACTTATGTGAACGCATTTCGGATTTAAACAGCCGAGTTGTTCAAGTCAGGGTCGTGTGAACGTAACAACGAACGGGCCAATCAAAGCGCAAGACGCTTGTCGCCTCATAGAAGTCATAAGCGCTATTATTTCTCGATGAAGTACGGTATTTTTCTAGTGAATTGTGATTGCTTAGTACCACTCAGACCACTGTTGTTCTGGTTTCCTCGATTTAGTAGCCCAGTCCACGATACCCCAGAGAGACTTTCCGGAGGAATGTGCCAATTTGTTGAAATGATTGCATACTATCTGTAAGTTCCGGTGGTGGATTGATGGTTAGCTATTTCGAGTAGTCTTCGACACAAGTGTTCCACTTCTTCTCTATTTCACACTTTCATCATAGTTACCAAAATAGGTGATATTCTGCATTCATGAATCAGATTAGTGAACTTCGAAGACCATGTTTACTCGACGGTACCTTGATCGGTTGCCATACACGAGGAAAACATAACTAGATAGAAACTATTCTAGATAATACTCTCGCACACTGGTATGATATTGTCCAGAACCATAGTAGGCAGATAGTTCCTCTCATTACGACTTCAACGTTCTACATTTAAATAATCAGGCATGCTGGAGGCTCCACTACGGTACACCTTAGGGATCACTGTCTTTCGTATCGTCGAACTATACGTCTCCAACCAACCTCCGACGTTAGTTGCCAGTCTTTCTTTCGGAGCTCCTTTGCGTACTCCACTGGAAGTGCTGTTGCAATTCAGTTCAAAGGTACATGCAATTGTTGTCTCGTCCTCTCATCCATATGTCAAGCCGTTCGGTCTGAATGTTGCTCACTACCGCGACCTGCACATGCGCGCTCACATTCACCAATCTTATGACCCCTTCCCATATCCGAATACGTTCGTGTGGCTAGCATCTTCACACTTATCCACTTGGAATGCTCAAACTGACCGTAATTTGATGTGATTGACGCACTGACACGCATGACATATTAAGATCCGGATCGGACTAGTTAATGCAATCAGAGAGGTATACAGGACAGAACGCGATCTTGGTGAACGCCAATACATTAAACTTGTACACCAGTCCCGAGAATAGAGGTCCAAAATATTGGTTTGACGTTTTTGTTGACTGTTTTCAAGGCATTGCTATTTGCTAATGGGTACTCAAGTTATCACGGTTAATGGTTCCACTACGTACGGCATTTCACTCACGATACAGAGACAACAGGAACACATTTGTGTGTACTGAATTCTTCACTGCTAAGACTGACGTCACTTGAATTTAAGTTCTGGATGTCAGTATTAAACGATGGGTCGATGGCACCGTTTTTCGATCAGTACATCGGAAATCCACCTTGATGCGTATTCTTTGAATTTTAGCATTTTTGTTCCCATTCAAGGAAAACATCTTTTCATATGGTGAGTATTTCATAGGAAGTCATTCATTTGCTCACGTGACACATTGGAATCTGAGTTGAAGTTTTTCGTGTCATCTTGATCTGCTCGGTGAAGCTCTTCTTATGACAGGCCTAGTGGCAAAACCAACAAGCACCCGTTTCAAAGAAGTCTATACATTAAGCTACGTTATAAAGGGACCAGTATAGTGTAATTCCTGATGTGGCACCCAGCACGATACACTTGGTGAACATACACTGTGGTTTTGCACTTGCTCTGCCATGATTGGTCAGTTACACTTCTAATAAAGACGCTGTTGTCAGAATAGTTCACCTCACATTGCATCGACCGGTTTGAATGCAGCAGTATAAATTCCTATCCTGTCAGAACTGACCGATTCCTGCACCTTAGGATGGGAACACGCCTCCAAAGTCATCGAGGACTCACTGTGCGTCGTGACTCGATGGCATTTTGCTGGACAACGTAAGCCAGCTTGTTCGGTCCAAACTCCTTGCTGGAGACCGGCCACTTGGTTCGCTCAGCAAGCGCTTTCCGCGGGTCAGTGTCTTCATGAGTCTGTCACTCAAAACCACTCAGAGTCCTGATAGTGACACCTCATAAAACGGTCCTTGTCAATCCGTATGCTATGCAGTTGATCGTTAGCAGACCGTTTTCGAGTGTGCCTCCTTACTTCGGTTTATACTCTCTCTTATTTTTCTTAGATCGAGACTTATCCTCAGCTGTCGCATCCCTCGTGTTTTCACAGATTTACCAACTAACAACCTCCGAAATGAAGCACTAGACTGGAGTTTCCTATTGTTGAAGCTGCAACAAGAGTGAAACTTGAATCTAGTGCTTCTTTCTCGAAAGCGGCCGACTGAGAAGTCTATCGGAATGCGGAGACTACGATCATTTAGGATTACTGCTCTGTCCATACTTACCAGAAATTCCCCACTAATTATCAGCAATCAAAACATCGCTCAGTAATTTTCCTGTGTATTCAGCTTGATTGAGAAGTCCTAACCGTGGGTCATCGATTAGAGTTAACAAGACCGTTACTGTGTCTCTCTTCGAGACGTCTGAACGATGAGGCTTTACTTTCAAATGAATGTAGCTGGGCTTTTTTATATTATATTTTAATCATGGGGTTAATGGCGCAGTGACGAACACGGTTGCCTCATGAGAGCGTGGCGAGAGTTCTAATCCCGGACGTGGTAAAGGTATGCGCAGCTGACAGGCTGTAATAAGAGTGAAAGCTGAGTACACGGTTTCTTTTTGAAAGAGACTTGCCAAGAAGTCCATGGGAATGCGGAGGATCCAATCAAGTGTGAGTGGTGTTCCTCTTATTTCCTTTCCATACATATTACCATCTTGCAGACTCAGTATCTTTGGTGCACAGTTCACTTTCATTGTAGTAGTTGTTCTCGGGAGAGCACTCGAGGTGGAGTTCCTGTCCGATAGTTAACTAACCGATAATAATTATGCGGTGGACACTGCTCCAGTTGTTCTGCAGATAACCTGCAGACCATGTTGCACCACTTACATGGCGGGACTCTTATGAAAGGCACTCTTCAACCTTGAAATAGTAGGTGTTATAAGACTGAATCGACCATGGCCCTATCTATGTTGTTGCTGGCACGTCGTTTGAAGTTGTTGATCGCCTCACCAATCTAGGTAGCATCATCTCATCAGCTGTGGTGTTACTTACCAAATGTTAATGGGAATAGTGCTCGCTACCTTTTGTGGCATCGCAAGGACGTTCGCTTTTTACTTAAACGAAGAGGTTTACATTGCCTGTGCGTCTTGTCTTGCTGTACGACTCGAAGTCATAACCCATATTCACTCCGGATATTCACTTACCGTTTATTCCTCCAGTTAGCTTGTTTTGTCCGGTTTGATTATTTGGGCTGTCGGTCTGTATTTTAGTTCGTGATCGAAAACTGATGTAGTAGTCAAATACAGACGCCAGTGTATGAACCACGTGCTCTCCCTCTCTTTCTCACTCGGAAATGTCTATCAGTGGAGCGCTTGTGTTCGTAAAATTTGCATGAATATTACTGAAAGCGGAGTGTGTGTATATATCCTGCTTTTTGTATGGCGTTAGTGAGTTTATTGCTCACCGTTGCATCCTTGCTTGTTATACTCCTTTCTTTGATACGCTCAATCAAGCGAGCTTCGAAAGCTTGTCGACTCTATTTCATAAAAGTGTCGATGATCCAACAGCATATATTGCCTTACATCCTCCAAACATGACGAACAGGGTTAAGCTGTGTTTATCCACACATCCACTGGTTGCACACTCATAGTTCCAGAATTCAGTCGTCGTGCTTTCCTACTCTTTTCTGACAGAGTATGATCAACATCATAGGCTCCCCTTGTCAAGTTCTTTTGCGCTACTCTGGGTCTCAACGATCCAAAATACACATTTGGCACAAGTTTTCTAATTTTCGCTGAACATTACAGATTTACTTATTCCACTGTTTCTTGGTATCCACGTGATCCAGGGCTTTTAACTTGTGTGATTACAGCATGACCTTCATGGATTAGATGGGCAAACGATTGCTTTCAGCCAATACGCTAATAAGAAGAGATGATGTACAATGAAACGGGCTATCGTCGGGGAGCACCAATCATTGTAGGATACTAGTACCAAAAGGACTAAGCATTATAGTTATATTTTGTGTGAGCAGGCTGTCGAGTATGTCAATCGATGGTTGTGAAGACGAATCGGGTAGGCTATTGGACCGGGAAGCCAATACGATTTATCTGTCCGTTCTCAAATTCCGTTCGCTACGTCATAACTTCAACACCAATACACGGGATCTTGATACGGTCTGAGGTCTTGTGTACTTCAGTGTCATTTTGAACCTAACTTGACGACGTTATACAGAAACCGATGCAGTTGCACATACCAAAAATGTTAATGTTCACCAGTCGGATGAGGTACTGTCTTCTGATTTTCTCTGTTTCAGATTGAAACAAAGTTAACACTTCAGTTTCGAAAATGCGATTCGCCATAGTCCGCTATCCTTCCGTGTACCCTTAAGCTTTATTTCATGGCCCTGGTTATTCTTTTCTCTAGACATATGCATCTGTATTATCTCAACCTGGTAAAGCACCACAACATCGGGGTAAAAAAACAATGTCTGCCAAACGAATTTGTATTGAAACCTCTTTATTCTGGTAGGATTGTATCTCCCATAGACGGAAATTTTCACTGGCAATTCAAACAGCGATTCGGTTTCGATTGATGTTTCTATTTCCCTGGAACTGATCACTTGGACAAGCGGTACGATTGCGGAGGCCATCTGCATAGATGTGTTGTGACCGCAAAAGACGCTTAGCCTGTGAAGTTGCTAATTGCAAGAAATCTCGTACAGGTTATGTTAAAACATAAGACCACGAACGCGGACACCCATTTGCGTGGCGGACGTGTATCCACGTACATTGGGTAGCAATACATTGTCATTTCTCCTGGTCGTACGTCTCCCGTAGTGCGTACATATTACTCTTA
Organism: Paragonimus westermani; assembly: GCA_008508345.1. NCBI lineage: Eukaryota > Metazoa > Platyhelminthes > Trematoda > Plagiorchiida > Troglotrematidae > Paragonimus > Paragonimus westermani. The sequence continues at coordinate 7,362 of QNGE01000033.1, forward strand.
CAGTCGCTTCTGGTCCCTCGTCTTTCTGGCTTTGAGACTTGCCCTTCAGTCCCCGAATGTGCGCACTCTACTACTCACAAACGAAGTTGTCTGTTATGCAACAGCTGGATTGAGCATAAGATGGGTTTCGCTTCGTTGTTAACGTCACCGGTCACTGTTGTTATGGTTGAGTTCGAATGCTTTTGTGCATGTTGGAAAACCTGGCGATACCTAGTCAATGTGAGATTTAAATTATTACGACAGTAACGTCAGCGTTGGATATTGGATAATGCTTTTTAATGGCTGGGCTTTTTTGCACATTGTTGCATCTTCTTTTTCCAGACTCACCTTTTGTCAATCCCCTTCATCTCTCAGGTCTGGATCTCTGTGCGTTCTGCCACTTTTCACATTCGAGCTCATCGTCTGTCACAAGTAACTCAGTCTGGTGATAGTGATTCAGCGATCTTCGCAGATGACCGGTGGATTCCTCTGCCATGTTTGACCGTTGGGTTCTGTCACAGACATTCATGGCACCATGTGCTGCTTCATTTCCGGTGCTCATGGGACCGCAATTCGGTTGAGGTCTGATTCTGTGTGTGTTTGTTTCAATTCTCCACTACTGTGCTCCGACTGTCTTACTGACTCGTTCAGTCACTAGTTCTCATGTCAATCGAGTTGATTAAGTTGGCCTGTTTTCACGGTTGCAGGCAGCCCGCTCAATATTGTGGACCGCTTCATTCATCCCGGGTATCTCACCACACAGTCAGCTATCAGTTAGTAATAATGCAAGTGTATCTGTGCTTGTGTTGAAGTGATCCATGTTGTCCTTATGACTTCGGGATTAGTTTTAACGTTCAATGGCTTGAAGGGTGTGAATGGCCTGTTCACACCTTGTTGTCTTTCCTGGACGCGAATGTGAACAAACTTGTTGTTTCTGCCTCGTCCGTCCGATAGTTTACACTTCGAAAAACCGTGGCCATGCAATCAGTTGATCAAACACCAACAAACATTCCGCCTGCGTATATTTGATTATACACTCCGTGCGTCAACAGAGGCTTTGTCATATGGGACATTGGTCATCGTGACCGCTAATGATGGATTAGAATCAATACTGACTGATCCATTGAATAAAGTTGATTGGGAGTTGCACACTGTTCTGCAGCACTGATCGAGTGTAGTATGCGGTATCTAAACATGCCCGTTTGTGTACCATTACCACCATTGCTTGTATACATTTCAGGGATTTTCTATTTCCCCTCGGATATGTTTCAATGATAAACAACTCATAATGCAACCCTGTATGATTGCACTTACAATCAAAAGTGTATGAGGTACGTATGTTTATACGTTTTGTCCTCGCTGATACGAGCGTTCGTGACTCGTACCATTCGCACGTTGGTAATTCCCCCCAGCTGGCGGTCCTTTTGTGGAGAAGCACTTATTACAATACTCTTATTGCACTCCTCTCATTACAATCGTCTTTCCTATCCTCTGTTGCGCATAAACGTCTGACTATGGTATTGGGCGAACATGCACGTTAGTTTCAACTCCAGTGACTGCACGTTAGGTTTAACCTCATGTGAACTCGACCACCCCGTAAAAAGCGAGTGTCTGTTTATCTCAATCGATAGACCGTTATACTTGCTCACTGAGTACACAAGAGAACTGGAACTCCACTGAGGGTTTAAAGAAAGGTGATCTGTGTACATGAGTTCTGGAGTTGCTCAGGGGCTCTAGTCCTGTGTTTTCGAAACAATAAGATTTGCTAAAAATTTTGCTTAAAATCAAACACACTGAATCGGACGGATTTTTTGCCACTGGTGACCTTTTTGTTTGTCTGTGTTGACCTGGGTGGTAGCAACCGAATGTATCTAAACTCCGATTTGTGATTGGGTAGACGTATTTGCTTTCAAATTTTAATAGAGTTCAACTGTAATAAATAATCAGATAATCGGTGTTTCCAGTCAGATGGAAAATGGACTATAGGTTAGAGGTAATCCAGCAAAGCGCACAGGTCAGATCCACATAATTGGAGACCGACGGTCTGTTTTTATGGTGGTGTTGATTACCGGATTCCGGTGAGTTGTGCCCACGTATCCAGTGTAGAATGTTCTGTATGGCCCCATAGATGAGTACAGGTCAGAGGTTCGATGCACATTCTAGTTGATTTTTGGTGCATTGTGAAACGCTGACATTACCTGATCTGAAGCGCGTACGTAGTAAAACTGTAATTCGTATGATCTTATCATCATCCTTCATAGCCTGTGCTTTAAATCAATATATCGTGAAGAACTGTTGCGAACTTTTAGTGTATCTTCTCTTAACAGTAGCCTACTTTGCACCATTTGTTTTCTTTGTAATGGTCTATGTAGGTGTACTTTAAAATAGTCTCTGTTGCTTTGTTCCCCGTACTATTAGAAGTGTGACATTGTCTGTTTTTCTCTCATATTCTTGTTCGTCCGGTTCATCTCTGTTTTGAAGGTCATTCTCGCCTCTTGTGGTGGTCATTCTCAATCCGTTCGACTAGACCTGCGCGCAAACGCGGACTTATCCTACGACGTCAGTGATGAAGAAGTACAACAGCCCGCTCCACCATACCCTTCCAGTATCATCTTGTTCCATCTCGGTCACCACACGAACGAGTTTAACCAAATACCTGTTCTCGAACTCGGAAACATACTTTTGTTCGCAGGTAATTCTGTTCTTCACTTGTAAATTTACGTGGACCGAATTTTTTCACCGGAACCAATTAGGAGGCGCGTGAACCATGGTTTTTTCTTCCGTTCACCTTTCATTCGACGCCGATTGCCATCACCTTGATTGTGTTTGGATACTTGAATCAGCTCTCCTCTCATAAGTTTCCAAACTTGATTCTTGTCTATGTTTCCAGTATGCTTACTTTTTCAAGGATCTGTCTGATTCGTCCGACTGGTTGAACACACACATTTCATTACGTTACATGGCCATTTGTCAACCCTGTGTTCGTCAACATATGACAGCTTCTACAGATGACATCTACAATTCATAATGTACAAAGATGCACATTCCGCATTTTAAGGATACTATTTTCAGCAATGAGACCTTTGAGTTTGATGCTTCAATATTCAATGAGCTGATGAACCTGTCCCTCTGATTGGTCTGCATAGGTGAGCACTTCAAATTCACAGCTCAGCGGTTTGTAGATCTTCACCAGCCATTCCCCTAGTCTCATTTCTGAATGGGCACTCCATCGCCATGATGCATCAAGTTGTTTTTTCTGGGAATGTCCGTAGAATCCCAGTGCATACGAGCTACGGGGAAACACGGATTTATGCGTCAATATTATTTACTTATGAGACTCCCTGGTACTGATTGATACGAAACGAGATGTCATTCCTATTCTGACGTTTAGCCACACTGAAACTTTTGTCCATTTCATCGCGCGTGTCTCATCACTCTGAGCCGCTCGGTCAATATCAGCTATATGCTCTTTGTTTATTAAATCACAGTGTGCACATTGTCCGTGCACAGAACCTGACTTCTATTCACCCTCACTCTAAACCGGACAGTAACACAATTTGTCATAAAAATGCCTCCCAAATTAAACTCATTGCAATGAACTGCTTGCTGTCTACCCCTTGACGCGTTCCATGGGCAACTCTGCGCATATCGTCTGTCGATTTACTGACTTATTCTCGATCTTTTCAGTGTTCTCTCAGGCATTTACGGCACTCGTTTCGGATTTTAGGCAACCTTGCTTTCTGTTACTTTTCTTGTGTCGAGCAATGCAACTCCATCGTCTGTCGAAAAGTCTTCAAGCGTTTGTTACAGCTACTATGAATTTGAGTAAGTTAGTGTCCGCTTGTCTCTTGTCGATTACATATGCATGACATCCACTGACCGTCACAAGTGAGGCTCATTCAAGCTCATCATTAGTAAACCAGCCACAGGAACACCAGCAACACAACAAGCAGATATATATATATATGTGAAAAGTGTTCAACATTTTGAGAAGGATGAGGCAGCTAATGAGTGCACAATGGGGCATATGGGTTCACCATACGTGTCTTAACTTTTGGTTCAAATCTGACACCGTCATCACTCAACGGTGTATCATGTTTCTTGGACCTCAATCCCTAGGATCGAGTTGTTCATTTAGTCGTAACTAAGATTGCGAACGACATGGTTGTGTATTCGACCCTCTATTTGATAGTGCCAAGCCTATCTCATAAAACCAGACAACCAGTAGCGTAAAGGCTGGAAGCTTACCTCCTACCTGTAAATTGCTCACAATCGCGAATGCCTTCTAGTCAACCAGCGTTTGCTTGATGGTCAAGCCAAAGAACACAGTTCGTTTGCATGCAATAACTTATCATCTGTCAACATACTGACAGGTAATCGTAATAGTGACTTGGAAGCAAACAGATCAACAATGGAATACCAGTTGAAACAAAATCTAGCTGATCAAAACGAGCGTAACCGAAGCTCGCCACCAATCAGTAAATAGGTTGATGGCCGGAAATACTAATTCTTGATTTGTTCAAACTGTGTAACCATGCTGTTTCCCACGAAACGCAACTGTATCGGCTGGAGCAAATTGTTGTTCTTTTTGATATTGGCATTTCCATTCAGCTGGAACAAGCATTGACCTCAAAGTTACATGCTCCACACTCATGGGCACATTTAGGACATAGCCAAATCATTGAAACATATTGGACCTGTTAGTTTCGATTCATGAAACTATCTGCTTTGTGATATCATGCGCCAACGTCCTAATTTGGCCAAATAACCTGTAAAAATTTCCTCTATGAAACCCACATTACAAACTGATGTTAATTGAGTGACACATCCAACATCGTAGGGAATTTTGTTGTTATCGTTGTGGTGACTATCACTCAAAACCGACTGAGTGTCCACACTTCGATTTTTCGATTCTGTCACAAAAAAGGTCATAGTCAGGGAGCGTGTTTTTTTAACTCTAATGCTTGCAAGTTGTCCACTATCAGGCCAACTAATCTAATCAACGAGAACTTGAATATTCAGTGAATTAACAATACAACAGCCAATCATATCCGTAGAGCAACGTCAAACGCACTGTTTATTGTCTCCCTAAATATGAATGAATAAGTTGCATTCAAGCTCAATGCTAGATTGGTCGTTACACCGCTGCAATCGGACACCTCATCACATCACCCAGAGATGAACCTACCTAGAATTCATGTGCGATCTTATACTGGCCGGACGGTGAGTATTATCGGTTCCTTCCTTGTTTGTGTATCCTATGGTGACTGTGTAAACTGCTTATATATTCATGTGACTAACAGACCGAGTCCAAATGTACTTGGTTGAGACTAAATGAAACTTCTCCCTGGTATCTTGTTAGATGTTAACACATTTGAAGCTCAGTCGAGATAATCTGAAATTGTGAATGCATATACGAATTTATTCGACTAAACAAAGCTGAGTGAGCTTCGAAATCATGCCATACATTCGCAGCTAATACCAAAACCATTACCGATGATCTGGAAGGTTCGGACCTTGCCGTGTGCACTTCGTAACAAAGTCGAAACTGAAATATGCCGACTCTAAAAATGAGGTACAGTCGAACTCATGCAGTATTCAGTTTTGGCAACGCCCATGGTGCCCGTATTAAAGCCCGACTGAACGGTTAGGCTTTGTGGTGATTGTAAGACAACTCTGGACCGAATGTTACAGTTAGATATACCCAATACTTGTGCTTACCTTGATGACATCCTGGTCATCGGCCGTAATACCAAACAATGTTTGCAGACTTTGGACTTGGTCTAGAAGAGACTCAGATGCAGGTATTGTATTGAATGGAGTAAAGTATTAATGCCTGGTGCCCCGTATGCAGTGCCTTGGTGCGCCATCGCCAAAAAACGTGAGCGGGCTTCTGTTGTTTCTAGGAGTGGTAACAGTTTTCCCAACTCATACCTTTCGCACCGAAGCACCTTCACCCCATTTATCAGCTTCTGCGAAAACGCGGAAACTGGTGGTGGATCCAGATAGATGAGACTATTTCGATGCAGTTAAACAGCTCCCTACTTCCCCACGCGTCCTAACAAATCGTGCTCCAGAAAAACCCGTTGTACAATCTTCTATTCTCCTACCCTCTTGTTCCGGCGTCGTGTTATTTGTTGTAAAGCCTCGAAATAATACGCTGGATCGTCCATGGTATAGTAATTCACTTCATAGAAATCGGATTCTCCTCCTCTATATTAATTAATACGGAGAATCTTGGTCTCAAACGTAAAACGACTGTCCCCGTTAATTGCTCCCAAGATAAACCGAAAGACGGGCGCAAAATGCAGCTTCATTCTGCTCCAGCAACGTGTGTAACAAGGAGGAAGTCACAAGGTATTTGCTATATGGTGCACAGTGACCTACAAACATTTTTGAATCAGAAAATGGAAGGACAGACATCAGAAAATTAGTTAAGATCACTAAGCCACCAGTGAGCACAGTGGAATAAGGGTCGAACAGGTGAACTAATGGCGAAAGTCAACTCTCGAGTGTTCACGACATTTCTGCTCATTGTGGTAGAATAATATCGTTTTTTCGAGATAGGGGGCGGTTTTGGGCAGAAAAAAATGGATTTCCTAACTTTAGTACACAAACTTCCAGGTGTATCACAACGTCCCATTTCTTGTTGCCTCCAGACATTGAACACAGATGAGAAAAATCATTCACAGCTCTCATACTTGGTGTGAAACGGTTTCACCGTTTCTTCCTCGGACGACAGCCCACAATTCTTACGAACCAAAAGCTCTTTATTTCGTTACTGGATGATGAAAAAGCGGCGGCCAAGTCACATGCATTATGTCAAGGAAATCAAAATGCTGCCCCCAAAATACTACTGCACCTTTGGATATGGCCAGAAACACCGTGGAAACGAATTCATTTGGACTGTTTTGGCCCGTTTGAAGGTCAAACCATTTTACTGATCGTGAATGCTCATTCTAAGTGGATTGCTCTTCATCTTCTAACAGCAACAAAAACCAGTACAATAATCAACATACGCACAACCCTCGCAACATTTGGTCTATCGGAAACTATTGTGACCGACAATATTTCTGTCTGCCAGCGTTGAATTTGTAAACCTCACTACTTTCGATGGAATCAAGCATGTTACGACAGCACCTTATCACTCCACATCGAACAGTCTGGCTGAGCGTGCTGTGCGAACAGTCAGGAATATTACCGATAAGTAGTATGGCTGACTTTATAATCTAGAAGAGATGCACTTTTGAAAAAATGTGGACTTCGGCTGGATTCGAACCAGCGACAGAAACAACACGCCTAGATACGGCAAATCCTCTACCAACTGGGCTACAAAGCCACACAGGAAGCTCAGAAATTTCACATTTGCATCTAGTTACCCACCCAACCAGCTTACATTGAAAACACGTGGCAACTCGATACTGTCGTAATTGGTGGCGTACAGATTATACAGGATCGAATGGAAGACTGGTTAATGTTGCGAGGTCATCTAGATGGTATGCGCCCGCCAGCATCCAAGCTAAGTCCCCGATAACCTCACCCCCTAAAACATCTGATGCATACATGAGTGAGCGAGTGCCCCCTGCCAACTTACCCCTGAGTCAATCCCGGCGTCAGCGTAATCTGCTAGAATGTTTTCAGGCCAGATTGCCTCGGCCAACGAAGCAAGAGGTGATGTCCGCATGGTGCATCCTCGACTGTTTCATATGCTTACTGATGAGTAGTCGGGGATTTGGTTTATTTTCAAGTTGACCATCACTCACATTTGATCGCAGCGTTCGCATTCAGATAGACTTCCCAGCCAGCCTCTTTCGAAAAGAAGCACCAGACTCAAGTTTCGCTCTCAGTAGAGCTCGTCAGTAGTGCATATCCTTGCCACGGCCGGGATTTGAACTCCGGCTATTCCAATCATGAGGCAACCATGTTGACCACCATTCACCTCACATTAGGCACGACCGAATTATCAAATCTGAACGCTCAATTACTCTCGCTCGTGAGCAATGATCAGGTTGCCCGGTCGTCTTGAGAGGAGACAGTTACTGCCTGTTAGCTCCAACCGGTAACCCCGTGATTAGGACTTCCAAGACAGGTCGAAATCTCCGATCTCATTAAACCTGCAAGGCGATATTTTAGATTACTGATGAGTAGTCGGGGATTTGGTATATTTTCAAGTTGACCATCACTCACATTTGATCGCAGCATTCGCATTCGGGTAGACTTTCCAGCCAGCCTCTTTCGAAAAGAAGCACTAGACTCGAGAGTGGTTGAGCGTTCAGATTTGATAATTCGGTTGTGCCTAATGTGAAGTCAATGGCGCAGTGGTCAACACGGTTGCCTCATGATTGGAATAGCCGGAGTTCAAATCCCGGCCGTGGCAAGGATATGCACTACTGACGAGCTCTAATGAGAGCGAAACTCGAGTCTAGTGTTTCATATGCGTTGTGTACGTGTCTATTGAGCGTCGTTAACTATTCGGATTGGCCATCTTATCGACCGTGGGAGGTAACTGTACACGTGTCTTGTTCACACGTTGCGTACTACTCTGCACCTGCTCGTGGTTGTCGCAGTAATCCGTTTTTTCATTCTACTATCATTTTTTTGAAGCGGTAAACATAACATGCCCGGAAAATACATCCGTAAACCTCTCCACGGTTAACCGAGTGCTCACGTCACATACCGCCTGTGTTTTAGACACACTGGTGATGATAGACAAACACTCTTTGGGAATTCTGTTCACAAACTGGGTAGAGTTCACTGACATATAGATCTCCCCGGTTTTCAAAAGAAAGGCTGGGATAGTGACTGCCATAAGTGGCGTGTGCTGACAATCGCTATCGGGGTTTCAGCCTTGGTCTCGTCATTAACACAACCCTGAAGGTAAGTGATTCGCTTAACCATCTCTGATATGTCATAACGAAGTCCTCTTTCGTGAGTACTAAGTTCAGAAAAACCGAACGACGATAAACCAGTAACCCGTCGAGAATACATATGCACAGTCTAATCCGCATTTTCTGTCTAGCGTCTGGGGACATTTCTGCATCCTCACATTCCCAGTCGATCAGGACGTTCATTGGCGGTTAGGTAAAAAGGAGAATTTGACTGTACTCTTTCTGCCAATTGGGAACAGTGGTGGTGATGTTCGTAGCTCGGGTTGATGGTTTTGATATTGATATGTTTGCCAAGCTTGGCAACTAGGCTGCAAACGTTTCATCACCAAGCAAAGTGACATAATCAGTGCGTAAATGCTTCAGCGTATACTTTTGAACGCCCAAAACTGTGTTAGCATCATGCCCTTCCAACAGCGCTGTAGGCACCACTCTTAAAGCGTGCAAATCTCTAATTTACGCATCCCAGCTACTCAACAAAGCGGCCAAGCAGACAAGCACGTGCGTGCCAGACGCGCGTTAAAGAATTTTCTTCCCATCGGTTACGCATAACATAGACAGGCCAAATGGTTGACTACACGTTACAGCAGTATGCAATGGCTGCTGAAACATATGCACCAGCTAGCCTTTGCATATGGTTGGCTGAATAACAACCGACGAGTCGTTTCAGTGGATAGACGGCGCAGTAGTCCAGCGGTGTTTACTCCGTCTACTATAGGTACGCTTGATCTCAGGGGAAATGTGGAATTGACATTTTCTGCTAAAAATGGCTCTACTAAAACGAAGTGATAATGCAATGAACCAACCCCAGTTCTCAAACAATTTCGACCTCAAGAGAAAGCTTACTTGCAGCTTGAGTCACAGTGTACTTAACATACTGTAAAGGAGAATAGCAACGCTTCTCGAAACCGTGAGCTCTATTATCACAGGAGAAAGCGCCCCATGTAGAAGAATGAGGTGGGGAAAAAGTAGGTTTAGCGATTCGAAAACAAACAGAAATTATGGAGAAAGTTAAACGACGCAGGTATACTAATCCATATCATACGTGTAACAGGACAGATATCACGTGTATCTGAGAAGACAACATTTCAGACATGCTTTCGGAAGCGCAAATGCAAATCCGGATAGCACAGACTTTGCACTTGGAAATGGACAGATATACTTACAAGAATCATGCGCGTAAGCAAACAACAATTCATTTTTCGTTCGGTTGGTACATACTGGACTATAACGTCTACATTTTGTATAAATATATGCCTCTTTATTACTGTTTGCAGTCTTTTGTAAATGCTCCGTGTTTGTGCAATTTTGACTGCCACTTGGAAGTATACGCTGAATCGAGCTTAATTTTATGTTCAGCTATATAAGTAGCTTCAGTTAGCCAGAACCGTTATCGTACCTATGGTGTATTCGTATGAGCGCGTCAGACCACCGGTCTGCACAGGTGAGTGTAGTCTTCTCATCTGACCATAGTAACATGTTCGGTCCATTTAATGACATCCTGGCGACTGTTGGTGAATTTGTGGTCGCATTTAACAATGGAACGAATCATTCAAACAAAGATCCGCTTTGATAATCAGTGGGAACAAATACCTGTTGTCCAGTAACTCGTCGAAACATTTTGGTTGTCGAATTCATGACCTTGACATTTTTAGCTTGCCGCAGTGATTCTGCGTCCGACCTTAAGTTTATCGTAGCCCCTGGTTTTACTTTAAACTTCCCCTGTGTATTATGATGTCATTGGACCTGTTTCACGAAAGTTCCTTTCAATCTTGCGATCCTGATCAACCACCTTTTTTCAATTGCAGTGGATAATTCCAGCCCAGTTGGCTCCTCAGTTCAGCACGAAGTGCAGCGACTTTCCTTAGGTCTCACCTTGTTGTCTCCGGATTGGTTGGGCTATTTTGATTCACTGGAATGTGGGGCCCGGTATACGAGTGCAGCATGGTGTATTCTACACAACCTGGTTCGCCGATCTTTCAGCTCCGAGGCATATAGTTCATCCATGGAGAGATCTGCTTATCTTTTGCGTGCGGGGACCGAATGGTTGTTATCGTCAAAGGGCTGGTTCACATTGATCCGTCAGTTTTTACAGGTCTGTAACTAACCCCATCTCCTCTGTTACACTTCCTCATGTTTCAACCCCATCATCCACTCTGTTCAAAAGAGATTTTTCCATTCACTACCTATTAAGTGCTTACCCGTGATTTATTCCATCGATCGAATTGTTATATCAATCTGACCATAGCGTGTCAGAATCATTTGCGTGTGCTAAGACGTACCGTCACTCGTCGGTGTACTAGACAACCTAATACTGGAAGGTGGCTTTCGGGCAACAACCGTGAATTGGCACAATTTTTTCTTTGAACATAATTTACGAAATGGCGACTACTGGTAACCGATCGGGGATTCGATTGATATGAATTGAACACCACTCGCACGTGATTGTTGCTTTCGAACTGTTTTGGATTTTTCGGTCGTTCCCTTTCAAAAAGGTGCAAGTGATTCGATGTTCGTTTCCTCAAACTTTTAACATTAATGCACACTCTTACCACGACTGCAACTTGAACTACGGTTCAAGGTTTCGTGGAGTAACCATTTTGACGATCGTGCCACTGTAAGCTTATTGAGCACCACCGAATTGTCCTGTATAAATGGTCAGTCATGTTATTAATATTTAGCCAGATCCCTGACTGTCTAGTTAAAGAAACGTTGTTTTTTCTTGACAGACCTGTCCCAGTCGAAGGATCATCGACTTGAGTTAATCAGACAGTTAGTACGTATTCTTCCGAGTTTATCACTTACGAACTGATGTGGCTGGGTGTTTATACGTAATATTTCAGTTATTCCTGATGTCTAGTCATAGAAAGGTAGGCCTGAGTTCAAATTCTGATCATGAATATGCTCCACTAGAGAACTTTTGAAAGAACGAAACTTGGGTCCAGTCCTCCTCTTCGAAGTGGTCTAAATGAAACGTCTATCCAAGTGAGTACTGTTGCATGCATTTTGTTAGGGTAATCACAGCTTATCACTTCTTGCCTGTGTTACTCCGATCGTAAAGATCATCGAGTAGAAAGGTGCCGATGTTTCATTTCCCCACCTTTTCACAGTAACCGATTCCAAATTATGATGTGGATCGTTATACAGTTAATACGATTCTTTATCTTCCATACTTAACTTACTCGTTTTCCCCCCAATTTTTTTTATGAGTTTCTTACCTAAATCTGTTTTGTTAGCCAGCTTAATTTCCGTGTTTTCGGTTGTTACGACGTCTTGATAGGCACAGGAAGACTGGTGACTTTCTGCCGCATAAACTGGCACACATTGTCTATGTGCGCGTACATAACAGAACACAACATTCACATATGTTTGTGTTGCTACTCGTACTGTCTCCTCGGAAAGTCGAAGATGACTTATCTATGAGACCCCTTTGCTTTGATTCACTACTTGTTGATGTATAAGTTGTAAAGCTCGGAAATAGGCAACCATAATAATTAATGCTGGACTCACTTTTATCGTCATCATGTCTACGACATTTGGATCGTCATCATTGTTACGACCCCCTGAGAGAGGAAGGCAAGAACGGACGAGAAGACCACGAGCAGTACCTCGATCACGAATGAAACGTAACGATATCGCAAACGACACGAATAATCGGAACGCAAGTACTCGGACCCAACTCTCGCAAATTAGAACCCCCCAACAAGAAAGGAAAAGGACGGCCTTTAAACGAGCTTTATTTGCTGCTCAGCCCGAAGGCCAAACAGTGGCTCAAAATGGCTCTATTTATAGGTTTTCGGTGGCCTTGGTCCTAGGACACAGAACGGACCAATCAGAATCGAGCGCGCGAACTCGAATCTTCAAGAATGATGGCGGGCATTCGAGTTATCAAAATAGAAGCATCTTTTTCCCTTGGGAAATATAGCGAGTTTTTTGGGAAAAAGTGCTTTTCCCAACAGTCCATAGACCATGACTCGTGTAACCGAGCATGCTCATTTGGAGTCCAATTCAAAACGGGCTTTCTTCGCATAAACCCTATCGGACTGTCCCTCAAAGTTTTTCGTGTGCCACAGTGAACCGGGGAGTACACTAATTTCAACATTTTAATCCCGCTTTGACTACAGCGGAGCTTTGCTGTCTGTTTCTCCGGCAGACCAATAAAACTCTGTGCATAAGATACTATGAATGACGGTTTATCACGAGCCAACGTAGTGTGCGCCCAAACGTTTGTTCATAGATCCTCCGTACTGTGCACGTTACTTTTACAAGAAACGTCGACCAATTGTAACTTTTAAGAACCGTTGGACTGTAGTTGATCTCATTTTACTTTCTTCCACAACATTGCAAATTTGTTGGATGTCAATTGTGTTGCCATTGAGTATTTAGCTTAACCATTATGCCCATTTATCTTAAATCAATGTGGAGAATTGTTGTCTGTTGGTGTGCAAGCCGCTGTCCTGATAGACATGTTGTACAACGTGGTTGAACGGACATTTTCAATTGTCATGCTTCGCTCATTTTGTGCTTTCTGCTCACCTACGATTTTCTATCTGAGGAACAAATTGCCTGTCAATCCTTGTATCCCACAAGTCAGTTGTGTAAAATTGCAACTGAGCGTCATCTGATCAGATGTAACTTAACGTGCTATCGTGTAGTTGAAGTCGTTTTGGTTTCCATCTATGTGGTTGTCAAGGCACCCGTCTCACAGTACCTCCTCCTTGTTGCACGTTATTTGCTTGCAATATGACGCTGTTATGGATTTGAACCTCAGTGGTCGATGCGACTGCGTACAAACAGTTTTCTCATGTTTGTAGCTTCTCGTCGTCAGCTTCTAATTTACCTTGGGTGCTGTGGTTACCATTCACCAGTACTATTTATCATTTTTTGTCTATTGTCTTCAAACTTCAGCTCGAAATATTATGTTGTAGGGAGCCAGTGAGCCATTCTTAATCAAAAATCTGTCAATGAGTTCCGAAAAATGCACGCTCTTCACTTTACCAGTTATACTTATTTGTGATGGCTATTCAAAATAATGTCTCTTTAACAAATCCGGACGGTTCAATCAGAACACATCGGTTATGAGATACTCACATTTGGTTCATGCATTCCTATCAGTCATAAAGCATTCAAAGGAGCTAGTTTCTCTAGAATATGACCAGCTTGAAACATCAATGGTAGTGTGACCTCTATCAGGGTAAACTCAACACCACCGTTTACCGTTTTTGTGCACAAGGTAGTGAGTGGTCATGACCAATGATAACCGCTTCGATTACCTTAAATATGTGCGGTTTTTGTGCAGCATCAATCCGTCAACTGAACCTTCAGAATTACTACGTTGTTCCTTCACCAGCACTTGGAAAATTACTAGCTGATTTTACAAAACAGCTCACGTATGCGCACAGTCTTTGGGGTTCTGGTCGAAGTTTCTCTTGACTCCAACCAGCTCTACGTACAAACCCACTGGAAGACTATTGGGGCTTACTTATTCAGTAAGGACATACACATTGTTGTGTAGCCTCGAAATAACACGCTGGATCGTCCACGGTATAGTAATTCACTTCATAAAAATCGGATTCTCCTCCTCAATAATAATTAACACGCAGAATCTTGGTCTCAAAAGTAAAACGACTGTCCCCGTTAATTGCTCCCAAGATAAACCGGAAGACGGGCGCAAAATGCAACTTCATTCTGCTCCAGCAACGTGTGTAACAAGGAGGAAGTCACAAGGTATTTGCTATATGGTGCACAGCGACCTACAAACATTTTCGAGTCAGAAAATGGAAGGACAGACATCAGAAAATAAGTTAAGATCACTAAGCCACCAGTGAGCACAGTGGAATAAGTGTCGAACAGGTGAAATAATGGCGAAGGTCAACTCTCGAGTGTTCACGACATTTCTGCTCACTGTGGTAAGATGTGATCGTTTTTTTTCGAGGTAAGGGCGGTTCTGGATGGAGAAAAATGGATTCTTGAACACATACAAATTTATGGAAATTAAATGCTGTAAGACGGTGCTGAAGGATAGCCTAGATTTATCTTTGTAGGCGGTCGATTTTATTGTCGGTGGCGCACTGGAACATCATCATCATCATCATCATCA
>QNGE01000033.1:22947-184248 GCA_008508345.1 Paragonimus westermani
CCATAAACTCTCACTCTGCTTGCAGAGTGAGCGTACAGCGATCTCAATAGATTCACGTATTTCTCTGGTACTCCCTTGCGAAGGAGACAGCTCCAGAGAACGTTACGAGCAACTGAATCGAATGCAGCCCTCAGGTCCAAAAAGACCACGACCGTCGGCTGTCTATACGAATGTCGATGTTCCGAGATCAGTCGTAAGGTAAAAATGTGATCAACACACCCCCGACCGGATCTGAATCCTGCTTGTTCTTCACTGGAACACTCCATATAGGATGAACGTTACACCATTTGTTTACTGTTTCTTATTGGGACACCTTTTATGGGAGACATACTTCTTTGCGACTGCGTTTACGATCCCCATAATATATTTTCAAAAATTTCAAAAATTCAAATTTCTTTTATGCCACTTTGTTTCTTTATTAGGGATTAGTGCCTCAATTTTCACAATGGTTGCCTTAGGGTTACTAGAAGAACGATTGCTTACTGTTAGGTCGGGTGGATATTGTATGTTTGCAGCTCTTCAAGACTTCAATCGCGAATTGTAACGCTACTGTTGGCCAACTTTGAACGAATTTTCTTCACTGAACAGGAGCCCAGGTAAAAAACCGAAACAGTGGGAGAAACATACGGTCCAGCACTTGACTTTCACAACTCTAATCCAAAAAGGCGTCAACCACACGGCAGCGCACCGTTCTTCTTGTTGTTTGTGCATATAGAACAAAGTTGAACGGGCATTAGATTGTGTGGACGGTGCGTTAATCTCCCAGCATTCGATAAACCACGTGACTGTTATTACCTAAAATTTAACGGATCGGAAAGTGTTATAATCTCACAACGTATTGCTGAAGTGGATCACTTTGACATGTATTGACCAAGCCACATGATGGTTCAGGAAAGTGTGCAGGATACGCAGAATTCAGGGCCGATTAAAGGGTAACGGTGACTGTCCTGGCTTATTAAGCATGACAAATCCCAACAGTATTTTCATTCTATGCTCCATAATGTACATGTCCTTATGTGATTGTGTATACACTTCCATGCTACCCTGCTGGCCGAACTACCCTGAACATCACGTATGATCCCAGCTGTAACACGGTATATTCAGCAGTTGGCTGTTAATGACCTATTTCGTGTGAAGATAACGAGTGGTTTACTTCCGTTTCCACGTCTCTGTTCGTTTTTTCTAGACGTCGTTGATTGGTATTTACTCAACAACCAGCCCCAACCAAATTCTGTATCGTCCTATCGGTTCGAACGTGTTGAGAACCAATAACGCTGAGAGTCCATCCGCTACTATCGGGTTAGCCTGTCATACCTTTTCGAGTGTTAGTCAAACTATTCACGTTGTACTCATGTTCTATCTGTACGCCTCATTGATTTTCTTTTCATGCGAACATTATGATTTGTACATTCCGAAAGGTGAATTCTTATATTCTTACCTCTTCGGTAAATGGGTGTGTGCTTGAGTCACAAAATAACACTTACAATCAGGCAACTCGTTAAAGAAAATGATCATAGTGGATATCAGTTGTGAAGATGAAATCCAATCATCCATCGCTGTGGTTAATTCACCACTCTGAAGTCTGTGTTTGTGCAGGAATAGAGTTAACTAGGGGATAGCAAGAATGATAAGACTCGGGTATCTGTAACTAACTGTTTGTACCACCATCTAGTGGATGATGCTAAAATATATTCAAACACATTCAACTAAAATAGGTGAAGTTGTGTTAGATGGAATTTTCGTTGCACACTTTTCCCACATGAAAGTGCTGAAAAACGATAAACTGAACGATTTGCTTACCTAGTATATCACCACAACGTGTCAGACGTTTTATTTATCTCTTAAAAGAATTATTAAGGTTTTTAACAACAAGCCAAGGAGAACAACTGATGAGCAGCAGATCTCTTGAGAAAGCACACGTAACCATTGATAAATTGATGAATGGAGTTTGTTAGCATGTGATTTGTAAACAGTTGTTACGGGCAATTACTCATGTTTACCGCATATTTTCAATGAGTTCTACCATTAATTGTGAATAGTTATTCCGGTTAACAAAAACATCGCTCTAAGTGTTGCAACATCCGCCCCTAACAGGATGACACCAACTCCTTAGTAATCAACTTTTCGGTCTTCAAGCCACAACCGTTTTTCGTTTGAAGTTCATTTTGATGTCAGTTGTGAAGACCTGGAATAGGAAGGGCTCGGTCCTTGTGCACATTAAATGAACAACCAACAGAGACGTACGTTCTCGATTTGATCTCATCTGACTCACGTATCATACCTAACCACTTGTTAAACTCAGAGTCGAGGTTGTTCTACGTAGAAAGCTAGAAAGTCCTTCCGAATGATGGAATTCCTGGAGGGAATGAGTAGAATACAGTGGTGGATTTGGCTCAGGGCAGACAGGCTTGATTGAGGTAGACACACAGTCTTCCTGTCGTGGTAGTTTCAGCATGAACTGAACGCTTGACTTATTATGGTTCAACTGTTCAATCTCTACCAAATTCTGCAGCGGCAACACACATACTGCGGGACAGCAATGCCCTCTGTTCTCTACCAGTGAGCTAATCCATAATTCTTAATGTCGCTCAGCCGCAGGGGTGTCCCAAGTAAGTGTTTAAACAACTTATCAACGCTTCGCTTCTTACTTCAGTTCAAGTTGTGGTTTACGGTGAACTGTCTCAGAGTTTCAACATCAAAAGCGGCAATTGCTAGGGCTGTCCACTCTCACCACTTTTGTTTAATTTTGTTATAAGCAAATTAATGGAGAACTATCTACGACATCCGCAAAATGTCACTTTAGATCTCCTCCCTGATGAAAGCCTGACTGTTCTAGACAACGCTGATGGTAAGGTGTTTGACAAGTTTCATGCAACACGGAAATGTAATCTATCATAAACTTCTGAATGCGCTTTCGGGCCTCAAGTTTCGGAGTGCTCCTGTATCAGCAGCGCTGATAGAATTCATAATGAAGTATACGTTCGTATCTCCAAGACCAGGGCGATATTTGTTACATATTTGACAATCGAGGAGCACCTCTCTGAGGCTTAAGGGCTACGTACACAAGACAACTATGAGGGCTGTATCACTTTACGGTTGCAGAACGTGGCCACTCAAAGTAGTGAACGTGAACCGTCGCCAGATATTTGAACATCGTCGTTACGTTCCATTGCTTGCATCGGGCGGCTCAAACGGATTTTTGATAGTGAGTGCCAAGCACAGATTCTTTTGTTCAGTCTGTAAGCGTGGTTAGGTCATGCATACGCGGGCTAACAGATTACCACACCGAAAACTTTTTTGATGGTGCCGCGGCCGACTGGCGCATAGTACATGGTGGGCAAATGACGAATTGGCCTTTATAAATGGACTCTGACCAAGTGGTTACCCATCATAGGTTCGGTTCGTCTTCTGATCTGCAGCTCTCGCGACCCGGATCCGGTGGATGGAGACTTTAAGTGAAATGACACTTAATCGGCTTTAGTAGCATCAATGTTTTCGTTGTTTATCCGACTTGTCTGTTGCGTAACCATATTTCACGAGGCGCGCAGTGAAAGCCGTAAGAAAGCTGTCGTCGTTAACGTATTACTCAGTTGTCTGTTTATAGTGTGTGGGTACCTTGACAATGAATGTTTGAATCTAAACACGGAGGTATTTTAGTTATTGTGTTCTATCTTTCTCATTTCTTTTGCCCGCTGTTAGGGACCCATTCTTTTTTCCATGGTTATTTAGAGGTTAGCTAGCGGTATGACTAGCTGGTGTATCACTGTCTTCTAAGATGGCTGAGCAGTAAAATTCCCTGGCACATAAGTCACTGGATCTGTAGGCAGTAATCATACTCTGCACCACTAAGGCAAGCTGATTCTGGGTCACCCAGCCGAATAGTCTGAATATCAGTATTCATCCTACGCCAAGTGACTGTTAACCGTCCCCGACATTAGCCAGTTCTGGGGGTTGGCTGAGTTGTAATTGTGACGATCCCTACAGCAGGTTTCAAGAGCACTGAATTCTGTTGTTCAGACTTTGTCTCACTGAGAGTTACCTGAGGTTACATGTTACTTTATGATACGAGGAACAAATTCTTAGGTAGCGGTGCTCACCATGTACTTGTTTGTGGCATAACAACCAGTCGAAACTCACCAGCTTTCATACTCATCTTTGCTTACATACACCAATGCTTACATTACCGTCATCTTTTTGGAGTATTCCTCACACACGTTTCTATTCATTCCTTTATATTTTCTGTTGCTTTTTAGTGACTTAAACTGGTCGTTCAACGGGCATCATTCAGTCCCATTATACACCCTGGTGGATGCACCTGAGCAAGACTTAGATGACCCAGCGAATAGTTTTGAGCTCCCAGTGCCTCGGCTGGTCCCGTCAAGGCTAAATGATCAGCGTTCGTTGAATGTGAACCTTGCGTTCGTTCCTCACGGTGGAATTGAAGTCGCTTTTTGGCTACTGGGTCAGGTCAGTGCTCCGTCCATTTAAGTATTTCAGTACAACCACGTGCTTGTTTGCACTGTTTCGCACGTTCTCGTCTGATTTCCTGATTTTTTACACCACTATGCTTGGCCGTCTTCTGGATTTAAATTAGGCTTCATTTTAAACTACTCACGACATTTGAGTAGCTCATTTTTACCCAAAACATTCACGCTTTTTTCGCGTCCATGTCGTGGTTTATCGACTCACAAATAACTTGCTACTAGAACAGCAGTTATCCCTTGCTTGACTCGTTTACGTGGACTTGCCATTGTCGAAGTTCATGAACACCGGTAGGCTACTGTGACCTGAGTAGTGCTGTTTCCAATTCCCTACTTTTAACCAAATTGTATAGTTCCAGATCATTCTGTGTATCCATACGACCTGAATGTTTTCCACAAAACTCATGTATTTCTAACCGACTTTCCAAATGTAAGTTCCATTCTCCTATCGGCTTTCTCAAGTGTCCCGATTGTGTACTGACTGCACCTTATTTATTTGAAGTCTTCTTATAAAGCATTACGAATTTGTACTATGTGTGTACTATGTGCGTGACGCATTAATTAATATAGACGCTCTGGAAATTGTTGAAGTACCTTTTCTCAGAAGAGATTGGCACTCGTCAACAGGCCTATGAGCTTGAGAATTTAGCCTTGTCTCGGTAGGTTATCATTCTATACTTGCCTTCGGTTTTAAATTTGATCGCGTATTAGAGATGTGCCTACATAACACGACTACTTTTCTGTGAAGGCTGTTGATTTAACTAAGATCCTTGTTCTCATCCTGTGATGTGTGTAAATTTGTTAGTCTCCCAGTCCTTCATGTTCTCTCATGTAATGTTTCATTTCTCTGTCACATCGGTAGTTACGGGGTGTGCCTATTTCGATCAGCTGCCAGATTTTCGTCGTGTCTGCTTTGAGCTCATTGCGTTTGTGCAAATGGTCACGGTTTCGATGTAGCACCTCTTTTGGGAGCTTTTAACCGTGTTTATGTTCGTACCCTGCAACAAAATTGTTGGATCTCATAACGTTTCTCGGCCGATCTCGTTTAAGTTTAGAACTAGGGGTCTCAGGAAATAACTTCTATCGCTTTTCTCTTTAAGCCGGGATTTGCTCCTATCTTGATTACCTGACAGTTAAACTTTATTACAAAACGCTTTGTTGGTATCGTCGATGACTTTAACAGATAATTTTGCTACAACACACAGAGTGTCCATTTTCTGTGCTCCACTAGCAGTTGATTCTGTTTGTAAGAATATTTTGGCATCCGTTCATTTTTAGCGCACTAACGAAGGAAATCTGAGAACTAATCGGGAAAAAGTTGTGCGGCTATCTCGGTATGTGAAGTACCGAAAGAAACTCAGAGTGCACTTTTTCTATTCTGCTCAAAAACCCCAGAGTCGCTTGAGAATGCTTCCTACGAATAATTAAATTTGGAAACCAGCCACATCACTGGACAAGATGGGCTATGCCCAGTTGCATCTATGCCCTCCACCAATATACCAGTTGAGTACTGGACTATTTTGGGCACGCAGTACGTTCACTCACAAGTAGTTTTAACTCTCAATGGATTGCAAGGATCGCTGCGAGTTTTACAGGTCTTCTTTGTCTAAACTGCAGCCAACAGCCTGAACTTCCATAGTGTTAAAATTATCCAACAAATTTGTGCTGGCTAGAATGGCTGTCAAACGGACCATTAATATCCTTCGTCAGCATTGAAGATTTACATTGAATGTAGTTGCTTATCTTTTCTACCTCATTTTATCTACTCTAGACAAAGGATAGCCGTTCTTTTGTTTCTTAGACCTTGGTATTACTTTCATCTTCATAAAATGAGCGACGTTGTATCGATATACATTCCAACTCAAATTACTCAATCTTCCAAGTGACTACCAACGGAATGTAATATAAAGGGTTAAATATCTTTGTGTAACTTTACCTGACGGTCAACTCTGGTGCATCCCAGTTCACTGTCCTGTTGTCTTTTTAAATTTTCGGATTATGTAGGAGACGTGCTAACACCAGGTAGTGCCACGCTTTTTGAATCTGTCAATGACGTTCTTTTGAGTGTAACATTTTCCGACTATTTGGACACTGTACCGTTGGTACACGGTCCTTTGATCGCGAATAAGTGGTTGGACTACCATAGTGTCTGAAAACATGAAGGTGCTTCATGCTGATTGGTTAGTGGTAAATGCCATCAGTATCTGGGGTTTCATATCCAAGGTGTATCCATTCCCAAGCAACAAAAGTACCAATGAGGTCATGCTACGCTGCGACGGTAACACACGTACATATCTTACGAGTCCTTGTTGAATCTCATTCGAAGACACGCGTGAACTCTGAAGAAAAGTTCCTTGGGATTACATTCTCTGTTCCCGAACCCATTCTGGTCTTTATCCAGTCGTGTTACAGAGGTCACACGCCGACCGGGTGCATTTACCCGAGCACACAATTCTTCAGTAATATCTCTTCTAACCACGGTTTTTCTGGCGCCCAAAACCTCTCGAATCTTCATTTATTTCAATTATCGTAAAACGTAAGAAGTTGTCCATCACTGTTGAACGTACGATTTCGCTGACTGAAATTTCACCTTTCAGGATAATTTTCTCTTATAACTTTACCACTCCCCTTGAATGCCTCGAGGTAATTACTCATCCGCCCTCAGTTTATCGTTCCATAGACGTGGCATCTTCATTCTAGTGTGTATTATCTCCTCGGCTAATTTGTGCTCTTCAGTCACTTGTCTTTAACAGTAGGCATATCTGTTCACGGTGCAAGATTTACACAATTCGTCAAAACCTCCGTTTAGTTGAGCGGTATGGTTCAGTAGCCTAAATCACACATTGCACGATGCATGTTTGAGTCACTTTGACAGAATTGTGGAAATATTGGGGACTGGTGTGTGAGAGCGTCACATGTGTTAGGCGTCTATTCTGTGTTGATCAAATGTTTTGAGAGTCTTAAATAGGTGCTATGCAATTGTCTGACATATCACAGTCTTGAGGGACGCCTTTGTTGGGGGAATCTGTGTGGTGCTTGGGTTATTAAGTGTTTGTTACTAATTACCGTTGGACGTAACACTGTTCTGGAGATAAAGTGGTTCCATAAATGAAAGGAAGCTGCTGTGCGTTGGTTTGCCTCATGGGGATCGTATTTATTCTCTCTCAGTTTACTGCTGACGTCCACCCCGTGCGGTCA
This sequence comes from Paragonimus westermani, assembly GCA_008508345.1. NCBI lineage: Eukaryota > Metazoa > Platyhelminthes > Trematoda > Plagiorchiida > Troglotrematidae > Paragonimus > Paragonimus westermani. The sequence continues at coordinate 30,627 of QNGE01000033.1, forward strand.
CGCCTGACCACACTAGGTACAGCGATTATTAGACTTGATAAAGAAGTGTCATGTAGTCCTATCGTTGTATTGAGTAATTTCACATACATATTTGATCTATTCTCGGCTTGGGTCACCTCGTTTGTCTGTTTACTTCGGTCTGCTTTGGGTGTGGCGGTTTCTCCCCGGAGTGACATCGTTTTGGTTTGTAAGTGAAGAATACTCCGAATGGGTTATACAGCCAATTATGTAACTTGGCGGTCATTTTGTGAATGTCGTACGCATTTACCGTCGTTCCTATTGTTGACTGCTTCACGTCATGCTGAGTTTACCTCTTCTTGGTTCATAGTGATAGTTCTGGCTATCGAAATCGGTATGAGCGCAGAACGGTGAAGTCAGTGCGGGCAGTGAGAACGTTCTTTCTCTCGATGATCCTTCTACTTTGTTATAAGGTTTTCGATCGGGGAACACACAAGTTGAGAGATGCGTCATTTCGAAGCCAGTGGAGATCAGAACAAGGCTGTACGTCGGATACGTTTTTGGATTGCTGTAGCCGTTTCTCACTGTTTGTTGTAACTGATAGAACCTGTGGACGGCACATTTGTTATGGGTTATACACAGTGTGCCTGGTGGTATTTTCAGTGCACGTTTTGTCTTGTGCGTACACGTCTTAATATTGAAGGAATGCGCGCTAGTACATCGTTCTTTTTTTACGCTGTCGGCTTTGTGATTTCAATTGTGATGCATGAATAAACAGACATCATATGGCTGCACGTACGTGTGAATTCATTATGGTATTTGGGGACACCGGTCAACGTGTCACGAAAAATGAACGCTCGATGACCTACTGCGAGTGTATGTTTGTTAGCGTGAATCAATTGAATCAGAAGTTACAGGTATGCTCGCGACGGTTGTACTTTGGTTAGGCAGTTGTAGGGTAGTCACACGAAAAAGTCTAGAGCCTTTGGTCGAAAAGGGCTTTGTGTGTCTACATCTGATCCATGTGCACAAACATGTATACTGTAAGGTACGTTACGTCGAGTATGATTGTATGAAGTTACTTCCGAAGAATTAAAAATACACGTTTGTTTCCTACCGAATCGACAACGCAGAAGACAGATGAACTGTCGGACGTGAAATACAACCACGCTCATTAAATCCTGATACATGCAGTAGATGGGAGCTGTGGTATGGAAACGATAATTGTGGGCTTGGTTCGAACATCCGTCTTATATGCGCCCTCATGTGTGAATTTGGCTAATTCTGTTCCCCGCCATATTTTTCTACCAGAGTTCGCTTGTTGCGCCGTTGATTTTCATGTGGAGTCTGCTTCCACGTTCTTAACCTTAGCCTTGGGCTAATTCTGATTGCCCAACAAGTGCACTGTTTCATTGTTCGTACTCTCTCTCCCTCCCTAGTCCTTAGCAATGTTTTTGTCCATCAATCTAGATCACTCGTGATGTGATGACTCTCAGCGTAGCGGACCTCAATTGCACACTGTATTTGGTCGATTTACTCCATAACCTAGTCATTGATCGTTCCTCTGAAACTGAGAATGTAAAGGCAATAGTCTAAATTTGTCTAACAATTTTTCCATAGTGCCAGCTAATTTGTTTTTAGCGCAACGCTTTGGCCGTGGATTTTTTGAAATTATTCCTCTTACCAAATGGGTATACTGATGCAATAGGCATAGTTGGTTGCAGGCGACTGACCGGTTGCTGGAGAGATGTAACTGTCATTTGTCTAACTTGCAGTTTTTGCGATCCAGTTTCACGTGCGATGGTGGATGTCGACTGGTATCATATAGGCTTGAAAAATCGCCTTTCACATACTAGGCAAATTCTTTGACATTGATCAAATACAAACAGATAAAAGCTATTAACTTGGCTTTGTAGCTAGTTTGTTTTACACTAAATCGCAACCATCTGGATTTGTGCGAGGTAAGGATTAACTTTAAAATCATTGCTACATGCAGGGAGAAAACGATTTGCAATTCGGCTGAGTTGATAGTGGAATATAGATATAGGTGTATCTTTATAGGGTACTCAGAATCAGACGAATCGTTTTTGAAGAGCGTGTTAATTGGTTACACGTTAGCACAGGCCTAATTTGGGTAACAGCCGAATTACGAGTAGACTGTCCTCTGGTACGTCTAAGCATGTGCATCGGTGGCGTGAACTGTTTTGTTTTACTGTCACGGTGATGAAGGGAAAATAAAGACATGGTTTAAAGGCATAAGAACCAGAGAGAATCGGGATTAATGCACAGAGGCCCGAATGTTTGGATTCAACTATTCAGTACCGAGGTGCGCACGCAATGCAAAATCAGCGGAGCGACAAGTGGGAGTAAAGCGGTATCGATGAGACAAATTCTCTGCAGCCTTTACTTCCCTACTTCGTTAAGTGCACTTTCTTCGTGGAATGATTAACCAAACGTTGACATCCTTCACGCTACTGAATTGGGTAAACCACCGTATTTTTTAACGCTTGCAACCATTTACTGGATCCCTGGCTTGGGAAGGAAACTCGATCTATCGCTATTAACTTGATGACTACTTTCATTTTCCCATGTGAGTTCATCGTTCGTTGATTCTGAACTTTGCGTCACCTACTTGCAAAATCGACAGAATTTATGCTCGGCGTAGGTTACTGTTGATTTCCCTTTTCGGTACACGGCTGAACCGCTTTGATATGCGCATCCATAAAAAACGTGTGACCAAACTTGCTTTACCCTTACTACTAAGTATCCACCCTTTAACATCACATCTGCTCATCCGTTGGTGTCATCCAATGTCTGTGACTGGACCATACCATTGAGGGTACAATATCTGAAGATAGTTTACGTTTTTCATTATGGGGTGTCATGTTTCACAGCTGCTGATCAACACCGCGCTCCTAGTTTCCTTTTATGTGTGCTCCTTAACCTTCTGGGAGATGTACATTTCCTTCCAGAAATCACCTAGCCCTGGGGATAGAAACTTCTCTTTCACTTTCTACGCATTCGTCGCTGTCGTTGCAGCTTCCTAAGCGCACAAATCGATCGGCTTTCCCTTAACGTTAGATGGGCGTAATCACCACTGTCTTGTAGACGAACCCGATAGTTGGAAGGTGTAAGATCCTTATGGATGTACCTGCCTAAGCGTGAGATAGTTGGTGAAACTCATACGCGTTACGTCAAAACATATCGCGAACATTCTGTTTGCTTTTCTTCCCAGCTTGTATTGTCTTGAAAGACTGCCGTTTGAAGCTCTGTCAGTCCTAGCAGTTGGTAAGCAATCAGATAAGACCTTCAAACGGGGTGCTGGCATGGTGAGTTAAGGCTCTCTTTGAATGGGCAACTGACAAGGCTTTTAAGTCGTCAAGTATTTCGGTGATCCCAGTCAACAGTTACCACAACGATGTTCATTAGTTTTGCGTTGCTAGGCTGGTCTTTATCTCGGTGATCAACCGAAGAAGGCTTTAACATTACGAGACCGTTACGCTCAAATAGCACGCTTGTTCATGATCATGGACAGGCGGATACTGTCAGGTTTTCGAGTCTCGCCAGAAGTTGACAGCCGTCGTGATCCCAACAGGTAGAATTCCTATTCAGAGCCGCCACAATGGAGTTTACGCTCGCACCCGCCTTTTTTTGATGTTTCCTGTGTGTGTGTGTGTTTGTGCGGTGAACGCAGCCGTCTACATCAAAGGATGGAAGCATATTTGGATATAACCTCATTTTTCTGTGGGCTGCTCTTTTCAAACGTGGTGTAACGCGGCTCTTTTGAAGCAAGTATTCGTCGTTGGATTCGGAAAGCTTCTGTGGTCAGGTGTTGTCCCCATTGCAATTTTTTTAAGTGGACAGTTCACAGCTTGAGCATCCTTCGGGAATAAAGATGAATACAATATCAGGCTCGTTGTGCGTTCCCTAGAAATGTATGCAAACTAAAAACCTTTCGATCTTCTGATGCCACTTTTTTAACAGGTCCCCTTAGCTTTCATTACATACGTACTCAGACATACAAACAAATCTTCGTGCGCTTTGTGTTTTTGTCGTTGTCCTTGTGCGTCGATCACTCTGGTTCAGTAATTGCATAACGTATGCATTATTCCACATCTGATTGGTTGGCTGTCGATCTTCACAAGCACACATACTTCTCGTTCACCTCTCTAAGTACATACAATATATTACTGACCTGAACTGACCATCGTTAGAATGCTAGCATTGCAAGTCTCTTTTACAGCATGAGTGTTTTTTACACAAGCGGCTTTGTTTGCGTGCTTAACAGAGCTTTGTTGTTACAGCTAGACCAAAACGACATCGACGGCGAGCTAACGTTATGACCATGCCGAACACTTGCACTGTTTCTGTTTGGGTGGCCCTTGTACGGTGCAAACGAGTTTTGGGTTGAGTCCACAACTGTCGCTTGACTTTTCATGTTTGTTGCTAGCAGTTAACTACATGGTATCTGAAACTGCACAAACACCAACACAAGCGCTGCTTTGCGCGGCTGACCTGCATCCACATCCTTGGCAGTCGTTCAGCGACATTCTCTTTGGCGATATATCACGCATAATGCATATACAGGTTTCAAATACTCGTTCCTAGTCACTGATCTTTCTGGTGTTGTGACCTGCCCTTTATTTTCCGCTTTTTTGAATCGTACTCAGAAGCAAAGTTGCGTCACACAACAGTTGATCCTTACTTACTGAGTTTTTGTGTACGCCCACCCACTTCTAAATATCCATCGCCAGTTTGCCCACTGACTACCTACCATCCTTTGATGTAGCGTGGCGCTGTCTACAATGCGGTCATCTTCTGACGGTGCCTGTGGGTACCATGGGTAAGGCTGTTATTGGTCCTGTTAATGATGTACGGTGTGACGGAGTACTAAATGAGTAAAAGTGTATTGATAAGGACAGATAAGGACGACGAAATAAGAAGGAAGGGAAAAAAGAGGCTCTTGGAAAGTCAACGAACAGCTGCTAACCCTGCGAACATAAGTTGGTCGTCTACTACGAAACGCTGCCGTGTATGTGAGGTTTTCCGACTAGCGGTGTAGACAGTCTCGTACTCCGCTGTCGAGCAGGCAGCACGTGTTAATATTGCTTAACGGGGTGGCCATGGCTTTCATAATCTGACAACGTTACCACCTGGCCACCTTGCGGTTTGTTATATCTATGTGCAGCCACACCAAACAGTGCGCTATGTTGGCATACGGACTGCATGATCCGACCGGCGAAGACTGCTTTGATGTAATATTGGTTGTCAGTCGCGAAATGTTACATTTTTCTACTGCGCGCCAACGGACTGTCGCATTGCTCACACAGTCAGCCCGTTTGATGCTGATTAAATCGCGAAGACAACGGTGATCAAATACCAGCAATTTAGACACATCTTTCACACAAACGGGCCGGGACTGATCCATAAAGCAAAACGGAGTCCACATACACGTTGCAAGTCTTGCTTTGGACCAACAGTTGGAAATTTGTGTTACACCACTTAGGATGAAGGTTCCGAGTGCACTACGTGCTGTCGCTATCCTCTTGGACACTGTCAGCAATATTAAGAACTGGTAACGTGACGCTGCATAGGCAGGTGAAACGATCGACAGTCTCAAGTTGTCTGCATGAGGGTCTCAACGGATATCAGTAATCGCGCTCATCACTGAACAATCTGATCCAGTCCTAATGGAATTTCAACCAGCTCTCTTTGTCGACCATTGGACAATGTTCTGTCCGATTTTCAACGTTATTCAGTAGAATGAGTTAAATTTACTGAGTCGCAGTTGGATCCGTGGACAACAAACGATCAGGAAAGGCACTTTTTGAAGACAGGTTCTTAGTAATCAAGCAAGGACGCTGAACGGCTGGGGAAAATACTTAAATTGTGTGGAATACTCTAAACTGACAACTTACTGAATTGCAATCACCGGAATATTTATGTTAGTTGGGCTGGTGTACAACAATTGCGGTTTGAATGACTGGACTCTAGCAAAGTAATATACTATCTCGGGAAATATGGTCAAACATTTCTTGTCGCAATTTCTCCGCAAATCTCAATAATTTCGCCTCACTCATTGAGTTGTGCTTACGAGTTCACTTCAAAGCTTAGTACGCGCATTGATTAGTATACCTGCTGAGCGCAGCAGCACGGTAAATCAGGTATTGGTGCTATGGCACGCTTCTGAACTAGACTGACCCCTCATTGTTAAGTGGATCACACTTAAATCTGTGACTTTTACCGAATATCTTAACCAATTTCCATCGCCTGCTGTTCCACAATTGAGACAATCTTGATCCGAAAACTGTAAGTGGAATGGCTCCAGCTAACCTTCTGTGCCAATAAAAATAAGGAGCGTGTCCTAGATTATTATCCTGAAGGTTTAATCTTTGTTCACTCACTGCTAACTTCCAAATGTTGTCATTTTCACCGTCTTTTCAGGTTAGTATCTGCTTTTTTAAACGCTAACCGTGGGCTGTACAGCTGACAGACTTTCTTTCTAATAAGAAATCAAGATGCTTCGACGTGATTCGTGTGTGCTACACCTCTCCGATGCATAATATTTACTCTTCTGGCGTTGCATTTTCACTATAGGTCACGTCTTTTTAATGTTACACTCAGGCGTTTCTGCCACGGAGTTTCAGGTGACACTACCTTTAGCAATCTGGCTGGACGGAGATCGCATCAAGTTTCACATACGACGTGGAAGTGTTCATTGGATTCGTTCTTGTTAAGTGGGTGCTTTTAACGTGACTGATACGAAAAGTGTTACGTATTCATTATGTAGGTGCACTTCTTAGCGGATGTTGGTATAGGACAAGAGTATGAAGCTTCGCAGTCTTTTCTCAGCGGTATAGCGAAAGGTCCCAAACACCCGGTTATGTTGTGACTGCAAAAGATCCTTGGCTCTGGAAGTTGTTCATTTCTGGACATTCATTACCAGTTATATGAACGAAAACAAAAGTCAGTCTTCGTGGCACAGAGCAAATCTCAGTTTCTCTTGGGTATTTTATGGACTAGGCGCGTCAGTAAAATGAAGAATTACAATTGGTGCTGACGCTTTCGCTTTCTCATTGGTCGGCTCGACTCCGCTTGTAGCTCGTTTGTTTTAACGCGTGACGCACTTAAACAACTTGTTTTACTCCAGAACAACAGAGGTTTCTCATATCAAAGAAATGCTTGCCGCTAATCACTTTCCGAACGCATTTGTTGAAAACACAATTAAGCGCATGTCCACTAAGGAAGAGACCAAAACGACCAGAACTTTCAAGTCTACTGTATAAATACCGTATCGTGAACAAACATCTGAAAAAATCCGCTCCGTTCTCTCTGAGTACGCTATCCGGACTGTATTTCGGTTAGACAATACCTTAGAACGACAGGTAACGCATCCTAAGGATTCAATTTCTGTGGGCGACCAGACAGATTGCGTTTACGAAATCATATGCGGTGACTGCAATGCCAGCTACATTGTAGACAACTGAAAGTACGTGTTGCCGAACACAAGAGGCACACAAGGTTTCCTCCTAAACATGCTTATCAACTTCAGAATCTAGGGAAGGATTCGACCATCGCACTACATGCACTGTCAGAGAATCACAACGTAGGTTTTGATCAAGCTTGAGTGATTCACAAGGGTCTAAATTCCTATGCGGAGAGGTGCTATGCTGAAGCTCTCACCATTTACACACAGCACACTTGTGTTAATCGCAATGATAGCAAACCCCTGTCTGCAGTGAGGCGTGGATGGATAAACAGCACCAGCCACGGACGCGTCTTATCTACATCTGTCTCAGCCCCACGTAGTGGGCAAAGGCTCAGACCAATCCGGTCAGATGCAGCACAAATTGACTTAACCACGGCAAATCCCATGTGACCTATGTTCCTCTGTCAATGTGATTTCGATTACAACACTCCCGAGGAAGGCCACCCTAGGTGGTTGAAACGTAGAGTATTACAACTTACTCGTAACATTGTGTTATTCCCAATCTGTTTATCCTTTACATCCTTTCTTTTTTCGCAGCACAATCCACTCCTGGTTCGTGATAATACTTTCTTCTCTTTGAGGAGGAGCTCTTCGTCCGGTGTTACTCATTTTCTCAAATGCACCCGATTCCTCCTCAGTACCCACTCCGGAATCTATTTCGTATGACCGATAACCGCAGTAGCTCACCACCACTCCTATCCATCGCCGTGGGGTTCCTGGAACGCACTGTACCCATACCCTGTCGCCTGCCTGTAGAACCTGTAGTTCGCGGGCTCCTTTGTCGTGCTATCGCTTTCGGGTTAGCATTTGTCTCCTCAGATCATCATGCACTTCATTTACGTTAGGCGATTGGGGTTTTAGTAGTTCTTCTATTATCGTCAAATGCGTGCGTGTTCTTCCCCCAACATTCTTTGAGCCGAGTTGTGGGACGTAGTTTCGTTGGGAGTATTCCGTTTCTGCGGTAACGTTAAGTATGAATCATTTCCGGGTAACTGGGCCAGTTGCAGCAGTCGCTTTGTCATTTTGACCGCCGCTTCGGCCTTACCATTTGACTGATTGTAGTACGGACTGCTTGTACGGTGCTCGAATCCCCACTTTTCAGCAAACGTTCTAAAATCCGCGCCAATGAACTGTGGTCCGTTGATGGAGAAAAAGATCTCAGGCATACCGTTCGCTCACAAATTGGGCTCGGTGTTTAACGACCGCGCTGGAAGTAGTGGAACTCAGCCATTCTAACTCGCAGAAATCGTCTATTATCACCAAATATTGGTTATTGTTGAATTCAAAGATGTCCGCCGATAATATTTGCCAAGGTATTTGAAGGATTTGACGCATCGACATCGTTTCCTTGGTTTGCTTCGAGTCAGTAGCTTGATATGCATTACAGCTCTGTATGTAGTCCCTTATGGAACTCGAAATCTGAGGCCAATAGAAAAGCTCGTTTGCCCTCAAGATACAGTTGTTCACTCCCGTATGTGCCAAATGAACGTGCTCCAACATGTTCCGCTGAAGTATCCCTGGAATTGCGATTCTTTCTCCCTTGAATATTAAGCCTTCTTCCTGGATAAGTTGATTGCGGTCACTAAAGAAGACTCCTTGTAGTGTGACCACCCGTTTCTAATGGTTTCAGTCAGACGTTGTAACGTGACTTCCTGTGCCGTTGCTTCCTTTAGGTGAGTGATTAGTGCGGTTTCCATCATAGTGTAATCCAAAGCCGCAATAGTGTCAAACTGAAGCTCTTCACAGGAGGAACCTTTTTCGCAAGATCTGGACAAAGTGTCAGCTATGTGCATCTGAGTCCTCGCCATTGCATTCTGATTAGCATACTCTGTAACCTTCGCGGTGCAGGAGATAACGGTTTCTCCACTATTGAAACTAGTGGTTTGTGGTCGGTGTGAACTATTGTTTTCCGACCGAACATATAAGTGCTGAAACGTTCTAGGGCGAATATCACAGCCAGCATTTCCTTCTCAATTTGCGCATAGTTTCGCTCAGCAGGCGAAAGACTCCGGCTTCGGTAGTCTACTGGTCTTCCGTTCTGTAATAATACCGCCCCCAGACCAGTTTCACTGTTATCACATTGAATGACCAGAGATAATGCTGGATTGTAGTAGTTCAATATAGGGGCCTCGGTAATGACTCGTTTGATTTTATCGAATACTGTCTGCTGTTCCTCCTCCCATTTCCATGACACTCTTTTATGGATCAAAATGCGGATTGGATGCATCATGTTGGATAGGTTCGGAACGAACCGACTCAGATAATTGACCATACCATTCAGTCGGGATACTGCCTTCACATCTTCAGGAGCTGGCAATGTGGCTATAGTCTTTGTCTTCTCGGGGTCTACTTTGAGTCCGCTTTATGTTAACAAGTGTCCATGAAAAGTGATTTCTTTTTCCCTTAAAGCCACTTTGTTGCGCGACAGGCGAATTCCTCGATTCATACAGTGCTTCAGAAATTCCTCCAGGTTTCTGTCATGATCTTCCAAAGTTTTTCCGAAAATTAGCACGTCACCTGCAACACACTTGACTCCTTTCAATTTGTCAAGTGCCTGGATTAAACGTTGTTGAAAAATTTCTTTGGAATCCTTCACTCCGAAAGGCAAACGCATCCAACGAAAACGTCCAGAGGGGGTTCCAAATGTGGTAAAGTAACTGGACTGCTCAAGTTCTAATTGCCAAAAAGCCGAGGATAAGTGTACCTTTGTGAAACATTGGGCTTGGCTCAGTTCTGGTAGAATGTCATCGATGGTTGGTAGACGGTAATATTCTATTCGAAGTACCTTATTCAGTGGCTTGAGATCGATACACAATCGGATGTCACGTGACTTTTTTGGAGTTACAGCAATCTGACTGACCCAGCCAGTCGGCTCCTCTACCGGAGCACTTACCTCGTATGGCCAACGGAATCCCTCGAACCAGTAACGCAACAGGGACGGCATCGCTAACTTAACAGCGCCTGGCATGTGACCGAGAGTCGAATCAGAAACACATGAATACTGGTCAAGAACATCGAAATCGGCTAATTTATGCAGAAATTCGTCGCGATTAACGGTGATGAAACCCATCAACTAAATGGCTTCAACACCTAAAATGGAAGTTGAATCCCGACCGACCAAAAAAGATCAAACACAAATATTCCCATTCTTCGGATTCGTGACCGGCAGTGCCGCAACTCCGTTAACCTTTGTCGCTGCACCATTCCACATTTTCGGGTGTGCATTCGATTCGCGTATGTTGGCCTCCTTGATGCGGCCTGATGATATGACATTGACTGATACGTCGGAGTCCAGCTGGAATTTCCTTCTTGTATCTTCTATGAGCAATTCTGCGTAGATTCCTTTTTGTCCTCTTGATGCATTGAACCGGTTTATCAATTCGCTATCATCTTCGTCGATCCGACTGACCGTAGGCGATCTACATTGACTGGTGAAATGGTTCCTTTTCCGGCACTTCATGCACGTTTTTTCAAATGCTGGACACTTCTTTCTGACGAAGATGTCTTCCACCGCTGAACTGGCATGAAATCATCAAAAATCGTTCTTTGTCTCTATCCATAGCGTTGTTTATTTCTGAACATTCATTTCCATTTATGTGAGAATGCGGTCAACGGCAGCTGTTCCGAATCAGCCTGCCTCAATGACCAGAGTCAAAGGACGCCTGTGCGTAATACTTTCCACAGGCGGCTTGCACTACACCACTTGTGGTTCTGCTCACACACCACGTATCTAGTGTAAACTCGAAAGGATAAGACGAGGAGTGAGTGGAGTCCTTTTCGGTCCAGCTGATCAATATTGGTTAGCCAGGTGGTAGACCAGTATGGAACTGAAACCGTCGTCTCTGGGTAAGAGTAACAGGGGGACCGCAGTTGTACGATCCAAACTGTGGCAAAGAATACTGGAAATATAATTCAAGAAGTAGTTCACCGTAGCGGTGCATATTATTACACTGTAAATAGAATAAAGGGGAAGAACAAAAATTTAAGATTTTACTATATACGCGGCCACGAACACAAACATTACTTTGCGCGGCTGAGATCCGTTGGCATTAGCGCATCCCAAGTCGATTTGTTGACGTCTTCCGCACATTGCATATACATGGTCGAGCTGCCGATTTCCTTAGCATTGCAGTGTTCTCCAGCTTCCGCACACGTACTATTCACTTGTGAGGCTGTAAATTGTGTTACATTTGCAGTTGACGATGTTGGGAACGTTGAACTTATTCCACTGACTGCAGGTCAAAAGTAAGTAGATGTCACTTTTGGTGTGTGAGCATGACGTATAGAAAATGAGTGACTGTTGCGGCTATGAATACCAATCCTACGACCGCCGTGTCGTGAATATTACGTTTACTGTTTAGAAATGGGGTAGTTACGTAGCTACACGACGGATGTGCATTAGATGATATCGCACACAACCATAGGTGATCATCTGTCAAGAAGTTTGCAGTACGTTTCCAAGTGCGTTTTGTTCGGTTGGGGTGCATACGCCAATAAACGGTTTCTGATTCTCATCATCTAGCAGAATGAGAACTACCAACCGTTGGTTATTTCCTGCTTATAATTTTAGACAATCGAATTCGGAGTAGGTGTACTTGTTCTTAACACTTGCTTTATTCAATCCATCCCGTTATAACACAAGGGTCGGCGTGGATCCGGATTTGGAGCTGCCGGTGATGATTTGTTGTCTTGCATTCCCAGGAATCCCTTGCCCGTTGCACATTTTTGAGCCCCAATATCGCAGCATGGTGCGACGTGCGATTAATTCGGGATCGCGGCGCTTCGGAGTGTTTTCCTCAGGTTGCGGACCTTGTGGACTGTCGGAGGTCAGCTTGATTTTCGTCTGCGTATATATGTGTATATCTGTATCACAAAGGTAATGAAACTGTATACCCCAAAAAGCCACGCTGCACGCACGCACGCACGCACGCACGCATCATCATCATAGACAGCAGCACATTAGTGGTTCACTCTAATGCTTAACTGCCACACACGCACGCACGTATATATAGCATGTGTATAGTTTGGCTTTCGTTCTGTGTACAGTTTCATTCTCCTTGTCATTACTGAGTGGTTTGGTTTTGTTTCGATACTGTTCACTGCGCTGTTTACCTTCAAGGATGTAGCTGTTTTTGACTGCTTTTTTCTTTGCCTATGAAGCTGAATTAGACGGGTTGCTCGTGCAAGCTAAGTCCACTGACATGCATTTGAGGAAACTCCGATTTTACAGTCGGTAGTTTGGATAGTGTAGGTACACATTTGGTACCGGCCAGACCGCGTGTTTCGTGTGTCGCTGATTCTTCCTCATTTTCCGTTGTTCACTCTGGGCGTTTAAAAGATCACAAAACCGACTACCAAACAGTGATTAGATCACTGCCTGTGATAGTCTGAGCTCCGCCATTTAGAGAGGCTTGGATGGTTCGACTGACATTTTCAGATATGCATCCGTGTCTTCGGCTTTGTTGGAGGTGGTATTCGGCCCAGTGTCTGCAATTTTTCGGCTGGTTTTTTGGTAGTATAGCCAAGTGAAGGTCTCTACTGCCTGAAGTGCAGTTTTTGCACATATTAGTCATGAGCTAGTGCTTATTGACACAGTGACTCTATGACAGCTGTGGCTTACTCTCGTTATTACGACGTGTTCCGAATGATGTTATTGGCTAAATCTGGATGCTTCCAGGACACTGCAGTGTTTTGTTTTCTTCGTTCAGATATTACGCTCCAGATTTCTCTTGTGTATCCTTAGGAGGCTTGTTTCAAATGTAGTGATTTTCGATGAATTCACCACCGTGTTATTTGCCGTCTGGCGTGATTTTGCACATTCTTGTGGCTCTATGAACAGCGGCGAATCGATGCACATACGTTTTTACATTTGCCATTTTGTCCAATGCTTACGTCGCCACTCCTCGTAACAGATGTGTAGTCCGTCACGTGACATGCTCAAAACCAGTTATGTGCACGCTGTACGTGCGAATCTACCGTCCCGTCTGAGTCATACACGAGGATCCTAGATCTTTGGTTAGTGGACGGATCGAGCAGAACACTTATGCTCGAACGCATCTTTATCATATTTCTGTCCTGTTATCCACTTGGTTACTTTATTACAGCTGCTGCGTAATATCTGATTACAGTTGGCAGTACACTGAAGCTATCAGTGTCAACTTGGCAAGCATACCTCATCGGATAAGTTTCTCGATAATATTTATATTTCTTCCTCGATATGTGCTTATCCTACACTTATCATACGTTACGAATTGTAATTTATTGTGTGACACTTTTTGGACTTACAAGCATGTTTAGTTTCGCTTTGTTGTCTTTTCACTTACGGCATGCCGACTGTCGGGTTGAGTGCGAAGAACTTGGTGCTGACGCATTTTTGCAGTCAGCTATGACCGACTGCTAACAACGGGTGTAATCTTTGTGTTGATCGTGTTAGCTGGAAAACGTTTCTGTATTGGGTCAATGTCTTTTGTTTTGTGTCTTGGTCGTTATGGACTTATTGGGTTGCCTTTGCGGTAGCCTGTGTGTTTCAACTCAGGTGTTCACCGAACACGGTGTATTTGAAAATTCACCCTAGGGTTTCGATAAAGACTCATTACTGCCTTCATGTTGAATGGCAGAGTGCCACATAGGTGAAGACCGCGTATGGAAGAAACATTCGCATGTGTTCGTCTGCAGAACAGCCAAACCTCATCTTGCAGGTATGCTGAAACACACATACAATACAGAGATGCGCAAATAATCAGGCCACTTCGTTTTATTACTATACATCTTGATGATTGACTTATACGATAGTGTTGCTGAGAAATATCGAACCTCAGTTTATGTACGCTATAGAAAGTGTTGGTCAACTGACGATAATGGATGTTATTTCACTTTGAAAAATTGACATCCTTTTGGATGAACTCGCAGCCTCACCCGGTCAATTACTTTAGAGCCTGCCTTGGTTGATTGGCTGGTGACGGTTTTTTTGTAACTGGTCGGGTCGTGACACCTTCGAAATTGTACGAATTTCAGGTGATAATCTTCGGACCGTCAACTACACTGGCAGCATTGTAGCGTTTGGTACGAAAAGGTGTGCGTCGTCTAATCTCAAATAGTTATTGGTTGTACTCAAGTGACGTTGTAGTCCACAGGAGTTGTGTAGCGGAATTCTCAACCACGTGTGCACACTGGGCTATCATTTTCCTACATGACAACCCTTTTGGTTTTTTTATCATTGGTGCGTAATGCGCCTGTGAATGCCGTATCCGATTCCTCTTGTGATTTTATGCTTTGTTACGTATACCAAAGCGACGACATACATTCACGTTTTTTGACTTAGTGCGTGTTTGTGATGTCGTTGGTTGGTCTAAACGAATAGGCTATTACTTAATGTCAGCCGACCAAAAGTACAACTCAGACAAGCGATACTCGTACGGTTTGGCTATTCACGCTTGAGTGGGCAGGAAACGAACGCAGCTTTACACTAGTGGTTCCTGAGCGAACACCTCATTCGACGCTATAACTTTATGCCCTGTCTTTACCGCATCATTATATCCACATTAATGGGCCTTGCGAGATTTGCATACTGGTCTGCTGTTCTTCATCATTATGCCATTTAGCTGATTGTGCATTCTATTGACCTTTCGCTGGGTTCACCTCACCATGTTATTTTTGCGCTAACGAACGTCGATGTTGATTTTTCACATTCCAGATCGGCACAGTGCTGCGAATTAACAATTGTGAACCTCTCCCCGATGGCCGTCTGCTGATCGATACACGTGGTTGCGCACGTGTCCGAGTGCTCTCCGCGCGTGTGACAGATGGTTGCGTTTATATTCAATTTGAGTTCTACTCGGATTTGGTGGTAGCCCCAGATTTGATTGAAGGTGAGAGGCAGGTCGAACATTTTGCATGAAGAATTGCGGATCCATGTAGCTGCGTCATTCTTGTGGCATGTTCTTCATAATGGATGCAAAATTCTCTCCCACTGTTGATCAGCTTTCGAGCGATCATACTGAGGTTACTTTGGTTGTATGTTTTTTCCCATAATTTTCATTGGTCCATGTTTTTCACTGAGGGTCTGACGGGTCGATTTGGAGTGCTTGGCGTTGATCCATACACAATCGTCATTAATTCACGTCATAGAAATAAAAAATAATAAAAACAAGTAAAAATGTTTGTAGATGATAAGTGTGATTGTGGGACCTTCGACCATTCCTGGCAACAGAACCAAATGGGTTGTTCGATGAATTCGACTGCGTAAGCCATACTGCTATCTTAGTGAGTCTGAGTGTAAGATGCGCCGTCAGCGCGGCCTCGGGCTTGATTCCTAGTTGATACAACATTTTGTTTATAGACGAGTTATAAGTTATATTTGCTATACTTTTCCTGTAACAAGATACACCTTCAGACAGGTACATTGTTTCCTCTCTAGAGGTATTCCTTTCTGGAGGAGGGTATTTCATCCCGTGAAATCTTTTTGATGTGAATGTGACACGATGAGGAAATCTTACTACGAAAACCCTGAGCCTTCTACGGTGCTCGACCAGGTGGCATGAAGAGAGTGCTAGACGTAGCAGATACTCTACCAGCTGAGCTATGAAGCCACATCGAGCTCAGGAAATGAAAGTCTGCCAAACCATTTATCGATGGCTTAACTTAAATGTCCAGCGGTGGTGCTGATAGATGTCACCATGAACTGTTCGAGAAGTCCTGTTTGGGTGGGCGTCCGTAAGCCACCTGTCGGATTTTATGACCCGATAGAATAGGTGAGTAACTGTGTGCAAATATGGAACTTCTCACCTCGCGGGATGACTTGGTTATTCAGTTGATACAACAGTTGTAACGTCGTAGCGTTTTGTTCTCGTCGGTTGATCGAAACCAGCCGAGTCCCAGAATTTTCACAGTAAGGTTCTTCATCACCGTGTCACGTTAACATTCAATGGATTCCGCGGTATGAATTACTTTGCCTCCAAAACGATGTACATCCATCGGAGAAGCTGTGACACCCCTATGGTTCTTGTTTAGTTCAAACAAGATTTCACACAATAGGATCTCTAATTTAGCAAGTGACAAATTACTCATCAGTAGTATCCTACTTTGGTAGAACTGTCTAAACAGTTGTGCGCCCGTGATTGATATGGGTATCTCGTTCCTGGTTCTGTAAAACACTTGAAGAGAAATTTACCATCTAGTTTCACTAACTTGTAGCTGTCGACGACTAGGCAAGCATCAAAGTTTGATACAGGTTAACGTGTCGCGACAAGGAGCAATGCTGTCAACTCGCTGGAAGCAAAAGATTGGGCTAAATTATTTGACATTACACTATCCAGTATTCCCTGTCGTGCAACAGTATAATTGCTTGGGAGTCGAGATACTGTTATTGTAACTCAGAAACTCTCGAACAGCAGAACATCAACGTTTTTATTCTTTCCAGGCTAGAAAAAGTACTTATAAGAAGAACATTGTATGTTACCGATTACCGTTCAGTTGGTTACTGTTTCACAAAACTCCAAGTAACAGATAAATTTGGTTTCTTGTCTGTTTTTCGGAAAAAGAGCCATTACTTTATATTGCAACTGTATTATCCGAGTTGCTAGCTTCAGGTGCGCGGATTATAAGCCAATACCCGTAGCATCCTCTGTCCACTCACATTTGCCAGTAATCCTTCCCAAAAAGCGTGTATCTCCTGTTGCAACAATCACTCATTAAGTTTCAGTTTTGCGTGGTTTAAGGTTTAAAACTACTGCGAAGTGAGCCTTAGTCGGCTGTAGGTTACATTCCAGCTTATCAGAGCTGTGTGCGATAACTGTTCATGAACGCATTGATATACTTTAGGGTTGTGTACTCATCCTAGGCTCGGTCCCACACTGCTAGCGTGCTTTTTCTCCCCTGGTTCTAGGCGGCTCGCTTGTTTTGCGAAAGTACCAAATGTGACGTGTTTGTTGCCTGATCCAGTGCCTTTTATACGAAGGTTCTCTCTGAAGGGTTCGTTCCTGGGAGTCACACTATATCAAATGTCGTCTGTTGACGTAGTGGAATGTCAGGCGTGTAGCGGACGTTGACTTATTTGGGCTAAATGTAGTTGGACGTCAGTTTAAATACGTTTAATTTGTAGCCACTTATTGCTCCAGTTAAGACAATTTCACACGAAGTGTACGGGTATCCTATCATTCTTTAACTATGCAGATCTTCACATAGCTGACTAGTGTTCGGCGCAGATTATCCGGGGCGAATTTGGACCTCAATTTCTTCGACTATTTGAGCTGTTTGTTAATGTCCAGACTGAAGATGGTTCAGTATTTTGCACGCCGGAAAGGTTAGTAGTTTTTGACAGAAAACCCTTACTTCATGGGGTCCATGTTTAAGAGCATACAGACGAATCTAGGCACTCTCTCACATTCTGCTAAATACTTTAAAATACGCCTTTGCAGTCGTATGATGCAACGTGCCTCCGCAACACTGTTGTAATCACGTAGACGTAATGTTAGTTAATGAAGATATGGAGGTCGTTGATCGATTTGTTTAATTGGAAAGCTGCATTAGCGGTGGCGTAGGTGTGGGGAATGAAATAGAAGCTCGAATCTCCAAGGCTAGAGCGTTATTCGCTAATTTGGACATGTCTGGCGACAGAGTAGCGTTCCTCTAAAGTTTAGGGATCGCGTACATTATGCAACAGTGAGGAAGGCTGTGCTACTTTACGGCAGCGAAACTTGGCCGCTCAGAGTAGAAAACGTGAACCGTCGATTTCGACCTCCAGTCGGATGGCACCCTCGAGTAAGCAACGAAGAGGTTAGAAAGTAGTTGCTTGATAATTATTGCCCAACGAGTTCCTTTGTTCAGTCTTTAGGTTCGCACACATTTAGGTTGTCCAGCCGTGTACTGTCAGCGAGTGGCCTGTCCTATCGAGCATTTTGTCGATGCTACGACTGACTGTCGTAAGGTACCAGGTGGACGGATGGTGAGCTGACGTAGAGGAATGAGGTCGAGAAGACTGGCCAGTTTAGATCGAGTTTGTCCTGCCGACTGGGACCCTCGTGACTTTAAGAGTCAGTGGCTGGCGGCTTTAGGTGGGGTGGTGGCTAATAGCTATCAGTGGCATGAATGTTGTCATTGTTTGGCCGAGTTGTCTGTGAAGTGAACGCGTATGGTGATGCGAGGTAATGAAAGCCGTAAGGACGTCCTATTCCCATTTATAGTTCGATTTTTTTGTGAGGGGTAAACGCCTTAGTGTTGAATGCTCGAGTATAGACATTGCTTTTAGTAGTTAGAGACGTTTTTCTTGGTTAGCACTTGTATTTTTTCCTCATGATCGTGTGACATATAAGCACCAGTAAGAACCACTGATGTGTTGCTGTCTCTGATGATGGTGAATTGTAGATCATGCTACGATGACAACACCACACTCGAAAAAATGGGCACGGTCCGTGTTCTAAGCCAAACGAGACGACAGCGAAACTTGATACGTAAAGTATCTTATTTTTAAAGACACTTTTAACCAGCACAGCAAGGTGGCGTTTGAAGGCGTTGCTAAGATAGCGGTTTGCTTGTGGCTTTTATCTTTCTGTTTCATTAAGTATTGTTACTTCGTAGACGTTCGCATCCACCTGACTTAACACGACTAGCAGTCGTTTGTCCCCAAGCCTACTGACACAGACTGTGTGTCATGTGTGCCCGACCCCAATAAGCAAGCTATAAGAACCAAATTACTAGCAATTCTGTTCGTTTCTCTAAGCTAAGTAGTGTTTGTCTCATCTGGTATCTTACTCCAGTCCCCTATGGCGTGGTAACGAACACATGATCTATGATTCTGTCAGGTGGCGCTTCTTCGTGCCTTGCTCAGTTATCTAACTTTGCGTAACCTAAAAGATTCTGCGAATGAATTAGGCCCTTCTTTAACAAAAAAGTCTGTTCTTTCTGGTCATTTCTTACTTCTTGAAACAACTCATTGCTTGATATGAAGCGCAACTTTCGATAATCAACTGTCGCAGCGCGGCTTATACAATCCAGGTTTAACAGAAACAAACAACACTGTTGAAATCTTCGGATTTACTCGACTACAAGCTATCTGCCGGCTAGTTTCAAGTCGACCGTAAATCACACCTGATTGCAGCTTTCGTACTGAGGAAGACTCCCTTATCAGCCTCTTCGAAAGCAGCGCCATATCTTTTACAGTTTAAGATATCTGGATATTAACATAAGATGTCCCAAAGGAGTTGGTTAGGCTTTAGTTGCGACCAGGGTTGTGTGGCTGATGTGCACATGGGTAGGCTGAAAAACAAAGATTGGTTGGTTCTTATGGTTTGAGAAGATGTGGTCCCGTTAGGTGTAGAGAGTAAAGGATTCAGTCCCCTGAGTCAAGCTACCTGCGACATTTTAAATTGACTTCGGGACACGTGAAATTGCTGCCAGGACTTGTTAAACTGGAAAAAGTGTAGACTGTAGTTTCATTCTTGTTAAGACTCGTCAGTAGAGCATATCTTAACTACAGTCGAGGTTTTCATGAAACAAATGTGTTGACTACCCTGTCATTGAACTCACACTAGACACGATCGAATTATCTCATCTTTACGACCGACCACCTTTGTCTTCAGGTAATGGTTGTGAAAATATCCATGGCAGACTTTTTCTTCAATTTTGTTGTGCATTTTTCTATTGATGGTTGACTCGAACAAGGTTTTGATGGACATTTTTTTAACGAAATCCTTACTTTCATTTTCAGCCGGGTTGTTTGTTTGCAAGATGCAAACAGCTTGATGTTAAATGCTTGAATGTTGTTCCTGAACTCGTACGCCCAGAGTTTCCCGAACCGTATGTTACCGTGACTCGGAAGTCGCAAAGTGAAGACGATGAATCTGCAAACAAACTTTATTTATTGATATACTCACCGTTCCCAACAGACTTCAACGTAACAATTAAGGGGTGCTAGGGAGCTGGACGTGAGAGCACCTTGAGTACAACCGCACAGCAGCCGCCAGAGAGGAAGAGTGCGTCGACGGAAAATTCCAGTCGACCTTCAGAATTCAAACAAGCGTTAGACTGATTAAGCGGGGTTCTTAACGGTAATCGCTGAACATTGTTATCCTAGTGAATGTAACCTATAGCAGTAGAGATGGCGCGGATTCATTATACCGTTACGAGTAAAACTGCGATATCTATGCCGGCACACTAACTTTGATGCTAGTGGTTGGTAGTAAATTTACATTCACAAGGTAATGTGAACCGGCGCGGTGGTACTGGCAAGGCAACTCCCAGGTCGCGCGGAGTTTAGAATTTTGGGGACGTCGAAGGCGATCTCACTGCAATATAGACACAACAATTTTTGGTAGTTGATTCCTTTCCTCTTTGCATTTTCTTCTTCTCTCTGGCTGTTCACAGTTGACTTTTTTGTGTAACAGTCAAGTGCCAGTAAGGACCACTGATGTGTTGCCGTCTAGGATGATGGTGAACGGCATCCATGAAAGCACATTCGCCAGTGCATTAAATGTTCTAGCTTCAGTATCTTCCATCGCAAATTTAAACTTTTCTCTCTATGCTTTTTGCTCAGCTATAAATATATATTTCTACCGGCGCCTACCCACATCTAGGGATAACGATTCTGCGCAACATTTTTCGAGGTCAGTTTTTCAAGTGTCTCCTTTTCACTTCTGTGTGATAGACTACCACAGTTCTGGCGAGATGTTATCCATAACACGTTTTCTTGTTTAGAGATTGTGGTCAGCGGCGCGTACAGATTGATTTGTCTTTCTTCTCAAAAAAGGCATCTCGCTTAATTGCATCAATCTGGTTCACAAGACTGTGGCTAAAGCAGTTTTACCTCCCGACTGCAAAGCGTCTCCTCTAGAGATTGGTGATTTGTGATGCACTGCGTTGATCATCATTTTGTATGTTAATTTGCAAGTGTCAGCTGGTATCGGTGGATTTTTAGGCAGGATGTCTGGAAACAGAATTTGGTCCTACGGATTGTTAACTCCACACATCCTAATTTCGAGATCGCATGTTTAGGTAGATAGATCACGTGCTAAGAATGCTAACCCATCTTTTTGTACGTTGTAATATGTCACTTTCGTGTAGCACGGATCCTACAATCAACCACCTCATAAAGGGGACCGAAAACAGCCTCCTACAGTTCGAGTACTATTAATTGTTTATCTCTCGGACGGGGTTCCATAGGACGCACAAAATTTTTTTTGCCGAAAAGGGGGATATGGCTTGTAATCGGGTTCAGTGGCTTGAGTTTTGTTATCAGACCAGGTTGTGCATTCGATAAAGCGGGTGGTAGTGAACACCAGAAGGAAACTGTCTTGCAGATGCCCTCTTATATGTGTAGGTCGCTTTTTTCTCGGAGAGTGTAGGTACGTTCATATTGTTATGAAGTTTTTTAGACAAGTCCTTGTCTTTTCCTATATTTTTTATCCTTAAACTGAGAATTGTTCTTACGATGACTTTATCAGTTAAGTACCATTACTACACCCTACATGTGGACTGCAAACCTTAGGACATCAGAAGTGTTTCAGTTAACTTCACACATACTCTTGGGTCGTGTGGGATATACAGGGATAGGCCATTAACAAACACGTTCAGTCCGGGTTCCATATAATGAATAGTTATAAAACAATAGATTTGAGGCGCTTACCTTGGGTCTTCCAAAAGCCTAAGTGCCGTGAGGTGTTCTATTCGCAAAAGATAAAAATGACGTAATAATTATTGGAGAATGGTAGTAGATATGTAGTTGGCCGGTAGGAAACGGAGATGACAAATTTGAATGCCACATCGAGGTAGGATCTCATTCACTGGGCTGCGTAGCTTTATGAAACCATGCCACGGCTCCCTAAGGATGCAAAAAATGTGAAAACGAGGTGCTATGAGTCACTGCTGCGGAAAAACATATGACTTCTTATCAGTCTCTTAATTTGCAGCCTATTTTCCTGTATTGTCGCGGTTCCTCATTATCCATCGACTGATAATAGGATGGTCATGATGCAACAATTCATGAGAGAAATACTGTTTTCCACCTTGTTCATATGAATCAACTAATGCATGCTTGTTCTCAATTCTACGTAACTCGCTTACGAACGTCCAGCTGCTATCCTTCCTAGACCACAGCAACCGGAGCGTAGTGATGAAATGAAAGTGAACAATGTGGCCCAAGCAGAGCATACACTCCCCCCGTTGGCGAGTCTAACCACGGCACAACCGTGTGCAGGCACCGTTTTGCTCACTGGACTGATTCGATTAGGATAAGCCCTTTGCAATCGAATCACCTTCTATTCTGTTGACTTCACTCTGTTGCCTGATGTACACGACGAAACATTAAATAAACGATGAAGTGTGTTTTTCAGCATAACCTCAATCGAACACAATGGGCTTCTCGTTAGCATGGTTGCTCAAAGGCTTTCAAGTAAAAGTTTTCGATCCGCTTGTTCAACCGGACTCTTGCGTTTGGCCTCAAACGCTTGCCTTCTATGTGGCACTACAAATTTGAAGACGAGGTTACGGGAGGCCACCGCTGTTAGTACTCGACTCCCAGTGCCTAAGTGAATTCGTCCTACACCATAGTTTCCACGATTTCTCGCACTTTCTCAGAGTTACGTAATGTACGTGGGTCGTAATGCAAGATAGCCCAACTAATTGAGCCAACGCAAAATCTGAGTAGAAATGATGTAAATCCCGGGTTTGCGTGGTTTGCATACAATGCTACGTCATTGACGAACGTGCTCAGCCTTGGTTCTATTCAGTAAAAAGTTATGAAGCAACGGAATGGAAACGCCCACCTTTGGCGTTTCAACGGATAGACAGGTAAAATATGGGAATATGGGACTCATACTGCATGACAATATCGTGGATGCTGAAAATACTGACACCTGTTTCGCGATGCCATCGGTGGAGTATGTTTGGAGTGTTGACAATCAGGACCGTGTTGATATGGCGTGCACCCGTGGGTTTGTGGTGAAGCTCGTGCCTGTCGGCTTAACGTGTTACTGAGTTGTTCGCCTTCCGAGTTGTGTTATGCGTCTGCGCGCTTAACCACGCTTGCTTTTCTGGACACCACGTGCTTGGCAGTTGACATCCGGGATAAACATCCAGTGGATTTGCGTTTGTGGTGGTGACAGAGCCAGACCCGCTTTAAATCGAATGAGTGAAGATTTGGGTCGCTAACCGGGGTTTGTGTGTGACCTGGTCCGGTACAGTCGGATCACGCGCTAGCTCTTAATGCTTGTTCTTGCCTGGCCTCTGTGGCCCTGGGCTTTGGTTGTAACATGTGTGCGTTGGCCAGACAGTTCATGAGTCTGCTGGCTTGATGTGATGTGAATGAAATTGAGCATACTTATTCTCATAGATGTTACCGTTAACATATGGTAGTAAGCTTTTACAAAGATGGCGAAGATAACATCTGAAGCACTTAAATTTGCTTTCAGAACAAAAGGTACACTCACACAAAATATGGTGACGTGTATTTGCCTCATGTCTAAGGGTTTCAGTGTCTATTTATCCTCATTTGTGTAATCCCAGAAGATATTACATATGGATTGATGCTGGTTACGCGTACCGTAAAGAATACATACTTATTGATGTTTCCTTGTATATCAATTCTTCACATTTCGAGGCAGTCAATCACTCGATGGTATTTTTTCTTGTTTGGACTCGCAAAATACTGACGAATACGTGTCACTAATGATTCCGTTGACTGACTCTTCAGTTAGCTGTCAGGTGTTGGGTGAACTCGTTTTGTGCTTCTGAAGCTTTGGGATGTAATGCTTTTAATTACTACTCCATGTTATGCGTAGTTAGATGGTAATTTCATCTGTCAGATCTAACAAAAGAACCGTAGGGTAGTTGACTACGTAGTATCTTAGTGCGAAAACTGTGGTCATGTATGGATGTCTCTCAACTTGTATCTTCCAAATTGTATATTGCCTAGCATGTTTGTTGTGTTCCTACCTCATCGGAAACTGGATTTAGTGTTTGTCAATGTTTGTGTTGCTTTTCGATCACATGGAGATCACATAGAACTCCTCATTCTGCAGCTACGAATTTATGTAAGAGACGACTCTGACTCTGCAGAAAACGGTTTTCAACGGCCACTTCCCCAACGCCTACATTGATCATTTCCGGAATATTAATGGAATTTTTGATTCTGCTCACCTTCTAAGTGATCGATTTTTAGTCCCCCGGGTAATGAAGTGCGACACAGTGGGTCATGAAAAGGCCCTTGCTGTTTAATGGAAACTCCCAGTTACTAGCGATTGTACATGTGATGTTGCTTGGTATGTGCTTTTGCGTGCCCATCTGAGATGCTCGCCGATTTCAAACCGGTGTTTTCTTTATGCTTGGTGCTTCACGTGAACTGCACACTTTCACATTGATCAACAGTTTGGATTGGCTCTGCGTGGAACTCTTAGATTGGATTCGAGCAGTCCATCCTATTTTGGTTTCATTAGATATGTGCGATGTTATTTGGACAAGATTGAACCCGGGGTCCCCTACTAGCATTGTCAGGTGGAGTGATAAGTAGTTGACAGGGTAGGAAATGAGTATAGCTCCACAGGTAGAATCAATTACAGATGGCGTACTTGCATGAATGTGGCGTCACGTTTGTTCACAGTGAGTGCACTGGTGGCACCTTCAGATGATGATTGCCTGCTGACTGTTTAGGACTTACGTCATTCTATCTTTTTCCTTAACAGAATATCGATCCTTGTGTTCTTTGGTCCATTCAATGGCTGACGAATGGTTGTCCCAGCTCCCGTGCGCTACTCGAGCTTCATTGGTCCCGTTTTTCGGCGGTCTTCCCAGACAGGAATATCCTTCACCTGAACGTTGTGGGACTAACACACCAGCTTGGATTTGGTGGCTAGTAGCTGTTCTTCCGTTAAATGATCGCTGTCGGTATAAGTTACTGGCTTGCCGAGACCCACGATTGCGCATGGAGTTGCTGAAAGGCATCCTGACTCGTTTAGCATCAGGACTATGGAGGCCAGGCCTTGACTCTTCACGTGATCTTTCTTGCTAAGTTTTGAATGCCTTGTGGGTTTGTGGTATTAATTTTCACGGGGCCTTGTCGGCCACGAAAAATGCTTGTACATAATAACAATGAGGCGATGTGGTAATGATGTTTTATTTCGTGTAGATGGCCGCATTAGCTACCGACAATCTTATCAGTGCTTCTTCAACTGGAACGTTTAGTCTATCGAATACTTGTGCGCTTTATTTTGCTCTGCGATATTTCACTCTTCACACTTATTGGATTCGACCCAGATTATTCAACTCTAGGATTATTTTTCTATTTCCGATTGTTTCATATTATCTTAGTTCAGAATGGAAACACGATGAAAATTGGATACAGTTGTTTGTTTTCTGTATTGTTTCTCAGATTTAGGGTTTTCTCGTTCTGTCCTCATCTATGCATATAAGCTGTCTTCATCCAGAGCCGCCATAATTTCACAGTCAACTACCACACCTTAATTTCCGTTTGAAAGATCGGAATGAACTAATTGGCCATGTTCTATTTTGCTTGTTCACATTGGTCAGTCAGTTGTAATTGTCATTATTATCTGTAAGGTTACATCGCTTACTACAGATTGTTGTTTTGTAGGGTTACCTGATAGATAGATCGGAAGCATTCGAAAAGACCAGCTTTTCTTAAAAATGTATACACTTTCAGGCCTTATTCAGACAAAAAGTGTTCCTTGAGATGAACACTTCCTCAAGCCCCATGATTACGATTTCGCTCATCTGCTCACAGTCGGTGGATTCCAAAACTGTGAAGCACATTCAAACACAATATTATCTTTTTCCAGCGAATCCTTGTTTGAGGAACATTTCTGGTGTGATCGGTTCTTTGTTAAAAGGTCACTCCTCCATAACCACTGCACAATGTGTAACGTTTGTCACTTCATAATTTAGCCATAGGTTCACTTCTGTGGTTCGGGTCTATGCACATCGCTGAGTTTCGTGAATTCCTCGGCTGGCGGTCTAAGATTGAGTCTGTGTGAATACACACATTGTGTATTTCAGCAAGCCTACTCTCAAGTTTGGTCCATTCCTTATTTAGTTTGTCGCCCCACTTCACAATAACGTCTTAGATGGGCGTCAAGGGGTGGCCGACGGCGGTGATCTGGTGCGGTGCCCTAATCGGACGACGGGATGATTCAGCAAGATTACCACCTTGTAGCGCAATTTTCGACCGTTCTGCCGAATTTTTGGTTGTTCCAGTTTCGCATAAATATGCACCGCAGATTTCACGACGGATAGTGAGAACATTCGTAACTTTGACGAAACTGACTTCTTCGTGCACATCAGAAGCAGTGTGTTACTTTGAGGCGCGATTGGTGACTGGTGCTTGGTAGTCGGGGTGGGGTAGGTTTAATGTCTTGTTTGTTTGTAATACAAAAGTTGACTGTTGTGAATAAATAACATCGAGAGTCCTATGTGCTTTTAGAATTTGTTCTAGTATTTAGGCTGTCAAACGTCCACTTGGAAGGCTTGAATGGACAAAATGATTTCCTTCACTTGGATGAAACTACTCAACGATCAGTTACCGTTGAAGAGCTGCGCTGCTAATTCTTGTGTTTCGGTAATATTAGACCATACCACATGTCCACCTAATCACTGAATACAGGTGGTTTAGATCTTGAAATAGAATTGCAAAGAATACCTCTGTCACTTCCCGAAATGATGGATTCATTAGATGCTGTGTAGCCAGATATCTAAGACTCGAGGTTTTTGCTGGACTTCGCGTTCGTTGCTTCAAGTTTATTTGCAGTACTTCCTGAGGATGTCGTAGTTGTTCGCCCGTGCTTCAGAAAATGGAATCTCTGTGGATTGTGCTGTATCACTTGTGGCTGCAACTACACACCACGTGTCTTATGTAAGCCCCAAAGAATAACACCAGGAAGCGAGTATGTAGAGACCTTTTTTTTACTCCAATCGGTCATTGCTGACCAGTCAGACGGTAGGCTGGTATGATACTGAAATCGTTATCCTTCGGAATAGGTAACAGAGACCTCGGTTGTAAGATCGAAACTGGGAAGAGATATGTTGAAAATTAGGCAAGTGAGGGTTCAATAAAAGGGTACATATTATTACACTTTAGATTTGACCTAGGAGAAAAACGAAATTTGATGTTGGATCGAAAACCACACAGAAGCCTTACTGACAATTGAAGAAAAGAGAAGGTGGAAGTCCACAATGGCCAAACGTTTTGGAAAGAAGGGTCGGTGATTTACCAAATGACCACGGTCGCTGGTTGATACGAGCAGAAAAATGGATACAACTGGCGCATCCTACTTGAACCATATGTACTCGTCGTCTCTTCACTGACAGTGTATTGTTAATGGTTCAACAATCCGAGACTGCCAAGCACATTTGCGGTCACATTCATCGCAACTCTAAATGGTAATGTCGCCATGACCTAAAACCTATAGTAGTTCCTTTGCTCACTGTGCGCTTGGATTTGCGGCGGCGCATCGCTCGCTCATTAAATCCTCGAATGCCCAATCAGATCATATTCCCCCAAGTAATTTGTCTCACGGCTGTCCTCCCAATATCTTAAATCGACGTTGCGGTGCGAAAGACACTTGGCTAACATCCTGATGTCACCGCCTTTGGCCACATGTCACATATGAAAGTGATTCAGATACCGCATACTCCATTGATGCAGTATCTAAGTTTTATTGATGTGTGAAAGCGTAGACGGTAGACGCGGTAGAGAATCAGCCTTGTTTTCATCTCCAGACTGCGGCACTCCCAGAGGCGTCTTTTGAGACTTCCAAGGGCGCTGTCCACGGAGAGAGCTGTTGACAGATCGCTACCTAAGTTGCGGAAATCTGTGTAGTTATTCACACTGTCCCCACTGATGCAGGTTCCAAGTGTAGGTGCATCGCCACCGCCGTTAAGAGCTTATTTGACATTGCTAATCACAATGTTGACAGAGGCCGCCACACTCTAAGCCGGGGGGCTGAGCGTCAGAATCGCAGAAGGTTGTGTGTGCGGGGCGTACTGGGATTATCGGCTCGCGTCCTACCCCTTGATAAGCGTAGATTCTGGTCTATGTAGCGTTGGCCTGTGTTCATGAGACGGTTATAGTGCAAAGTCTGCTGACCAAATGTGGGAGTGAATGAACGACTGAGACTGAGCCGTTTGTTTTGGTACACAACAATGCGCCGTCACAATGACCTTCACCGGGATTTTAGTCACACGAATGCGATCCATGTATACATGTCGCTAATACGGTAAACGGTCGGTAAACCGTACGAGGCTTCCTATCTTCATGCTAACTTCAGGAGATGTCTTCGTTTTGCCTTTTCCTGGGTTATTGGTTGGGTTATCGTTGTGCTGCTCAGGCGTGTGATGCTGCTGAGGTGAGTTATTCTCCGTATTTGTTTGTTTCAGACAATGCACTGAAATGATGCTTGTACGATCACCATTCTTTATGGTGAAATATATATATCACCACATATCGTCAAGGCTAGTGGATACAGGAGCGTCTGTGGGAAGGTGGTAAACGGCACGTTGGGTAACTATTCTTGTCTTTGTGTTCTGCAGTCGTCTAGCATCCCGTTTCTGCCACTGTCCTAACCTACTGCAAACAGGCTTGCGCAAATGAGTAAACATTCTCTTCGTGCCCTTTATGCTTTCTTCAGGCCCGCGCATCGCTCGTTTTTTCCTTGCTTGGGTGCACGTTTGTAACCCCCGCAATTCGTGCGCGGAAGACAGCAAGGGTTCAACTAAACATAGTTCTGCCGTTTGATCATGGATTCATGCATCATTGTCTGTGACCCCCTTCTTACGCAATCATCAGTGCAGCAGACAAGTTTACGAACGTAAACACCTTTTATTAGGTTACTCTGACCTACCTAATATGGTTGAACTTGAAAACATCGACGTGCCAGTCAGCATAGCCTTCTGGATCAAAACAACACGGGCGTGATCACCAAGCCAAGTTCGTGGAAAATGTCAGGACTGATTTGTCATCCACGAAAGCCCGGCTAAATTTGCTTGTGCCTAACCTCAAGTTGCCTAGCCGTCCTTTGAGAACACAGTGTAAGTCTATTTCTGATTCCACAATAATAGCACCAATAAGGAGATTCTGTTTTGTCTTTCCAAGGAGCACGTTATTTGATCACCTGTTAAACAGAATTTTAGGCATTCACTATGGCACAATCCTTTCTACATTGTTTACCTTCTTTCGTACAAACCCATTCTCAAGGCTCCTTTTCTGTTAACTTGCATAACCGATACCGTTTTTTTCGATATCCACTGTTTAGAAATATCCTGATTCGTAGCCCTACGATATTGCCATACCGAATTGGCTAGATGGTCTAACATACACTCTGTTGCTCAATGCGTCTGAATGTATTATTGTCTTATGCCTGTTTCTTAAACGAGCAACCTAGCCCCTTCTGTGTAAGTTGATGTCACAAAAATCATTGAACCGGGGGCGATATTTTGACCATTGCTGAGCTGGGGGATTTTGGTCGATAAAAATTGAACTTCAATCACCATTCACCCACGGGTTTCACACTCTCAGCTTTTTCAATCAGCCTCTTTCTAAAAGAAGCTTCAGTTTCGTCCCTGTTATATCTAAGCACCATCTTAGATTAACCGAAATTCCTTACTACTTACCAATAAACAGCGAATACTTGTTTCCGTGTTAGAAATGCAGGGAAAGCACTTCCCTACTGCAAACTGACAGTACTTATCGGACTCTGAAAGGAACGTGCGGCTGTTACGTACTAATGAGAACTGGTGTATTGTTGTCTACAATGATGATAATGAAAGGAACGACCGCAGAAGGCTGACAAATCTCAGGCGAACTCACAGTCTGCGTGTCTTAATGACAGAGTAATCACGAAGTAACTTTCACAACCCTCCACTTTAGACAGTCCAGATCAGAGGCTATTAACGGGCGTGCGCTCTACGAGATAAACCAGTTTGTTCCGAAGGATGGGTTAGTCAAGACGTGTGCGGTCTAAGTTTCATACCGGAGCACAAGATCATATAAGCACGCTTTCGGGCACAAGCGCACGAATAATGTTATCGTGTTAGAGATGCATGCACTTGATAAATCTGTCGCAAGGAGTCATATTACGGAGACAGTGGTGTCTGATCGATAGATGGAAACACCAGCTTGCCATAGCTTTGGGCGACTGCTTCAACGTGACTGTGGTAATCATCACATGGACTGTTCTTTTTCTTTTATACCATACTTGGAAGAAGTACATACAACTGGAATATGGCGTGAATAGCAGACATTCCTTACAACGTTTATCTCATTTCACAATGTTTCTCATGTGTTCATGAGAATGGCCACTGAAGTGGATATCACTGCAGCAGAATTGTGAACTCCGTCTGTTTATCGGTTCGTTCAGTTTCGTCCTTAGAATGATTAGGATGTCCTTGGATCAGCTTTGGTATTTTAGTGATTCATATACGACCACTTCTCTTTTGAAGCTATCAGTGAAATAAGGCTTCCCACGTCTCTGACAACATACCATAACACAAGCGACATGCGAGTATCATTCACGTGTTTAGATAGTTGGGCTTCGAAATCATTTAGGCTGGATATTTACTTTTGTCAGCAATTGGACTTTCGGCTGATCAGCTGTAATCGCAACTAGCATGATTCTGATTGTGGTACTCGCCACTCACCTTTGACCGCATCTCCCACATATTATGATATCTAATTTAGACC
The DNA here is from genome assembly GCA_008508345.1 of Paragonimus westermani. NCBI lineage: Eukaryota > Metazoa > Platyhelminthes > Trematoda > Plagiorchiida > Troglotrematidae > Paragonimus > Paragonimus westermani. The sequence continues at coordinate 61,751 of QNGE01000033.1, forward strand.
ATTTCCCCTAGATCAGATATACTAAATTCAGCTTTTGCTTTCTGTGGAAACATTAATAGACTACCCATGTTCCCCGACTAGATGGGCACCACTTATTCACTCGAGTTTTCCTTTAACGGGCTCGCGTTCATGTGGTGGTTTATCTTCTATATACGCGTTTTTTTGACGTGGTCCCATTGTTCACTATTCCGCGGAGGTCATTACTGTATCATCGAATCTTATGTTTCAACCGCACTCGTGTATGAAGAATATTCACATTGATCAGCTTCACTCAGTGAGGTCACTTCGTAACTTAAGTCCCTGTGTACTTCCTAGTTGAAGAAAAAGTGCATTAAATCGAAAGTCAGGTTTGGTCTTAGGATGTAATATAGATGGTTTTGAATTCGTGATAATGGTCGAGTAAATGGCCACGTGCTAATCAAAACTAACAAAAATATCAACATATTCAGATAAACTTCGAACGCTCTGGAAATGAGACGACGGTTAGACTCATTTTCCTCATAGCTACACGTTCAAACTTCGCTTTTTGTAGCCAATCAGCGCATATTTGGACCTGATTAGTCACTCAAAAAGCTTGCGTTGGTTGCCTTGTTCATCACCCTTTTCATTCGAAGTGTTACGTCACTAATGTCATATGCTCTTCACGAAAAAAAGCAGGCGTAATGTCTTCTGGAATTATCCCCCTTTTTATTCCGTTTGAGTGGATTATTTAATATAGTTGTTTTCAACACATGATCATAGTTGAAACCACGATTGAAGATCATCAACCACACATTGCATGGGTATTTCAATTAATTCCAGGTTGAATCTTACAATTGTCAGCATTATTTAGTGAGTATTGATTGCATCGGTTCAGATTATTTATCAGAACAATGGAAGATGGGAACCAGAAGACATTACCGCAACCTGGACGCCTACGAACAAGACCACCGTTTTGTCATTCGTAATTTTGATGAATCTTCATGTTAAATTCGTGACCATACGTGCGTGTTTCTCGTTCACGATCTACTTACCTGTTCACTAAAATTGATGCGTAGCTATCTGAATTTGCACGTATCAAACAAAATGGGACCTCTGATATACTTGTACTCGTTGTAACACAAACAGGTATAATTTTTAAAGCACACCCGCCGAACTGATGCATCGGGGCGATTTTCAATTTTTCTTTGAGAATAACCGCGTTCTCTTCAGCTTATTCTCATCTTAGACCTACGTTGGCTCAGCTTACTGTATCAGTGAATCCACTGTCTGATAGTGAACTTTAGTCGATGTTCGAGATTTCTGCATCGATACAGTTATTCCTAGTTTTTTTGGATGGAGGAAATAACCGAAAGAATTAGAGGTTGTCTTCGGGTTGCCGTTCAAAAACTACTTCACTGGCACGGGAAAACGGGTGATCTGTCGAATCACCTCCCAGGAGATGACGGGATGTTGCTTGATGAAATGCAACTCACGTTCCTCAACATTTTGAAGTAGCCTACTGGGATTGCAGTACTAACAAGTGTTACAGTTAGCATCTCAGGCATGGTGCTCCAGTGTTACAAATCTGCCAGTTTTGGATACTACACATCGTCACCAGTGGTGGACGTGCTTGAGTTAGAATTTTGAATTGGCTAGATTCCTTCATTCACCTGGAACCAAGTACTTTTGAGTATCAAGGTAGAAGTCATCCTAGCAATCCACTGCTGGTCAGTGATGCTTGGCACGTTCTCATAGACGTCCGAACACTCAACGATCTCAAACGCCTGTGGTGAATCCCACACGTATGGTAGTGTATACACATCCGGCATTTATGTGAATGCAAACCCCGGGAATTTTCTTGCTATAGATGAACCCCTGATAGGCCGTTGTCCACCCTAATATGTGTGCGGGTACCCTCATGTTGCACAGGATCGTTGCATTCGCTGACTTAATACAATCAACTTTCACATTGGACTACGACGATTTAGAAACCCTTCTAATCACGAAAGGTTAGTTGTCAGATTGTGAACCTCCAGTGTTATCGCATTGAATACGTTTTGGTCCCAGACTGGAAAGCACAATCCAATGGTGCTACCAGTCTGTTGTTTGAGTGTAATACTCAGCATTAGGGGGGTTCCAATAGCCCTTAAATTCCTACTCGCATTGACATCTCTCCCGCAATTATTAAGATCTCCGATTGGTTGCAGCAAACAGTAGTTCGTGAAACAAGAACCTGCATCAGTATTGACTCACGTTCTCTCCTCAGCTGATTGTAATGGCATATACAAAGTCACATACTGTAAGCTGGTTGATGCACTGTGGAACATGGGGCTCAGCAAATAACGGAAGGTGTAATATTGAAGCTGTTAGTCTGATCCTGATGTGGTGTTTTCATGTGACGTCCGGATTGGTCCCTTGCTGGATTGTCTATCGTGTCGCGGTTTGGGTAAACGGTGAATCGAGTAGAATTTCCTCACATTCATTTCCGACAGAGGTCCGTTGGTTGGTTGTTAAACTTCGTTGAATGCTGGTTATTTCACTTTTAGTCTACTCCGAAACGGACATGTGTAATTAGCGAAAAAGTTGATGCATGTCGACGCACATTTTCCGTTTTATTTCCCCATCTACTGTGTGGCCACATGGGAACAGTTATGGGCGGGTCCAACTGATCGTTGTTGTAGGAGTTCTTTCCATGGGAACAGAACGAACAAAGTGAAACTCGTTGCTTGAGTTGCGCGCAGCTTTCGGTGACCTTGTTTGTTACTAATAGTTAGTCTAGAGTTTGGTTGGTATAAGTAGGACGCCGCTCTCAGTTCATCGCACTGTTCGCTTTCGAATACACTTCCGAAACAGTCTTTTTTAAAAATATAACCTGTTGATTTGGTCTTCTATCTTGTTAGAGCTCATTGGTAGAACATATGCTTTCCACGAACGTCACTTCGGTTCCCATTTCCTTCTCCCAAAACATCCGTGTTGACAGCTATGTTATTAATCTCACGTTGGACACGAACAAACCATCGTGTCCAAAGCTCATCCCATAAATTACTATCAGATATCCGGATTACCTCGAAAGTTTACTCAGTAGATAACCTGTTACTTAGTAACCTCAAGAAGGGGACATCCTCACTCAATCAGTTTTTAGTTGAAATTTCAAAGCACACTGCTTGAGGGTACCTTATGAGGTGAATTAATTTTTAGATCACTTTAGACGTATAAGTAGTGACTTCGGCACAAATTTGGTCACTCGATAGTTATCAATGTTCGGGCCGGGAAAGACGCTTGGCTTTCGAAGTGGTGTATTACGTGAAACCCCGTACATGTTATGTTAAAACAGGACGACGAACGCGCACACTTATTCGCACGGCTGACGTTTATGCACACAAATCGGGAGCAGTAGATTGGCATTTATCTTGGTGACACGTCTCCCATAGTGCGTGCACACCTTCCCAACAGTTACTTTTGATCCTTCATCTTCCTGGCGTTGTGACTTGTCCTTTAGTTCCCGAACATACGCACACAAACGAAGTTGCCTTTTATAGAGCGCAGCGAAGGTCGGCTTGCACTAACCACTTCCGGCTCTGTCTACCAATGTTAGTTAGAAACAGCCTTATGGTAGACTGGAAGCACTGCAATATGGTCAGTCGTCCACCTTAAAGCTGATGAGGAATATCGTGGACGAACAAGTGATATTTACTAAACAAGCCATCTCCTAAGTCAGATGAACGAGAAAATGGCAACGGGGTGATAGTAACTGTGTTGTTGGTTCACGCTGCCGTGTTGAGTAGCAATTTGAATCAGCTATTTTGTTAGCTGACGATCTACGTGGTAGAAAGTGAAACGATCCGGTTTTACCAAAATTGGATTTTCCTGGCCATTAAGAACTATTTGCGTTTTAAAAGTTTATACCATTTATGAAACCATTACGTGCGCAACTTGATTATTGTACTAGTTGCTGTTGGCAGAATGTAAACATCAATCCATTTGAAATGGACCTCTTTGATCAGTAAAATGGTTTGACCTTCAAACGGGCCAGAGAAGTCAAGTGGATTCGCTTCCGTGGTTCTTCTGGCCATCTCCGAGGATGCAGCGGCACCTTGGGAACTGCATTCTTGTTCTCCTGACATAGTGCACAAACTAATGACTGATACAATGTCACTACCCAACGTGAGTGATTACACAAAACACGATAACGATTTCATTTTCACGATATCTGAATGAGCATAATCGAGTTCATCTGGGACACATGGTTGCAGTCCCTTTGAAATCACCACAGGTGCTCCCTAAACGAGACACTCAATTCAAAGATTTCATTCGGTTATTCTCGATCGGAAAAGTACAAGTTCATGAGATGTCCGTTGTGGCCATCCTGTCTGCACGGACCGTTTGATTAAGGCTTGCACGGCGTCTTTGTCTGTTTCTCGTCGTATATCCGTTGACGTAGTAGGAGTGGTTGAAACGCACGATAATGCTGTTCAGTATTACTTCTGGGGAACAGAATGTCATCAGTTGTGCACACGCACTCGATATATCTCTAACAAGAGATACGTTGGATAACAGATGGTGCAGAATTAATCCTACCTGAGTGTTAATTGTAGTGCAAGGACGTCGATCTTCATCTGATTTAATCTGTTGGTATACTTGACAAGTCTAATTCCGTAGAAAATTCACTATCAGATTCCTGTGTCCTCGGTTTTTCGTAAGGGATATCCACCTAACTGTAACACACGAGTACTTACTATACCGTCGGGTTTTGATAAAGGTGCTGTTGGCATTACCTAGTCCAAATACTGGACGAGTCCGATTGTATCTTCTTTCCGGAGCTGTCGTATTTCATTTTCGACCTGATTGCGAAGAGCGTACAGCAGAGTCCTGGCCCTCCAGAACTTCGGTATTGCTTTCGGTAATAATATTGAATGTGCGGCATAATTTCGCAGCTTTCCACACTTCGTCTGGTTGGGCAAATTCGTATGTGGTTTCAAAATTGCAGATATTCTTGACTAAGCGTCAATATTATTAACACTTAACAGGATGTCAAGAAGATGTTTAATCCAATCTCTGCCAAGTACATTTGGACCCGGTCTTTTAGTCTTATGGATACGTAGGTAGTTTATTGCGACTGTTATAACAAGGAAAGCATCAATAACTACTAACTAATCCAAGAGGTAAACTGCCATTGAAATATATGTGGAATTCAAATTTCATCTGAGGACATACCTAGGTGTTGAACTGTAAATAATCGGGATTATCTTTCGAATATGAACAGACATTCCTATTGATACAACACGATGGGATTTTTGCAAGCAGAATGGATCCTCCAAATTTATTGTGGACGTGAACGTGAAGACTGAAGTGAGACTTGGGCTTGCTTGTTATTATCAGTGCCATAGTAAATCGGGTATACCAGCAACTTTATCAGGCGTCAAACTTCGAATGCAGGATGTTTATCCGCGGGTCATTTTATCGTTCAATGCCTGCCTGATGTTGACGTCAGAACAAAACACTAGGTTTCTTAGGCTTTCCTTGCCAGTTTGTGTTTATTCTTTCGCTTGTTCCTTTTAATTCGCTGAAGCTAGTAGTATCCAAGTAGGCTGTAAGGAAGGGTCCATAAACATCTTCACCACAAATCGAGGAAGACAACCCCTAACACGATTGACGTTGATATAAAGTAAAACTGGACGATGTGATCACCTGTCAGTTTCTGGAGCCCACTCCAGAGCTGTTAGAGCGTGACTTTTATTGACATTGAAGCCACCACTATCATTTGTAAAGTATCCGCATCAGATTTAGTATGAATGAAGTCAAACAGTTTGGGCGTCGTGTTTAACATGTTACTGGTAAACAGATTGAGAATAACACAACGTTAGGAGCAAATTGTAAAACTCTATGTTTCAACCACCTTCTGAGGAAGGTCACCTGAGGTGCTCCTAACGTTATTTTTTTCTCAATTCGTATAACACCAATATCAGGTTTTACCAACCATGCAAATGTGCACAAAATCAGCCCGTATAAACCCTTCACCTCCGATGCCCAGTTGTTCCTGAGTCACTTGAAGCGAGAATGAAACATTTGACACAGATCAGCACATGCTTCATGGTAGACACCTGCCGTATTTTCACATTTCCATCATCATTCTTACACTTCCACAGTAGACTGCAATCCGTTCCATGTAGGTGATTCGTACTGACCTGCTTGACCTGTTCTTATTTTCGTTTATAATTTGCACATGTTTCATGTAATGTCAAAAGCCTGATGAAAATGAGAGAACAGCTGTTTGCACAACTGAATCCATATGATTTCTATCATTCAACAGGTTGTATGTGCTTTTAAGTGAATTCTGATCCAAAGCACTCTATACTATTCAGAAGATTTATCGAATCGTTGTTAATTCTCTCCGGTTGAATCCTTCTGGGGACTAATTGGTAAACTTTGACTGTGCATAAATGTCTATCACTGTCGTGATCCCAGACCGGGGAATATTTAAGTACTCACATTTTCAACAGTCAGAAACAATTATACAACAGTATAGGTATGCGGAACACAAGGACTTGTTCGCGTTTCCCATGGGGCTCTCGATAATAACTTGTGTTGTTGGTTGATGGCTCGTTAAACCGAGCAATCGTTATTGTTACCTCTCTGTTGTGATTCCTACGCTCTTGCCGACAGTAAAAAGTTCCGGAACCAGTCATTGTCGAATGCCCTCAGTGCATCCTACTTGACGTCCTTAGTACATACCTCGCTGTGGTTTCTGGAAGCCCAACCGGCGGCATTTTGCATTAAAATTTGTGTACTGAACCATATACTGCTTGTCCTAATTGTCCTTAAACAAGTTGATCGTTCGACTAATTTTAGGAAGTTTCTGTTATACCCTAATTGTTGTCAATTAACGTGCTTACTGGTGACCTACGCGATATTCCCAATCGCGAGGTTCATAAACGATCTCATTTGGGTCAACGTTTGTTTTGTATGTGCTCATAAAACTGGTTCCAAAACATTCCACCTGCTGAAAACCATCAGCGGATTGCTCAGCTTTAAAGTTAGAAGGTTACTATAGACTAAAACATGTGTACCGCGCAAAGCTGCTTGTGCTGTGAGAAATCAGAAAGATATTTTGTAATCAATTCATGAGCAGTAGTACTACTCTCGTCAGAGCTTGTTAGAATGAAGAGAGTTCACATTTGTAGAAAAAGTCGTAACAGCTGTCAGACAAAACGCATGGGTGACAGTAACATTTGTAAGCACGATTTTAAGGAACCTGGAAAACAATATTTTGCGGTTGGTCAATAGTTGACGAGATAGTGGAATTTAATGACATCCTGCCTAATAACAGTCGAATACTGACCAATATGAGATAGAAGGCGTTGACAATTTTCAGTGTTTTGCTGATTATACACGCCATTACATTCTCCCCTGAATGCAGAAGTATGAGGCGTTTGGGACACTATTTCAAACCTGTTTTTTCACCACCTAGGACTATTCTTCAAAAATAACGCAGATTTCATCATACTCACAACGACCCAATAAACCACGGTTTATTATGTCTGATTGAAGCAAGCTATACATGATTTCATAAACACTGAAAGTGAAATAATCTAGAAGATTGAAAAAGTTGTAACGTGTGTGTTTTAAGTACGACTCTAACTGTTGATAAGACCTGTTCATAGTGCTGTAAGCGATGAAGAAATCAACCAGTCTGTGTTCCGCAGACATGTCACAGAACATGGATCACTGTAGTGATTGCGCGCAACGAAAACGTACAATTAACGACCAAAGGCTTCATGCTGATTACTTATATAGCTAAAGAGGACAACACAATTTGACCGAATGACGCCCTAGTTGACTGTGGCTAACACGTTCAGTTAAGGAGATTCTGGGAGACGACGAGAAGTCACACACAGTGCGGAATGATGTCCCCTGATTCCACTGGATAACACCTAGTTTATAACTATATGAAACTGAACACGTAAGGCTTAGTTGGGCATAAGTTTACAATCCGTTTGTTCTGATGAGTCGGCCCAGCAGGTGCACACTCATGGTTGTTTTTAAATTGGTCCATCACCACACCATCGCCTTTCCTTGGTACTTAGTGCGTGCCTCATGGAACGCAATTAATGTGTTGTATTTTCAGGATACAACTTCATCAAAATTATACCTAAGTAATCGTTGAACAAATTTATCATTAATCAGTATATTATTGACATTGGGGATCTTATTCTCTTTATTGGCGACAATTTTCTTCCAGGTACGTTTAGTAATCTTTATGCGCAAATACTAAATGACTTGCGCAGAATGTTGACTAAACTCCACTCGTTCTCAGTGTTCATTAAACATCGGGCCGTTAACGGAGCATAAAAATGCTCGAAAAGTTTTTTTCATTTTTTTCCTATTCATTTTTTCTACAAATTGCGAGTAAAAAACAATTTCGTCAAAGATATGCAATTGGGGATCGTTCGAATGTTATTCTCTCAGTTGATATTTCCTTGTAATTATGTAGATTGGAGAATAAGACCCCGCTTTACACTGAGAGAATATGCGCTATGCGGTTGTATATAATGGTACAATGCATCGCATGGGCAATGAAAATCTTCATAGTGGTTTAACCAATAGAAACACAGATAGCGGTTGGCACATGCTGAAAAAAGGCAACGTGGCGTCGTGGCACACACTAATAACTGATAAATAGTCTACGTGATCACTTCAATAAGAAGTTGATGAACATGCAGCAAAAAGTGAGTAATCCGTCATGTAATGATGATAAACCTTCTACTTCAGTTTTTGATGTTGGTTTATACGCTCATGGGAGTTTCAAACCAACTATATATAGGTGGTGACTCTGGAGATCAATGTATTGATAACTGTATTTCAAACTTCAGTGCGGGCCGTTCTGACTGTATAGCGGATAAATCTCCACAGTGCCATTCAGATGCAATGAAAATCTTTCATGCTTGTCAAAGTGATTGCCACAATTAAGCCCAGTTTACTATTGCTATCATTCAGTTGTACTGTTTTCACACAACTCTGAAACATCAGTTCATACATATATAATCATGTAGGTTCTTTATCATAAGAGATACTTATATATGTTTACTTAATAAATCTGTTTGCCTACTTTCTGTCCACTCTGGTTGGAATACTCAGTTAACCAAACTACTTATCAAAGCATTCCATAGCCTGAATATCACGATCGAACTGACGAATATTTTTTGGTAATATCGTGATACACTTTGCGTTTCGCTTACGATAATAAACTGAAATAAATGGAATCCTCAAATATGTAGGCTTAGCGTTTGACTCTCTGTGTTATGTTGATAACAACTTATAGGATTTTTATTGAAGTGTTCGTTCACAAGGCGCAGGACTCAGCAAACGATCATTGAAGGGTGACACCGTGAGTGGACTCTACACTTCACATAAAGGACTATGAACGGACCGTCAAGGTGATATGACTGTTTGAAACCGAGATGGTTATAATTGATCAGTGACACCAGAAGTCTCACGAACTGAACATAACTCTTGCAGAGAAGACGTTAGTGTTGGATCATCCGCATGTTGCGATTCTGTTTACTATTGATAAGCTGTTCTATTTTAAACGTGTGAACATGTCTGCCGATTGCAACCGTACACTGGTACCTGATAAGTGGTTGTTTTATTATGCAATCGTTTATATAGAAATACAAATTTTGCTGGCTTGGAACTAGTGGATCAGGGCTAACCGATTAACCTGCTCGTCCTTATGAAAAAAACGGTGCTGTTGGCTGATTTGTTATTTTCAGAGAGCTTCTATATTGTATGGCTGACTAAGAAGACGGAAGAACAATATACTTTGACATAGTTAACTTCTACTGAACTGTACACATCCTAACGGTTGCAGTCAAACAGCTCGTGTCTTCGATCTTGGGCCAACCTATTCCACTTACATGCGATGTGATGTCTGCCGAACTGGCGGAATCGAGCGCCGGCTTCTGATTGTGATTAGCACTAACCAGTGGAGCTGGACCAAGGACCAAACTGGGTATTCAAATGATGTACTGCTGATCATCACTACATGCATCTGGGTTCGCAAATCTCTTCACTAGCTTGTCGATTGTCTGTTAAAATGTCACATTTATTTCGTTCGAGGTAACTTTGACTAAGACTTATCCTCGTCTTCCTCAAACTGTTAAAACAATTGGTATTATAAAATGCAACCCCAGTGTGTACATTCAAGTGAAACTGCTTCTCACTCTTAAATTAATTGCACAGTGACCGGGGTAGTGCTGGAATAAACGATTAGTTTTTCAATGTACATCTATGATACCATTCTAACCAAATTATTACATCCTACAACTATTCAAGGAACCATCTCACACACACACCCTGAGTTCAGTTTTCAAGAATGTTATCGTGTTACAACATGAGCGGTTCGTTTACTAATCAATCTGTCAGTATATGACTAGCCATACTTCTTGTCAGAATAACGAGGAAGGAGAGGAGAGATCACACGAGAATATCCGAATATCTCTACATTGACAGTAAGGAGATGCACTGCACATGTGAAACAACTTTATTGATTTCTCAAATAAAGAAGAAAAATTAGGTAACATTAAATCTTGTGTTAGTTTTCGTAAAAGTATAGCTATACCTATTTGAAGATAAAATTGGAAGATATAATTAAATGCCATTATTATGAGAAATAACTAATCGATAAATAAAGACCTCACGAGACAAACAGCCTTCAATCGTTTCATTTAAATGAAACAGTCGAAGAGTACGGGTTACAGTAAGCAGTTCGGTTATTGGAGGGAGTGTGAGTGCAGGCACCCTCAAGAGTGCGGTTTTATTTACACTGAAAAAAAAACAGACTGTGGGTTTCTGATATCAGACTACAACATGGTCCTGATTGGTATTTTGTTCAAAACTGATGGTTAAGCATAATTGAAATGTCAGTGAAATGAATATAGGCGTACACGGCAGTTTTGACTGTCGGGTTGCATCGGGACTTTGGGCAGACTGACTGATGAACGGTTCTCGGTAGAGATACATTGGTGCTTTGAGATGACCAAATTATTTCCGTGAGGCCTTTTCTTCCTGTAGCATGGCACGCGTGTTTGCCTGAAATTGTTGAGTGAGGTGTTTACTTCAATTCTTAACAAAAGCTGAAACTGGATTCGAACACGTTTTCCAATGTGAGTTTGTTGAGTAAAAGGTTATGTTCGACGTAACCTGCAACCTTTACCCATTTATTAACATTGCGAGAGTAACTCTGTGTTACTACTGTCATCATTCATTTTCTTATTCCTGGCGAAAGGTGAGTTTCCCTCCTTAACAAAGGAGTTCACACACAGCCTGAGTGACATTTCGTTCATTATCTTCAGCATTAAAATAAGAAATTGTGTACACTTCTGGTTATATGTGGATAAACATGACGATATCACGTTTTCAAACACTAGCATTCCATGTCTACAAACGATCGCCACTGATGCCACAGACTACTACAAGGTTCGGCTCAAAATGTGCCGTCTTCAGACATTCTCCTGAATAGGATATGTTTCTTGTTGATATTTTACTCAGATATATCTGTGAGTTGTTCAACAGGTTCAGATGTCATTAACATAGATTAGGTGTTACGTGAACCTAGTGGTTTTGAAGAATTCGTTAGGTTCCACTAGAATTAAGTGAATGGCAAGTTGTTCAGCATCTCTAGAGACCTCAGCGTACCCATTTGTTGTCATAGGCAAACGGTATAATTATCTTCTTTCAGTATAAGCTGAGGTTTCAATGTTGTAATTGAGGAAGCTGAATCAGGTCTTCCTTTTTGAAGAAGGAATGACATGCAAAATTCAGGGAGCTGCTGATGTATACATATGTGTTTTTAGCGTTTGAAAGTACGATTAACTGCTGTTCACTTCCCAAGTATTCGTTAAGTTCTAGTCTTATTTAAATTTATGACTCGAGTCTCTGTAGGCCTTGCTGGTCAGTGGCAGTTAAGTATACTTTCGGTACATGCGTTAAGTGAAGCTTGTTCAACCAGTATCCACACAACAACGTCCACAAATGACTGGTTCGCAAAAATTACCAAGTAAATCTGGTTTGTTGAAAATCAATTGGATGAGTAGTGTGACACCTCGAAGCGGAACTCACCAGCTGTCGTTGTTGAGTCTGAAGCTGATCTCTCTCATTGCGTAACTTCTCTAGTGCTTTATTCGATGCTGCGTTCTGTGGTGCTGTCAATTGCATGAGCGCAATGTTTGCTTCTTTCTCACATAATGACGCTGTCAGTGACTCCAACCTTATTAGAAATAAACAAGTAAATAATGATCACTAATGAGCAGTCGAGGATTTGGTTTATTTTCAAATTGAACATCACTCACATTTGATCGCAGCGTTCGCATTCAGACTGACTTTCCAGCCAGCCTCTTTGACTTATCCGAGGTACGTAAGTTGTTTCCAACAGAATATTGAGAAAAAGGCGGTAGAACTGATCAGACCAGTTGTGAAGCACTGCAACTAGTTATTCTCTCGTCTACATTACTGTTAATTAGGAAAACTGAACCAACCAAGGAGGAACGGTCTCTAAGTCTCATACACATATCAGTCACTGACGCCCGCAAGAACTTTTAGGTCGTTTACGACTTCAGCTGCCAACAGTCAAGTATTATCACTCTTCTTCCACACTACTGCTTCACAGTTGCCACCTCTAAGGAACCGCTAACCAATTGTAGAAATTCTAGCTTGATGTAATAGTCAAATTAATCTTAAAGCATAACGAATTTCAGAGTTACCTTCATGACTTAAAAGATAACCTCATATTAGCGCTCAAAAATGCCTGTTATCTTCTTTTGGGTTGCTCTTGACTTTTGCCAGGAAAGAGCACAACATCATCGGACACTTGATGAAAACTCACAGTAATTGAAGAGAAACAAACGTGTTCTGATACGAATTCACATTATACTTTCTAAATGCCTAGTTGACCGAGCATACGTAATGTGATATGTTGCTCGTTTTCACATGCCATAGTGATACTCTATAAAACGAAACTCAAAAACTGGTGGCAAGTGAAACGCACTCATTGTTTGTTGGTTGTAAATACGATTACACTGTACGGGAATGTTGTCGGATATGTCCTGTGAAAGTAGATTATCGACATTTCATTTCCAAACGTGTTTTCATGGTGGATCAAATCTGCTGCAGGTCTGTCATATACATATGATGATGAATATTATCAAGCAATCTTCGTATGTTGGGTATAAAAGCTACAGGAAAAAGTATGAGCATATTAAGGTAAAAATTTATTTCGGTTCCTGCATTCATGCACGAGGTATGTATGGTTGAGCTTTATAAGAAATATCACCTCATGTTTTGTAGAGATGCTAGTTTCTGCAAAACTCACTTGATTGCCAACAATTCATCGGATTGACTTTCAATTTGGTTTGCCAAGGTATTGATTCTTTTGGTATACTGTTCAAACTGTTCTTTGCATTTCGAATGTTCTGCTCGGAGTTTCTCTAGTTCCACACTGGATGCTTGGTTCTGAGGAGGTAGAAACAAAGTGTCTGATCACTTTTGTGTCTGGCCGGGGACTCTCATCTATTCTGGGGATAGTTCACCTCTTACGATACAGACGGTGCGACACTTCACCCGGGGGGCCGCGTGAATTTATCAAACATTTCATAATAGAGATTGTAACGGTGAGGTATCTAAGCCTTACGACATCTAGCTTTCAATTGAACTGTCAAATTGAGTGAAAACATGCAAGGTAATATCGATTTATTTTCCAACAGGGTGGTTTTTGGTTGATGGACTTGACATCTGAACGGTCATCACTTACAGCTGCTCGGTGTATCTTGCTATGTTCAAATCCCGCATGTTGCTTCCATATGATTCCATAAAATCACCTCGCTGCTACAGAAGGAAACAGTCACTTACCGCTGTTCGGTAGTGACCGCGACTTTAATATATGCATGCGAATCTAAAACTACATTTGTATACTACAATTTATTGGAGTAGGCATCTTTTAAGCACTGAATTTGGGTTCCAGGTTCTCAAGTTCAGCCGCAGTAATCAACAGCTTCTGGGACACTACTGGTCTTGATCTTTCGAACAACAAGTTTCCTCTCGTTATATAATCATGAGGAGTCCTACTCACGAAATAGCTGGGCTCCAGTTAAGTAAAACTTGATACTTTAAAAAGCGTGTGCACTCCGATTTGAACTGCAAAGATAACCTTTTAACTAAAAATTGGCACGATTCTACGACGTTATTCTCCTGCATTACATAGCTGCTTGTATATTTTACTGTCAGTCATAGTCCATGGACGTTATTTTATTTCTAATTAAAATAGTCAGTGTAAGGTCTGATTGTCTTGTTTCTATTCGATTTTATGGTAATTGCATTCAACTCCAGGTCGACAATACACGAACTGCAGTTGTTTTCAAGTCCTGATCTTAGTTTCTGATAAGCGTGTTTTCTCTGTTAACTTTTATTCACAATACCTCCTTTTCTTGGGGTCAATGGACTAGCGCGAAGTCTTTTTTATTTGTGTTATTTACGAGTTGTTCAGTGTAGCAGTGAGGTGACAACAGTTTATTTCCAATTTTTGTGACGTTTCTATTCTCATAAGAAAAAATTGTAAATTGATTAAATTGGAAAGTTCTGTCGTCCACACTAGCTGAATGCTTGATTCTACCAAAAAAACAAAAACGGTTCAAACGTATATATGGAAGCCGTACTTTTTTGTATTTTAAGCCAAATATCTTCCACATTTGCACAAAAATTGTGAACATAAGTGCATGTTGCTGTATGCTTTCATTCACAACATCGTCTGTTTGCGACCTAGGGTTATGGTAGATTCATTTTAACATTGTCTATTAAATCCTAAGATATAATCTGTACAATGTTTGCCAGCGATAGGTGATCTTAAGTTTCATAGCACCTCTTGAACACTGATACCATTTTACAACCCGTTGATGTATGTACGAAAGTAGAGGTTTGCCAACATGGAATTTTACTATAGGCTTTTTCCTGTCCAAGATGAACTAACTGATCAGCGTAGACTGACTGGTGAACATATAACGAATTCTTAGGTACTGACACATAGCTTCCAGCATGTATGTAGTATACTAGCCGAAATGTGGTGGTTTTTAGGTTTTTGATTTGTGGTTGTCCGGAATAAAATTTCGAATTCTCAATACCCTTTCAATGATATTCATGTCTGTATGTTTCTATGGTTACGACCGAAGAGGCTTTAAGATATAAGTAGATAAGTTCACGGTCGCCGTTGGAGTTATGTTTGATGTTTATTCCTGTCATCCCCTTTCTAAAAGGTGCAAGTTTTTAGGTAAGGACATTATTTCAGAATGCTCCAGATAGGTTGAATCATCTTGTTGAAATAATAATGGCGTTGCAATGGAAACAAGTGATATAACAAACGGTAACGCGTACCACGTGGTGTTTTAATTACCTACCTGATTTGATCGTAATTGGCGAATCATTTGATCTCGTTCCTGAAGACCTGCCCTCTGTTCGTCCAAGACTTTGTTCAAGTTTTCTGTCTCTTCTTCAAAGCGACGGAATTGGGCTTGCATTGTTTCAATACGACGCATATGTTTTTCTTGCTGAACGTCAAAAGCATCAGTAAGATAATAACAACAGTTAGATCACCTGTGGCTTACAAATCAGACTGTGAGCTTTCTTTCGATTCCATTTTTCTATGTAACGGTTACGATTGTAATCAGATTGACAATCTTTCTTGACCGATTCATCATAGTTGGATATCACATACGTGCACAAGATGAACGGGGAGTAAAACTGTTCACTGCTTTAAATGCGTTCTGATGTGCATTCAAGTATTGTGGTCCACCACAAGCGGAAGCCTTAGAAACATTGCCTCCACAAAATGATCATTCTCCCACAGACCCGCTGGGTTTTTGAAGGTATTCGGTGGTCTCGAGAAGACCACTATCATAGAACGAATGATCACAGTGCTATCGTTTGTTGACTGCTAACCACTCACCAGAGAGACCAGAACGTTTAGTATTACAATTATGTCACTTGTGCTCCACATTTCACCAAACGCGAGGTAGCGGCCCCAATTAGTTAGCAGACGGCCCGAATTAACCAACCTCTTTGATTCGATCATCCAGTGGGCTTTAGGTGGACGTGTGTCACTTCTGTCAGTTTGTTGCATCTAGCTAATGAGTGCTTGCACAATCGTACGGTCCTCGTCACATATAGCCTATCGATACCCAGTGCTTGAAATTCACTGTGGACTGCAATGTCTACCTGTCCAATTATCGGCAAGATTTGAACGAAACGCATACGGAAGCAGAGGTTGCTTTGCTTTGGCAGAGGCACTGTAATATATGGATAAACTGCATTAACTTGTATTAACAGTGGCGAGGTACTCGTAGAAACAAAGAGTGTGACGCGGACACAACGAAATGATATTAATGGTGAGTGACGTAGCCCGTACAGAGGATCATAGCAGATTTTTATCGAAATAGTAAATCACTCACTGTTAGTGTCATTTATACGGTTAAAGCACTAACCGCATTATCTTACCACTCTGGGACAGTCATTATGGTAAATTCCGTCATCAAGTGGTAAATTAGGTCATGTGTGGTAGCAAATGGAGCAAACGTGAGCAGCAGTCACATACAAACGTAGGTGCAAAGTGAACTCGGTGGCAAGAGTGCACACACACCGATTTTTTTAAATACCACACAATCGCGATTGGTTGGGCACGCCAGTTGGACAAGACACGCGCAGGTGCTGCGGGGTGATCAGCTGGTCAGTGTTCGTGTGGACAGCACAATTTAACCGGCACGCGTCCATACCTAGACGGCCGAAACAGTCGACACGTACAGTAGATCCGGTGAGCTTTTATTTACACACTGAGGTGAATTACTTCGAACTTGCATAGACCTTCGTCTTGTTGTTTATCAAACTTTTCAAATGGGAGTAATCACAACAAACGAGAAGCCGATCATTGTGTATACATTTTACGAACATGCTGAAACATCAGCTGGCACAGTTTTTAATGTACCATGAATTACCTGTGGGACAGTTTCAGGTCATGATAATCTCTACCAAGGAACCGATCACCTTCTGAGTGTAACGTAACCCTATAGCCTTGCATAGTGCATTAAGTAAAAATTCATTTTCAAGTCGCGCACATCTCAAAAAACTAGAAATTATTCATCCAAATATATCTTTCTCAAATCATATAACAAACACGTTAATATTTTCCACTGCTGAAAAGTTCTTATTCGTGGCATTAAAAATTGTCGAATAATTCCGTTCACAATCCTGTACGAAGTCACAGGACACGAACTGTCTGCATTCCCCAATATTCGTTCTACTAGAGTTTATGGGATGGATATCATTGACATCACAGCGCCGCGCAGTAATGATGACAATGACGTGTACGCTTGGTTATTTTTTTCACTGTTCTTCAGCTTATTTCATTGAGTGTTGATAATATAACTATTGCAATTTGGTGAGCACATGGTGATCCTTCTGGAAGATATTCACTTGCCGTATGTCAGATGACAGTTGATGCTTTATTTTACTAACAGAGTTGGGTCGTCATTTTCTTCGACGCAGATTATCTTGTTTTTGTGACAGAATAGTCGACTGAGGTAGGCAATCCTATCATTCAGCAGAAGCTTGAGTATCAAAGCCGCAATTGTTAGTCACTAGGATGGCTAGAAGATGACCTAGTGGGACGTAGATTCTATTTCAAAGTGAGTATAGAGCTGTCGAACGGATTTAATGTCACCAGCGATGTTCTCTGTGTGTTTGTTCTGTTTACCGTTATTCAAGTCGTTTACTAAGCAGAGTCAGCCTAACAATATTTTCTACTGCCGACGACATGAGATCCTAGAGATATGTAGGTTGCCTGAAAGGCATGCACTCTCTACGGATAAAATTAATTGTTCATGTTTAAACATGTGCTGTTCACACGAACGAGTGCGCATTCATCTATAAAATTTTACTGTTTGCCGCCATCGTCACATAACCCTTGCTCTGTCTCTATATGTGGAGATGATTTATGGACACCAATGGCAGGTGGTCCATATTTGTTCACCACCTAACAGTCAGATAAAAGGTGCCTATGACCTTGAACGTTTTGAGACAAATCCGTTAATATTTCCACCCTGAAATTTCGCATATTCCAACCATATCTGAAAACAACCACGCGAAAATTCCCTCAGTTGGTCATCCTTAGGTATTCTGAAGGTAAGTTATCTTTCACTTACAGAAGCCGCAACACATCATCTTATCACCCTGATAGTAACTTCGCAAATGAGAATCATTACTGGTAGTGTATTAGGTTTCAAGTCTTTCGATACAAGTGTAGTATCGATTGTTATCCTGACAAGCTGTGCTAACGAGTTTTGAGGTCAGTTACCAGTTGTAGTTGATTCTGAGCGAAATTATTGATCCAAGTTTTACGAGTAACACTGACCTATGAACACAAACTACAGTTAGCCAAATGAATCGTCAACACACTACCCACCAATTCGTCCTCGTCTCCCTTGGAATGTGAAGATATTCGGTGTCAGTTGTGATCCCCCACAGTATCCTCATCACTGTCAGGATGGAATTCAGTTTGTTTGCTTTTATACAGCTTAACTTAATTGCTTGCCAGTTGCTAACGCTTGATTTCCTTGCACAGTTTTCATTTGAGTGTATTCTTTTATTTTTGTCGAGTATTAATCTACTCTGCAAACAATCCGCCTTATTTGAATAACCCTTCAGTATTCTACTTTATTCTGCCGAAATCAAGAAGTCTACTGCTTTCATGATTGACTGTGTTTTGCCGTAGATCTTAATGAAGTCTGTGACTGTTTCACCTCAACCTCTTCAACTGGATTTTCACCAGAAGTGTGAGAAAAGTGCGCAATAACATTTTGATGGGTGAGCTCAGACAAATACCTGTTTCTGGCGACCTCCAAAATGTTGGAGAGACTACTGCATGACTCTATGCGAGTAATTATAACAGACCTCAAATCTCGTGCCAAGGAGCAGCGTGGCTTCCGTAAAGAGTATGCGTACCTCCCGAAGTCCTTGTTCGCTGGTCACTTTTAGTTGAAGGTTGATGACGCAGAACTGATCATCGACGAGAAATTTCTTGATTTTTTCATACCACTGTGCTAAAGAAGATTCACGACTGCGGCTACAATGGTCGATGACTCAGGTGGATAGAGCATTACCTAAGTGAACGTAAGTTCAAATTCACAGTGAACGGATGGTTGTCAGACAGGCTTACTGTCAGCACAGGTGTTTGACATGCATCTACCTCAGACAAATTGTTGTCGTTCTTGAACTACTCGACATCGGTAAATCACCGGCACGACTGTGCATAGACGCTTCGATAGCTTGGTGAGTTGAAGTGCTCCCGGAGTAAATCGTAACCTTGCAAAACAAATTGAACTGTCTAAAACAGCGGTGTATAGAAAACAATATTTAGCCCAGCGTCAAGCAAAGTAGTCCATATAGTCGCCCTGGTTACTACTTCAACAACATTAAGCTAGTAGTCGTTTCAGCATGCTAACGAGATGAAGACTCTCAAGTGACAGACATTTTTCATGTTTGTCTTAAAATTTCACGGTCATGGCTAAGACACAAGTTGCATTGCATATCTTGGAGGATTTCTGACAATTTCAGCCTGGAACCTTTCCCGCTGTCTACGTTTCCATAACTTCATGCCAAAGACGAGGCCCATGGTTTGCGATTACTGAAGGTGTTCAGAAATGATCTACCAGAACCTGCGTGGGAAACACTGTGAATTCACGCAGACTACACACTACCACATACTGTATGGGAACTTGCAACGCGGAGATGTGTGTATCTGTAGCATTTTCCTGGTCCAGCCGAAACCCACGTTGAAAGTAATTACGTCTGATCGGAATTGACAAAACAGTTGCACTACTTATTGTTATATAGTAAGTAAACGGTAAACACTGATCAAATTTCGTTAGTCTGCAGTGCCGTGATGTTTCCTTTTTTCAAATCACGTAAACATCACCTGATGCTGGGCAAAAAGTAATATACTATCTTCAAAATTGAACAAGGCTGAATAAAAACAGACTTACGCAGTCACGTTCCATCTGTGTGATTGCGTCATCTCGCTTTATTAGCTCCCGTTTGAGGACATCAATCTCAGCTTTCAGTGGCTGAACAATGTGATCACAAGAAGTCAGTTAACTGTAAAACTGAATTTTTGGTAAGCTACATAATTAATGTAATCAAATCACTCGGTAATAAGAAAAACAAAGTACGACTCCGCTGAACTGACAAGTCGTTAATCGATCGGCAGAATGAAATAAACAATATATTTGACGAGCTCCAGTGAGAGCAAAACTCCAGTCTAGTGCCTCTTTTTGAAAGGAGCTGATTGGAAAATTTTTGGGAATTCGACAGCTGCGATGAATTGTGGTTGATTTTCAACCTATGTGGAAATCAAATCCTCTAATACTTACTGTTGATGAAAAATAAACCTTATTAAGCTAAACTGAGTTGTTTTTATGGGGTCACTTTCGGAGGCAAATATGTCTCTTCCCGCAAACAACCATACTATGTTTTTTGTTGCGTTCCCCTTAAGAAAAATGTACACTTTATTAAATAATACGTTAGAACGACGTCAAAAACATGTAGATAGCAAGATGATTTCGAAAGTGTTACCAAGAGAACTGGAGTACATTTGATGGAAACCTTTATTATCAAGATAAAAAAGGCAGTTTTCACAAAACCTCTCCAGTTAAAAATCAGCAGTTGTGATAGAGACTTGAACATTGTGCGCTCAATTTTTTTACCTCATTTCACCCTCGCTTACTAAGTTGGTTCTTCAAAAAAACATTGATCGTTTGTGAATATCACACGCCTTCTGTGAAAAATGAGATCCTCAAGACGACCAACAGTTCAGTTGCATTGCAATTCGCTGATTCGAATTACGCTGTCGCCGTAGTAGATTTAGTTTGTACAATTTACCAGGTACGTAGCACTTTGTCAGAAACTATGAGATCTTGAGTTTTGAACCCAATTGATGCTGACAGTTGGCTGTGGTACTCACTGTTTAGGTCCCTGCGAATTTGTTTTCAGACGGTTTACGTGTCACAACGAGTTACACACTCTGTGATACATCGAACGTAAGCAGTTCACGTTATGGCTTAATAATTACGTTCTTCAATATTTAGCTCGGCTGTTACTGTGGTGTCTGTAACTTCAAACATCTCGTTACTAACTGAGACGTTTAACTTACATGTCAGCAATGTTTCACATGATAGTAGTCTATTCAGCCTCATACCGACTTGTTTAAGACAAGCGGGTTGTAATGTGATTCGTCTTATTTAATTCGTCTTCAAGCTTATTCAACCGTGTCTATGTGAATGTTGTATGAGACTAATATTTTTTTGGAACAGAAAAGAGGGGGTATTTTCAGGAAATCAGTCAACTTATTGACAAATCCTCATAGTTTGAACAATGTCTGAACACTCGTTCATAGACTGGGGCTGAGCCCATGCAGCCGAAAAATCTGGACAAGTTATTTGGAAGAGGCCATGGCCATGGGCTTAACCGATGGTTTTGAGAGGTGTAGTGTGTGAGCAAAATCAGACGACCCATTTTTCTTGATTGAGTAAGCTTTGCCCAACAGAGTGGTAGATGCTGGTTCTTCACATTTATACAGCCAAATATATCAACCGGTTGTGGTAAAACGGATCGATGGGCATAAATTTTGTGTATTCTCTTCAGCTCTGCTGAGGACCAAATGGTCATTTCAGTCAAGTTTTACGCACACACAGTTCTGCAAAACTTGCTCGCTTTTGAAAAAAAAAATTACAAGGTATATTAGCACAACGAATAGGACACAATTGTGATACGACACTAAGTTCTCAGCCCCAAAAATCAATATGCAAAGCGAATGAAACTCACGGATCCTTTGCCGTTTGGAGGTATTTCGGATGTCCCTCCTAGCTGTTCGATTTGAGTTCGTGCCGTCTGCAGTTCACGTTGTAAATTGGCAATATCTTCACGTTGTTGTTTGAGCTTTGTAAAGTGAAAATTAACATTGTATGGTTTGCTTCTTGAGTGACCATAATCCTGAGATTCTGAATAATTTTTATAGGTTTTTGAAGGGATTTTGCTCAAAACTGAGCTCAGTTGCATTTGATAGATGAATTTTTAGCTGTGTGAACTAATATGGTAAACTGAATTTAGTCCCACTAATTTCTACAGGCAGTCGTTTTCAAATTTGTTACACTGTCTGTTACAACTCGAATAGAGAAGAATGATGGATGAGCATTTAGGTAAACAGTGGTTTAAATAGGTGAGTGGTCAGGAATAACCTCGGAGTGTTTTGTGAGAACACTTGTCAAAAACCCTAGCGTGCTTGAAATAAAGGAAATGATTCACATTTGGAAATAACAAAGTTTGTTGAAAATATTTAAACGAACAATATACGAATGTAAGGCTTTTCGCATGAAAACGTCAAACTCAATTAAGAGCAACATGAACAGTGAAAGGAAATAAAATGGTCGTT
Organism: Paragonimus westermani; assembly: GCA_008508345.1. NCBI lineage: Eukaryota > Metazoa > Platyhelminthes > Trematoda > Plagiorchiida > Troglotrematidae > Paragonimus > Paragonimus westermani. The sequence continues at coordinate 84,231 of QNGE01000033.1, forward strand.
TGAATTAGTCGACTATATCGAAGAAACGTGTTTGCCAATCTGTGAATATGAGAGGTATGGATTTGATATCGAGTAAATTGGTATGGAGTCACAAACTTAGAATAAAATCATGTTCAATGGCGGGGTAATTGACGACGAACCATCCTTGATTGATTTGAGAGGGTGTGGATAGAATGAGGAAGATTAGGTACACGGATAGCTGGTAGTTTTAGACAGAGAAAAACGAATTATTTTCGCGTGATTCGCTACTGTATTTCTTTATTATCGCTGTAAGACATTGTGAATACTAATGTGTTGAATTACGCTGCCCATGGTGTTATCAAGTACTTTGGTCAGAAAAAAAAATTTAGTTAACTGGAAGTAAATCTCAAATTTGAACGGATTCCGTGAACTTTATTCACTTTCGTGCGGTCGCAGAGTTATTTTGGTTGGCTCTGACAGAACTTGGTTTCCTACTCCACTTGACTAACTCATAAACCATACAGATATAGAGACATGCCAATACAGTATCAAATGAATAGTGCATGATATCCATCATACACTCTGTTAGTCCATGTCGACTTATCGATAACACTGTAAGTTACTTCTCTGAAGCGGCAGAAATTCAAATTTATCATTGCGGGACTCGTCAATCATTGGCAAAGATCTTAGTTCGTGACTGATGTGTGCGCTCTGCGTGGAAAAGTAAATGTCTTAATCAGGTTTCATCATTCAAAAGTGTACAACCAATGCAAGTGTTTAAGGTGATGTCACAGTTGTAACATTTTTCATCGGCGCGACGAGTGAGTGGAGTATGGAAACTTCAAAGTTCAGTGATACCGCCACTACTTCGCTCCACCCTTCCTTACTTTTTTTTCAACAAGTACATTGAAAGAATATCCGTAAATTCATTAACGACCATTTTCGAACTTTCCCTTTGATCCTGTGCTGAAGTCATCACTGTGTCAATACATTCGGTGGTGGAAACAACTCGCGGATTGAGTCAGTTTCTAAGCTTTCTATTTTATACTATCAAGCCACGACTGTGGTTATACTGGGAACTTACCTGGTTGTTTTCTAACATTTCCAAACGTTGCGCCTTTTCATTGAGTTGTGTTCTGGTTGACTCGAGTTCATTTTCCAACATGTTCAGTTCGCCTTCCATTTCGTTTTTAGCTTCAGATATTTCTTTTATCTCTTCTTTGAGGATACGAATGGTCTCTTGTTCACCTTCTCTAATAGCCTGTAAACTAGAACGTCTTGAGGTTTGTTGTGCCTCTTGCTTGGCCTGGGCTGCTTGAGCCTGAGCGGTGCTCAACTCGATTGCCATTTGTTCCATTGCTCTCTCATGGTTTTGAAATTCACGGCTGAGTTGGTCAAGTTGCATTGACAATCGCTGAATCTGCGTTCATCAAACACAACATTAAAAACAGATCGATCAGCACAAGCACCAATCACGTTCGGAAAGTATCCACACCAAATGTGATACTAGTGAGGTTAAGCTATCAGAGCTTCGTAATTTGTGTGCTCTTAATTAACAACCAAGAGAAATTTACCTCGACTGCATGACTTGTGGTCACGACTTTATGAGTCTATATGCTCATGTTTTTGTCTTATTTTGCATTGGAAGATTATTTTAGTTATTGTTCCTCTGGACCCTGCTATATCCGTAGTGCATACAATACAATTTTGTTCCCATGGTACGAAACATAGCGTTGTTCGCATCTTTTAGGTCGGGCTTTAGAAACACCTGTTTAGAGAAAACACTGGAGAATGAGTTGTTATTTATGCATTATGAGAGAATTACAACATAACAGGTTCTATTACACATAACATGACAATTTACTAGTCTCCGCCTTTTGTAATTATCTCTATACAGAGTAGGATGAAGGGGTTAACCAGCACTCGAACACAATACTGACACGATCATTTCCCGGTGCAATAATCAACTTCTGGTTCCCTGCGCGACCCATGTTCAGAATGAGCCTGTTCTGTTCACTCTCTGTCTAAGATCAATCAAAATGCTTGTATCATTGCACCTTTGGTGTTGCACAGCAACAGTTCGAAAACTAACTAGCTTAACGGACATCATTCATGCTGGTTGATAAAAGTTGTCACAAAGTTAATACTTAGTTCACACATTCCGTATCATTTTATTTGCTTCAACCGTTAAACAAGTCAACAACATTCCAAATCTTCTTCAGTAGTTCAACCACTAATTAAGTGGTGTTCAGACAGTGGCCTTCGACAATAGCCAAATTGGTGGACGGCAGAATAAGCGCCTTAACATGATGCAACCCGTTCACACCCTAAGCCTCCTCTGGTCTCGTGTAATCCACACCATGCTCCTATCCACAAACACCCAAACTAAAAGATAACCTCGATCGTAAGAAGTAAACATATATTGTCACTTCACATAAAACTTTAACTAGTAAACCTATACGTATTTAAAAATTTTCAAAGTGAAGTTTCTTTTCTTAACATGTGCGTCTGTCGCACTGCCTTGTTAATGAACTTTAGCCTTGATCTACAGTACTGTCAACTTCCTGAACGCCCAGCTGAAGATGTCCACGCCTTGTTCACAAACAAGTGGTTGTGCAGTCAGTCTTTTAAAAATGTGCTTTTAAATTCAGGCCAGTTGCTCACCGATACAGTCTGTAACGTATGGAACGCGCTACCTAGCTGACTGGCTCACGACGGGCTCGAGTAAGGTCCTGAAGTATTTATCGAAGCGGTGCACATTCCAAGTCACCTAGAGCTACATTTCTATTGATCACCTTCCAGGAAAGCTCCCATAATTCACCAGTATGTTTTATTTGGGTTTTGCGTTTCTGTCACTCCGCTGTTTCCTTTGTCACTTAATGTTCCCATTTTTTTAAATGCGCTTATTGTATTTGCAAACCGTTAACGAAAATGTGTTGTTCTGAAGAACGCTGGGCATACATTTTGTGAACATTTGAACTTTTGTTCTCTGCGAAAATCAAGGAATCTATAAAAAATCTGTGGACCACAATGCGTAAAATCTCTGGCGGACGTTTCCAGGCAAAGATACGCCTACAAAACCTGCTGTTGTAAGGTGAGTTGACTGAATATATTTTTGTAAGTAATATATTTTCAAACAAATGAGAATCACAGATAATACCTCGGAGTCCTTCGATTGAACGTCGTTGCGTAAAGTAGCGCATTCACTTTGCAATTGTTGATAGTTTCGTAGGTCACTCATTTGGTTTTGTGCCTTAATCGTGACAATAGAAAGATATATTTTAAAAGGATAACCAGAATGAAATTTAAACAATTGGCTCTTTTAAATAAAAGTTTTGTGGCATCTCTACCTAAACGATTTTCAATAACGCTATGCTCGCTGAAACTGTCTTCTCTGGGGTACATATGCTTTACTGTCGAGTAGAATGTCTGTTCAAGAGTGAAAATCTGCCATACTATACATCAGTACTGTATGCATAATGCTCAACGGTAGCTTTGGCAAATTCATGCACTACTTAATCAGAGGGTATTGTAAGCTTACTCTATCCGCTGGATCATTTGATACATTCTCCCAGACTCAATATAATGTTTGGGTAACACAATCCAGACAAGAACGTTTTGAGTTCCATGAGTGGCCTTGTGGTTCGGCTGATAGAAGAATGGCTCGAAGGATCATGTGGTTTCCATTGCTGGTGTGAATTCGACCGAAGTCCACAAGCTTCTGAGTTGGTTTTCATCAAACTAATTGGACTGGGATTTGCGCATTCTCTCTGTTGAATCTAAAACTCACCCGTTCTAGGTGAAAATCCTCTCATTCAGATAGATATTCCAGTTAGGAAGTTTAAAAGGAAATTACTCTGTTTACATTTCAACCAGCTGGAGCTCACCAGTAATGAATTGCCTCTTTCAGGACAAAATTTATTTTGCGGTGTCTGTAGAGTCGAAATCAGCCTATTAGCTAACAGTTCATTAGACTAATTTGTAGATTGCCTGATCAGTTCGACAGAACGGAAAGCAATATCAATCATTCTGTTAGGATACCTTAATTAAGTTACAGCAAATGAGTCAGCTGTAGGTCTAGTTGGTCAGCAATGATTGAGTCTTATGGGAGCTCCCATTGATCCGCACAATCAGCCTGGGCAGTTTAAACAGTAGTGGATGAGAAGCATATTTGGTCATTTTCTTCAAACAGTTTTGCTAACACAGAAGATAAAAATATGCAACAAATTTTTTGTGGTTATTTTTGCTATAGTGTAATTCACGTTGTCCACAGTTGTTTTGGTTCAACTGAAAATCGGTATACTTTATAAGAGTGGAAATTCATTCGGTTTTCGTCCATTGAATAGTGAATAACAAAAATAAGCCATAAAAAACGCGATCAAACGAAAAGCATACCCTATGAACACATATATCCTCATTGTTAATCATCTACAAATGAAGTAAATACAGTCTGTATGGACTAAATGAGAGCTGAATCCAAGTGTTGCATTGGCGGTTCGCAACTTTGTGGACAGTTGAACGGACGCAATCAGAGAAGTACCAAGTGATCTGTATGAAAGCGGGTCACTCAGAAAGAAGCTAGAGAATTTTGGGATTAACAGTTCACATTGGCTTCGGTAAGAGATGTGTAAATTAGCGAACAGCAAAGCTCGCAAAGTTTATGTTAGGAGGCAAAATCACCAAAACAATCTAGTCAGGACATCGGTGACGGCTGAGGAAACCATTCATCATTTCAAACCATTCAGGGCCGGGGTGAAGGCTGACGAAATCAGACAGCAACAAAGCGCTGGGGGGCACGTCGGACCGACATGCAGGATACGTGCAAGTGAGTGGAGGTGTCGCGCCAGCCCGAGAAACTAACGCCTATGGATTTGGCCTTACTTGGCCACTTGGAAGCGAAGTGGCTTGGACAAGTAGTCAGTGCCTCATCACCATTTCATGATATATATTTACAGACATTTCATTCATTTGGTCGAACTGGTTTTGGCAATACAGCGTGCTTACCGCAACCATGTCTTTCTTGTCTCCGCGCAACTAGACTAGGGGAAGCCGCATAGCAGGAACCCAGGTCTAGCAGTCAAGCAGTATTAGGACGTTTGGCAAGGGAAAGGCCTGTTACATCAATTTAATCTACTAATCCGACATATCCGCGATTGTGTTGCTTACCCTAGGGTTCGTCACATCCTGGTAATCTCACTCTGGGAAACCATTTAATTACATGCTTAGGACTGTATCCTATCAAGGCCTTCTTTAGAGTGAATGACAGTTTAATCCTCACTGGCCTATGTGACCTTCAGAAAGTTTTTCGGCTGTCGCAACTTTAATTATACATTGTGACCGGTTATATTAACCAACAGTGCGATGTTAAGGTCGTTCCACGTGGGCCGCCTAATAAGCAGTGTTTCGGAAGATCAAAACGACAGTCTACTTGCTGTTACTCAAATGTATTTGGACATAATGAAAAGCTACAGTGAAATCTGCGGGAAATTCTGTTATTTTATATTCAACAAGAAGGCTATCCAAATTGATCCTTTCGTTCTAGAGTCGCTCGACACGTTTTGCGAATAACTAACTGCTTTGGACAAAGCTGTTTCAAGGCAGAGTCAAAAGATATTTTGACGCCAAGTTGGACTAACTGGTCTTCGCCCATTAATGATTCAGTTTTCAGGGGCATGTCGAATTAGTGCATTTTAGGCTCGAGTTTCAGTTCTTAACCTAGTTCGACAATTATCTTGTAATCTTTTCTTCATAAAACAGTGTAGCATTATCATTACGTGGTTGTTCGGGAATTCGGCTGACGTGAAATGGTGGAACTAAGTGCTACTGTTGTTAACTGATTGAACCTTTACCAGCGTAAACTGATGGGCTTGTCGTAGCTATCTTTACAGTTTGCTTCTGTTACAGACTATGAATAATTGATCTCATTTTGGGTTCGTAGTTCACAAGAGACACAGGTAACAAATCTGGTCTTTGGCCGGTTTTAAACCGGACAGGAGCAGCAGGCTTTTAGGTGGTTAGGGTTCGGCAGCTAAGCTGTGAAGCTTAATCGAGGATTTTAATGGATAGGTTGACAATTAAAATGAGATATCTCCATCTTTTCGCAACGAAATTATCTTGAAGACCGGGATAGTCTCAAGGTCTTCTGAGCACGTACACCTGCTTGTGATAGATAAGAGGTATATGGGAGAAAGAGAACAGGTGAACTCATTAGTTACAGGTGACAGTGATTGTCCTACACTATCATTCGCTGTAATCACTTGTTTCACATCTTTGAGATATAGGAAGGAAAGTAACAATCATATAAAATCTGAGAAACCTCACACTTTTGTAAGAACTTTTGTCAGTTTCTGTTTGAGCTGCAACCAAGAGATCTTTCTGTCGACCATCAGCTGAAAAACAACCTGACAACTGCAGTAAACAACTTTCATCCAGTTAAATAGCATCCGAGCAGTTTGACATGAGTGTTCACGACCATGGTAATCACTTACACGGCTGAAAAGTCAAACATTTGTAACCTAAATACCAAGCCCGGTGAACATTCCAATATATAAATTCTCAACCCGAGCCGCGAAAAACGCCACCACCGTTTTCGACTATCAGAAATCAAACGTCAGTTACTTCGACGGCCGCTAAATGAGGGTTGGCAGCTTACTTGCATCCACCTCACGAGCAGCTTAGTATGTTGGTAACAAGAACGACATAATTGGCCACCTGAAACACATTGACTGCTTTTACCACTTATTCACATAAATGGTTAATCAATCGGTCGCATGGATTTTGTTGGCACGATTCACACTGTTGAATCCGCCAATGTTCCGTATGAAATTCGATAAACTTTATGCGGTTGCCCTTGCTTCGACTGCGAGAGAATCAGACACCAACTGATTGCTGCTGAGGTGTGTGGGAGGCAACACATGTAGGACAATGGTCCCAATTAATCACGAACAACATACTTCCTTTCTCCTTATCACACATCAACACTGCAAATCAGCGCCTGAACTTGAGGCGTCTCATGAGAAAACTCAGTGGCGCTCTGAGCATTGTTGACACAGCCGACGAATATTTGTTTTGTGTAGCACCGTACACCATCTGGCTTAAAACGGCTCGATGTCTTTCATATCAGAGATTTTTAGCACGACCACACTATGGCATAGGGTTCGTTCGGACAGTCAGAGTAAAAGCTCTAGTCCACTAATTGCTACACTCACGCGAGTCGGCGGCAGGTCATGCACAATTTGCATAGTGTTATTTCGTGTAATTCCAACCGCGTCACATTCTCGATTTATTATTGGACAGAATGTGAAGCAAGTCTTGCCATCCTATATTCCCACATGTACACTGTGTACTGAAACTAATAGAACTTTGTAAGCTCTGAATTTGCTCACGTGGCCTGTTCACAAAATTCACGTACAAAACTGGCACGAAGACGTGAAAAAATTAGTGAGCTTTTTTTGGAAAGCAGTTCCAGTGGTTATTATTTCAGTGGAGTGATTTGATGCTTCGAAAATTGGACATTTTCAGTGCTGCTGCGTTGTTCCCTCATTATGTATGCGGCTATAAATTCCTGGACAACTGTGATCGGATATCTGGTCAGGAATTTCGATTTAGTTTACGATAAAGCGTGTATCGCTGACGAGTTCAAAGCCGAGTGTACTGGAAGTGCATTGTTCAGCTTTGAATTCCACCAGCCGAAGAGTCCATGTGAATTTTGAAAGCTATGACACTATCGTTTGTTCTCCAAATAGTCCAAGACTAATTTAAAATAAGTTTTGGATTATTTTAGCGGTGGAAATTCTCATATATATTGTTGACCACTTATAGTGACCTACTTGAGATTCGGTGGCTTCAAGGCGTTGACTCATTTCATTGACGCGGTGTTCCAGATCACTGCAGTATTGCCGAGTGTTATTCAGTTGATGCGTTATGTTTTCGACCTAAAAAATGGTAACGCGTTTGGACTGATCTCAGTAAAGCAGTATTGTGCTTGAGTACTAAACTGTTCGCAGTAAATGATCACACATTGCCCATTAAGTGTAATTACAAAATGTAAGACTTAATTTTATACCAAACGTGAACACCAAAATTACGCTATTGAAATTGCCTGGATGATGTTTCACGTTACAACTAACTGGTCTCAAATCTCCTAACAAATATTAAGGCAACCAGGGCTTTTTGCTCCCGCGATGGCTACTTTAATATGCGCGTCCATGTTAACAGTTTAACGCGAATTAACAGGGCCCTGGAGGCCATCAGTAGTTAAACGACATTTGAGTGCACTCTTCTTTGATTGGTCTAATCGATAGATCGGTCCCACTCAAGATATTTATCGTAATACAAAAACTAAATATAAAAAATGTAACCAGGTGAAAAAATTTGGAACTAACGAATGTCTCCTTCGAAGTAATGTTTGCATCCACTGATATGGAATGACGAAACATGAAGGACAGACAAGTTGATGTGTCCGTTAAACCTAATTATGCAACAATTCCAGACGTCTAGTCCTAATGTGGACGACTGGTCCGAAAATTCCCTTGGGCTTACAACGGTCCAGAGGTTGTTCAGAGATCACAATCTGATCAAATCTGTAATAGGTTATCATTACAATAACAACATCGTTAACAATTTCCCCAAGTTTACATACCCCAGTAAGATAGAAAGCAGTTACAAGCAATGATTGTACTATATGGTTCTATGCATGCATTCAGACGGAATATCGCTTAAAATATCCGCAAATAGACTACGAGTGAAGCTGAAGAAATTTTGCTAACTTTGGCTTCGATTTTATTGTGATGTCTGTACACTGTAAAAGGTCCTCACCAGGAAGTTGGTGACGGGAAAAAAGGAATTCCTGCCAGCTGAACAGTTAACATCATTTGAATCATTTACTGAAAAATTTACAAAGATTTCCTCTGTAAATGTCTTGCTGACGACAACGCCAGGGGTCCTATCTTGGTACTTCTAACTAGAATTAGCCTGAAAGGGGTTTGGCTTGAACCACATGGGTATTTAAGTCATTCGTCTTGAAGATACTGGCCAAGTGTTGGGAAGGGCTTGGTCCTCATATATGGCAAAAGCTCCTTCAATACAAACAAACAGTTTAAATATGTCAGACCACATCACGAATGCTCATGTAGTCAATGGATTTGTTAAGCAGTGAGGAAAAGCCGACGATTGGCTGTTCGCAGCAAGGAACGTGTTCGAAAACATCCCGGTTTTAAACGAAGTTGAATTTACCGAAACGTACTACCTGGTATTGTACACAGCAAAGCACAATACCCAAACTATACACAATGTCAGGTGTTATGAATACCCGCATCTTATTTTTTAAGAGACGGGAAAGTCATTTTCCTTTTCGTTAAGGTTTCTGTTGTTAAAAGCCACAATATCTTCTAGTGTGTCCTAAAAAAACCGTTTTCAGATAAGGCAGTTAGTTTTGTTCTTGGCGTTCTCCCAGGCATTTCAAACCAAACGTCACGCACCGGCCCTCTGGTAGCAAAAGGTGATAACGCAATCAATTTCGTTACCGTGACAATGAACCCTGACTGCATTCTTGTAATGTTCGTTCATTTCTTTGTTTTGTCATCAAGCGATTAACCCACGTAACGGAATGTTCTATATAATCGACTGATGAGAATGAACGAACTGTTTGCATTTCGCAGTGTATGCTTTCTTACCGTCTTGGTGAAATGGATAAAGGGAACTTAGTGTTTCAATCTTCACAGTCATAAATTTGATGTTCGCTTGTGGTGTTTCAAGGTATGCTTTCAACTATGTGGACCTTCGGTTGTAAGTAAGCGTGTGGTCAGAATGTGCATGATGCTGGCAAGGAGTACTTCCTGTGAGTTCCTTATTTTCAGTGTTCCGTTCGTGACACTCACCTATCAACCATGAAAAGTAAAGAATACGGCAGAACTTTTAAAAAACTTACAAGTATACATTGTTTCCCATCGTAAACTGTGTGTTAATCTCATGGAAAGTAAAGCATCTGAATTGCGTGGACCTGGTCCGAAATCGAAAAGTTGGCTTAGTAACTCATAGGGCTGTTCGCCTATCAAGCACAATTATGCACACGCGGCACTTGAATGATAATAAGCTTATATTCCTGGGTGACATCGTCCTAACAGATCACAGCTTAACATTCCCAGATCTTTCATTGGATTTAGCTCAACGACATAGTCTCCAAAATAACGCTTAACACTTGTGGTTGATGCACTTCTGTAAGAAGGAAGCGTTGTAGTTTGCCTTCGCCACTTGTGAAGTGAGGCCCAAACTCACGTGTGTTTAACCTTTGATATGAATATAGCTCACTTTTTAATTTTATAACTCATATTATGCATGAAGTTAATGTAAAAGCCGGATAAAACAACCAGTATATGATTTCTGTGAGTAGCCCTGCTTCACATAAAGCAATATACTTCATGCTGCATTCTTTAGGTCCGCGTATAATATGCGTTCTTCTACGGATATCGTCCACTCTCCATAAAACGACTAGACTGATTAACATTAACGATTCTTAACCGATATACCTGATTGGATTTTTCTGCAAGCTGTTGTTGCATCCACTTCAATCGTTCTTCACTTTCTCTCTGTTGGTATTGGGCCTTTTCCAGTTCTTCATGTTCACGCTTGGACTGAAATATGAGGAGAATAAGCTCAGACAGATATTTGTTTTGTATCGTTTTGTATAATTTGTTAACAAATTCAATGTCACCAAGATTACTACTGTCTCAACCAATTAGTCAATTAGGGTTATGCTAATTTTCAGTAAGACCGAGAGTGATGTTTACATGTGACAACAGAGATATGGTGAATAATTATGGACAATATGAGCACTTTGTAATGTGGTAGAATAGGTCACGAATGTATTTGCCAAATGTTTGTCATTATTTATTGTGTACTTCAGTTAGAAACAAACTAAAGTTTACGTTACAAGATAAAAATCTTTCTAAATAGGTGGTGGTGTTATGAATCTAAAAGGCGGACGACACAAAGGTTACTTTATTGGAGAAACCAACACACTACTTAAGCGTCTGACCACGACTAGAAACGGAAACACTCATTTGCACACCATACTCCTCTGAGGATACTCCAGTCGCTTTAGACACCATGTATCAGTTCCGTCGTGTAGCGAAAGCCATTATATGTCATTCCGCCCTCCTACGATCCATCCGTATCTCTGCCGTATTTATCACGCGATTATCTCGATCCGCGATCAACTCGATCCATGCTGCTACTGAATAGTGGTGTGAGTAGTATGGTGCGACCGTATCTCCTCACTACAGTAGTAATGGCTATCAAAAGTGTATTTCACACACTCGTGTATAAAATCCCTGTTCTTCAATATCAGATAGCTTTAGTAAACTAGATCATAGGTATACTGATGGGCAACTTTAAATCAATCTCAGAAATCTTGTGAATTTGAAACCAGAGTAAACTATAAGTGATTTGGAGTTGAATGGTCCCACATCTATCAAAACGGTAATCAGTTAAGCTGCTTATGTTGTACGAACTGACTCGTGAATTCATATAAACAACTCTCGTACTAATAACGGTCACACAGTTATTCCCATTGGGATTTATGAACTCGAATGTTTTCACTCAGGTGGGTAACTGTCGCTACGGTTTAATTGAATAACCTTATTGAAAATCTCTGACAGAACCTATACAAAGTAAATGCATTTGTTTACAAGTACTTCTACTACTCAGACTTGAGTCAGACAATGCACACAATCAAGTCGGTACTATGCGACTGGTTCCGTCTATCTAGAAGTATCTACTGTCTCTACTTGGCCTCCTGAACTTCAAGCATAGATTAGCTTTGGGTCAAATCGAAAATGATTAATGGAATAAACATCATGAAACATAACATCACTAAGTTCTACAGCTTGACACTGGCTACCGACATTTGCAGTTGTAGCGGACTGTGCCCGCCTAGACTGATGAGTTAACAACAAGTCACACACTTATGATCGTGCTGTCAATCTCGATGATCCAACGCATCAGAGCTTGCCTGGTAACAAATAATTTCTTACTTGAATTACGGTCTGATTAGGCATACATCATGAGGTTCTTAAACAATAGGTTTGTTTTATCTGAAGTCAGCGCAAACTGGTAACCTAGCGTGGTCACTATCAAAACAGATGAATCAGCCTTTATGCCATTGTACATCATACTTAAATCGGAAGCATTGCGACGTTTGTAACCTACATTGCTTCTTTTTCGTGTTGGTTGGGAATGAAAAGCTTTGTAGTAGTTAGTGACGATATATTAGTGTTGTTCTGAGATACTGAGTAGTCCTACAACAGTAGATGATGCTTGTCGTGAGTTGTTTTATTAAGCACACAGTTACAAATATGTGGTAGTAGAAATTCTAACGTCATCACATATTGGGAAACAATCCGTATTTTGAAGAACACTTAAACATTACCATATTTGTCTCAATTTCCTTCTTTTGTTCCTCCAGTTGAGTCACTCGTTTATTTTGCTGGTCAATCTGTTCTTTGAGTTTGGTAACTTCTTCCCGCAGTTTATCAGCCTCGTTTCTGCTAGCCTGTTCTGCATCTTGTGCTGACCGCAGCTGTCCCTGAACCATTTCATTTTCTCTATGAAGCCGATCAAGCTCACGGGATAACTGACTAGTCGAACTGCCGGTCGTGTGCGGACCAACGTTCTCATAGCTGCCTGGACCTGCTGAGGCGGGTCTCATGCCCCCACCCCCGCCGTATGGCAAAGTTCCGCTCATTCCGAAGAGATTGGCAACTGAGGTGACAGCTCCACCAGCTGCACCCCGACCCATGCTGCGTTTGAGCTGAAATCGCAAATGTGTGAGATAACACCAAAGTACATACACTACAATAACCATCGTTGATTTTAAACTTATTGCAACAATGGGCAAATTACAAATTCATGTGGCATAAACGTATGACCGTCATTCATAAGCTACCAGTCTACCCAGGCATGCTCAATTGATCTTATCTGAACCACCCGCCAGGATCCACATGACGACCGTTAGATGCAGAATATCACTAGAACATGCAGTCAGACTTATCACCGGAAGATGATCCACCAAAGTGGGGAGTGATGACTGATGAGCATGTAACCACTGAAAGATCGATAACTCTACGGACTGTCTTTAAGTGAGAGTGTAACACTGTAAAAAAAAATACTGCAACGTATACACTAAATCTGAAAATGCAGTAAGATGTACAACTTGTAATGATGGACATTCACTCCAACTTTGTGCACATGACTTCAAAATTAGTCTCATTTTGTTTGGTGCTCGTGCTTTTTGATCGAGCTTGAATGATTTTCGATCATCGGTGTCCACGTGTAAATTGACGAAGTGCTGGATCGTTTATTGGGATCATAGACGACTAAAATTTGTCACATTCTGTTTAACATCATTTTGAGTCACTGTCACTCCGTACGTAGCCAACCAGGTTTGATGTATCACTTCAGAGCTAACTCGCTAATAACTGCGTTTCAACCTTAACTCCTTTCTTAACGTGATTTCCAATAATGTTTAATGCGTGAGTGATGCACAAACCTGATAGGATCTAACGACATGTAAGCTACATTCGAACGTTTCATTTGAACATGGACGATTGGATGTCTCTGAATTAGTATGCTGCTAAGGAATGGTGTGTAAGTATTCAGGCATATTAACTAGATTCCAGACTATTTACCAGCAGCGTGACTATTATGAGTTAAATGGTAATTTTTATACAACGCTTTCACAGATGACAAGTGTTGTTATTATGTTACTGAGTGATAGGATGTGGGTGGTGTTCATTTTTTAACAATCTAAATAATCCATCTTTCACCAGTTCTGTTCACCATGCACAGTTGTTAGAGAGGGCCGGCCGCTTCAACCTAACGTGGAAATCTTGATCACCGGGTTGTTCATGGATTCGAACGGAAAGAAGCTGGCTAGTCCTTTACAGGAGGGCAGGGCAGTCTGAGCACTACTCACATGAAGCTGTGGTCGAGCGGCTGAATGTGAGCATTTGGCTGTGCCTGCTTTTAGGTTACTTGCTAACACGTCAACCGTACAAACGACGGTTGGAGTGCAAGTTCCGGTCTAGGTGATGATACACACAACCGATGAACCCAAGAAAAGTGAAACCCGGATCCAATGAATCCGTTCACAGTGGAATGATTGGAAAATCAACCTGAATGCAAAGACTACGATTAAATGTGTGTGATGTTCACACAATCTGCCACAATCCAAATAATCGACGTTTCTTCGATGAGTTGAAGAAAAATAATGAAAACACGACCGCATCTTCATGATCCGTTTCATGAGATCGAAAAAACGCAAAAGTTCGGGGCACATAAGCAACCTGAAGATTTGTAGAATAAAACGACTTGAAATAAACACGACATTGAAGCTGTCATACATCGAGTTTCCTCACCTGCAAAGGAACATTACCGGAACGGCTGGGGATCTACATTTGAACATAACTTATCACGTCCTCAAATGCTTTGGAACGTGATATACGGCCGGACTCCTTGTAAATCGGCTAGACAGCCCGAACCGCCTATCTCTATCACCGAGCTCTCACTGGTGACCGAACATGGGATCTATCCGAATAGCGTGTGTGATGATCGTTCATCATGAACCCATCATCCTGTTCAGGATTTAACGGCAGAATTTTTGCGCCTAGTGAATCTTGAGCGTGACTTACAAATGTTGCAATCGACATCCTCTCCCACTGACATAGCATCAGTTGACCGAGTTATAAGACACAATCGTCCATCATATGTTTGTCGTGACGCACCTATTCGTATGCAACGGCCATCTTCCGCTTGTTCGCTATGTGGGCAGTGGCACTTCGTTCGATTTCGTCCATATCGCAGACACGTGTGTCAACGGTGTAATTGTATGGGTCACAAGGAATCACACTGCAGACAATCAACCCAAGGCTTCCGCGTACGTCGCCAGTCTAATGTGATGTTTACTACAACAAGTGATATCGTTCACCGACGGAAATATATGACTCTTCACATTGAAAATCACCAAGTCACGTTACGGATAGATACTGCATCAGACATCACAATCATTTCCCGTTTAACATGGATTAACCTTGGAAGACCACCGTACAAGCCAACACAGAGTAGCCAAGAATGCTAGTGGTCACCAGATTCCTTTTCTTGGTGAGTTAATGTGTACCTGCTGCTTCCGTGATAAGTGTGACTCTGGCATTTGCTACATATCTCCTTACAACCACCTAAATCTTTTGGGTATAGACTGGATAGAAAAACTTGATCTGTCGAATGTACCCTTTAATTCTGTTTGTGACGTACATAACACTATTCATTTATCAACATTTTGTGACGTGGCTACAATTTCCAGTAAACTCTATAGTGATGTTGTGCAGCAGTTACCAGATATGTTTCCAGATGTTTTTACGAACAATTTGGGCAAATGTACAAAGGGTAAGGCTCAACTTTTCATCGAACCAGGCCAGTGTTTTATCCAAAGCGTCCCGTGCCATACTCAACAACAGCAGTGTTGGAGGTTGAACTTGATCGTCTAGAAGCCATAGGAGTGTTGTCAAAGGTGAACTACTCCTCTTGGGCCGCCCCAGTCGTAACAGTAAGAAAAGCAAACGGCTCCATTCGACTTTGTGGTGATTTCTCAACTGGTCTGAACAAAGCTTTGCAGACACATCAGTATCCACTTCCTGGGCCAGAAGACTTATTTGCTCGACTCAATGATGGCAAAATATTCTCTAAGATCAATTTCTCTGATGCATACCTCCAAGTTGAGGTGGATGATAGTGTTGTGAACCCAGAAGGCGGATGACACAAAGGTTACTTTATTGGAGAAACCAACACACTACTTAAGCGTCTGAGCACGACAAGAAACGGAAACACTCATTTGCACACCATACTCTTCTGAGGATACTCCAGTCGCTCTAGACACCATGTATCAGTTCCGTCGTGTAGCGAAAGCCATTATATGTCATTCTGNTGTACCGTTATAACAGACTTCCATTCGGTGTTAAATGTGCTCCAGCAATATTCCAGCAAATTATGGATACTATGCTTAGTGGTTTGGCGTTCGCTGTTTCTTATATGGACGATATCATTATTGTAAGCCCCTCACCAGATGAGCACAAAACACACTTAGAACAAGTCTTTAATCGTATTCATGAATACGGATTCACCTTGCGGAAACAAAAATGTGAGTTTTTCTCGCCTCAAATCAAATATCTGGGATTTATCGTCGATTGCAATGGTCGTCGTCCGGACCCCGCTAAAATTTCTGCGATTAAAGATCTCCCTTCTCCAACTAATCGAGAACAGTTACAGTCGTTCTTGGGTCTTGTGAACTATTATAACAGTTTCGTGCCCAATATGCATCAACTAAGAGCACCTCTAAACAATCTGTTACGCAAGGACACCAAATGAGTTTGGTCTCACGAGTGTCAATCTACGTTTGATAGCCTCAAGCGAATATTGTCTTCGGACCTATTATTGACACACTATGATCCTAATCTCCCTATTATTGTGGCTGCTGACGCTTCTGACTATGGCATTGGGGCTGTGATTTTACACCAATTCCCTGACGGTCACCAAAAGGCAATCAGCCACGCTTCGCGAACACTGTTACCTGCCGAGAGAAATTATAGTCAGATAGAGAAAGAAAGTTTGGCTTTAATTTTCGCTGTTAAAAAATTCCATAAGATGTTGTACGGCCGTCGGTTTACATTGTGCGCGGACCATAAGCCACTGTTATCCATACTCGCCCCACCAAAGGGTATACCTGTTCACACGGCTAACCGACTTCAACGTTGGGCCACATTACTAATCGGTTACGATTTTGTCCTCAAATATATCCAGACAGAGCGTTTTGGTCATGCGGACGCCCTTTCTAGGCTGATTGCGCATAAGTCGACTAACCATTCAAGTGAAGACGTAGTCATTTCCTCTGTGGAAGTTGACGCTGACGTAAAATACGTGTTTCGAGAGTCCATCAGGGATTTGCATGTCACTTCTACTATGATCCGGCGTGCCACTGAATCGGACTCTGTCTTGCAAGCGGTAACGTATTATGTACGCACGGGCCGACCCAAAGAGTTATGTGCAGTTAACAAACCATACTTCCAACGGCGGGATGCTCTAACGGTTGTGGACTGGTATTTAATGTTAGCGGATGGTACAGTGATATCACAAATCCCGAGAAAACGTGTTATACAAATGCTACATTGTGCACATCTCGGTATAACACGTATGAAAGCTTTGGTAGGTAGTTATGCATATTGGCGAGGGATCGATTCCGACATTGAGAGCACGGTCAAGTCATGTGAACAGTGTGCACGTGCTGCAAAAGTACCCGTCAAGGCTGAGTTGCACTCGTGGCTTCTACCAGATGGCCCATGGAAAAGAGTTCATGCCGACTTTGCTGGTCCACTCAATGACCAATACTTTTTCATCCTCGTAGATGCCTTTTCTAAATGGCTAGAGATCGTTCCACTACGCACAATTTCCACGACAACTACTATTTCGTGTCTAAGTCGCATATTTGCTCAGTTTGGTTTTCCAGAAACGCTTGTGACTGACAATGGTACACAGTTCACTTCAGCACATTTTTCACAATTTTGTAAATCATTCGCCATAGAACATGTCCGCAGTCCTCCGTATCATCCTCAATCTAACGGACAAGCAGAACGTTACGTGGATACATTCAAAAGGGCTCTTCACAAATTGGAGGGGGAAGGAAAAATGTGTGAAATTTTAGACACCTTCTTGCGTACCTACCGTTCTACACCAAATGCAGTCGTACCAAATGGAGTTTCACCAGCTGAAGTTTTTCTTGGGCGGCGAATGAGAACAGCACTCGTTGCCATGCTTCCCGTCAAGCGGGCGGGTCAACGCAACATCAAGATGGAGAGGCAATTTAACCAACATCATCGAGCTAAGGCTCGAGAATTCCATACAGGTGACCCAGTATTTGTTCTAAAATTTCAGGACCATGGGTGTAATTGGGTGCCGGGAACTGTGACTCACCGTCGGGGTCATGTGTTATATGAACTCACCGTCCACGGCAAGAAAGAGACTCATCACATAAACCACATCAGACAACGAGATCCCAACATCTGTGACAAACCGGAAGACGTCAGTGAATTACCTCTCGAGATTCTGTTAGATATGTTTGAACTGCCAACACATACGACTGAGAGTAATACGGAAGAAAACGTGGCACGAGAGAACCCTATCATTGGAACACGTCATTCACGACGAACTCGGGCTCCAATAAAGCGCCTCAACGTGGACCCTTCTAAAAGGTCGTACGAATAGTGTTCATCTTAACAGAGGAGGGTGTTGGATCGGAATCGGACAGGCAGTCTCGCGCTTACACACCCACGCAATCTTGCGTCCTATCTTATGCCAGATAAGTCATGCTACAAACTAACCAATCACGTGTACTAGTGCTTGCCGATTCGTCAGTTTGTTATTGATCGGTTGTCTTGGGTTATTCATTCTTTATATGCCTGTACCACGTAACCAATCGATACACCTTGTACTTGAGCCTTACCAACTCGTTCTCCTTACCCGTGCGGGACGATTTAACAGAATGACTATGTGAAATACGCTTCGCTGAAGCTAAGTATGATGTGCTTTAATTGTCACCCACGTTAGCGCTTATTCTTTTAAAATGTTTCCAGCTCAGTCGTGCAGAATATCTTTTGGAGTATTGTGACATTTTACATACACACACGTTTTATCATTATTTTGAACCGACCAGGCTCACCACAAATACCTGTGGACAGAATGGACCTCTTGATGAAGCCAGGCTTCTCGCAATAACCTAATGTGATTGTTTTCACCTAGACTTTACTAGTCACCATTATAAAAACAATGGATAGTTTTTTTCCCGCAAAATTTTCAAGTACATTTGAAACCAATATTGGCGATTGTTGGTTTCGTATGTTACTTGCGATTGTCACGTTTTAGGAAAAGTTTGGCAAACGGCATGTATTTTGTTTTCAGTTTGGTTTTAAATTCATTCCGAATATAGTAACATGAAAACCTTCATAAAATATTGTCAAGAATATCTTTTACCACAGTTTTTCTACCGAAATCACATTACCTTAGACCGCCTAAGGACACACCCTGGCAAGTCGTCTGAGACGAGGGACGAAAAATTAGACAGTTAAAATATGTCAACTGGTCTTTGGTCGTTCTAGGCGAGTGGTCATTACAGGCAACTTGCGACCGTCAGGTTATTTATGGTAAATTGAATTCTTTGCCTACTTCTCGTTTAATCGGATAGTTTGCTAAATATACTTCTTTGGCGTTACGCTTTCTCGACAAACCTTCCTAACCACATTTAGGTATGGAGATAGTGGTGATGTGCCTTTCATCAGACCTTTGATGAGTGTCGGGGAAAACTTGGGTCTCTGGTGGGAAGCCACAGAAACCTAGATGCTGTTCTTACTTATACAACCCATTAATCAACTAATCTCTCTTAGTAATAATAGGGAGTTCAGCTCATATTTCAATTTGTGACCGAAGTGTCGAAAATCTGCAGTTCTAATTTGTTTTAAACAGCATATCTAGTTACGTTCATCGCTCTACCAGCTCTCCACCTTCCAGTAGTATAATTTCGAAGCTCAATTCTGACGCTTGGGGATTCCAGCAAGAACTAGCCGATTATATGAGATAGTAGAACGGAAGGAACTGGTTTGGGTAAGGCGTGACATTTCCGAATTCCTGGTCTCAGTTTGTTGCTCAGGTGATCGTGTCCTTGCGACGTTTTGACACACTGTCTTCTTTATTGACTTGGATCCAATGAGAATCCAGAGTTCTCATAGTTGAGTCACCTGTGACCAAATCCTTCGTATCCGGAGGCACTACCTGATCCATACATGTTAAATACGCAAAATTCATCCACAGCGGTGATACAGCTTACAGCGCATATTTTTCTCCCTTTAACAACGAGCATTGATATGAAACCATGGCTGTGATTCACATTAACGTTCAGTATCATTAGGTAAATATGCTAGACTTACTTGATCCAGCTGGTCTCGGAGATTATCGCGCTGTCTGGCAATTGAGTCACAATTGCTTTGCGTCTCTTGCAACTGGCGACTGAGCTGCTGTATGCGTGAACTGGCCTGACGACTTTCCCGCTGATAGCGTTCAACTTCGGAAGTGGTATTACTCACAGTTTGAGTCAGGTTGTTTACCTGTTGTTGGAGTGTTTGCTGCAAAATGAAGATCAAACGAATGCACGACCTAGAAATGTTCGTTACTGGTTCATTTACTACGCACGTTGAACTGAATAGACGAGTCTTGCTGCCTATATTCGGTGAAATTCACACTCGGTATAATAAACAGCAGTTGATTACACCCAGGTTTTATCACCAATATTGCAGAAATAATGGTGAGCTCCCACAGTTCACTTTACTGGGATGGTAAAAATTCATGTTACATGAGAGTAACGCCCGGATTTTCTCACAACACTTGACGACCTTAAAAATTTGACTTATATGCAGCGGTGGTCATAGCAGCAAATGCCGAAGAGAAGGAATGGAGAGGGAAGGTGTTAAAGGTCGCAACTGTGGTAAGCTAATGTTATAGAACAGTGTTTTTGCTCCACCCTTGGTTTGAACAGCAGAGTTTTGCTGAACGCCAAAAACTTCCATTTGTTATTAGGCATCAACACGGTCAGGGGAGGTGTTGTGACTGGTGGCCAGAATGTGTGATGTATTTCGTTTACAATGAGCTTCATACTATCTGAGACGATGTATATCGTGTTGCTCGATTAGGTTTCTATTTCCAGCCATGGTAGTAGAATTTATGAATCATTGGTTTCAGCCTATTCAAACACGCACGACCGATTAGATAACCGACATTATTCACATCCCTTCTATTTCTGCTAGCGATACAAAACTCCGTCATTTATTGTATATACTATATGATTCCTGCGGTCTTTCACAAAAGCTATTCAATATAGATTGGTTTTCTTCTGACTGACAGAGGAGAAAATATTCAGGGAAGTATTGCGATTTGGTCGACATCCCTAGGGAAACTTGATACCAAAGCGTTTCGAGCTGCACTGTGTATTCTGCTGCCCACTTAGCCCGTTTTGCAGCCAACAGGATATTAAACACGATCGATGAGTGGGACCCATAATTAACCGTTATACAGAATGTAGAGCACCTGATGGTAAAAAATCACTTTGGCTGAGTAGTGACATCTTCAACAATTTCGGATGGTGTCATCGTTGCTCATGAGCACAAGACCAACTTTCGAGTGATTTAGCTGAAGAAATGTTGTACAGAATCTACAGGGATTCACAAACCTAACAATCATCAGTGTTTTACCAAACATATCAGCTATTGATGAAGGAAGATCGCATGTCAGTGCAAAAAGTCTCATAGCAACTCCCACATGAGATAATCACGTTTTAAGTAACACGTCAACAATACTCGTTCAACCGTAGTATGGGGATCACAATACAGAATTAGCTGTTAGTACCGACAAGGATGTCTACAGACCGCAGCTCAGTCGACCCATTCCATAAAATCAGTATGACGGCGATTTTTGTAACGCAAAACAAACGACGATCACTCATGTCATATTAATCGCACTCTCAAATGATATCGTCGCAGTTGTGCCAGAGTGATGATAATTAAAATACATTAGTATTCCACATCAAACCACCATTGTCGTACTCTCGTGTCCGTCGTACTCAGCCAAACAACTGATAGTCTGTCATTTGCCCTGTATGCAACCTGTACACATCTACGTGTATGATATCCACAAAGGTTACGTGATACTCGTGCTACGAAAGCTAACTAACACAGCGATGTTAAGAGTTGGATCCATCAATCTGGAGCGACAACTGCCACCTACTCCGTCTAATGGCTTCTGTGTTAAGGTGCAACATAGCAGCTTGAGGGAAATTTTTCACTGAATGAAAGCCGTAGCTACTACATAATATGAATACGGAGCCTACCGTTTCCAATACGTGTTCATTTACTAAATCGATATCCAGCTGAAGAGGAGCAACCAGAACTTTCGAACTGCATATAAATGCTGACGAACGATAAGTTAATTTTAACTGGCGTTCGTTTGTTTTAAGGGTGCACGGGCGTTTTCATGTCAAAAAGGTGTATTGACGATGACCTAGACAGGAGTTTTTATAACTCTTCATAATTATAGCGATGGTAAACTCGAACCCCGTACGCCATGACAGCTTTGACTTTCGTAAAAGTCACTCATCAATCATCATCATCAAAACAGCCATGGGCCTGACCAAAAGGTGCTGTGGCTCGGGCAGCCGCACACCTCAACAGTGACGTGGAATATCCTAAAAGGAAAGAGTACTACGAAAGACAAAAAAGATTGGAGAAGACTAAATGGAAGAACTAGAAATGGTATGGATACAGGTACGCCATTGACTGCGACACACCGCCATCTCGGATAGCGTCTCTAACCAACGGTTTGAGTGATCACGAGGACCCCATCCAGGCAGGCGATGCCTGCCCACTTTGCTCAATGGAGCAGTCAAAGTCTTCATATTTCCTGACCACGTTGTTGCTTGACCACCACGCGGTTTAACCCAATCGCTAGTGCCCTCAGTATATAATGCCCGGTACGGTAAACGCTCAGCTGGCATACGGAGAACGTGACCCAACCATCGCAAGCTGTGCAACGTAACTACTTGACCAATTGATCGCGCATCCCGAACGTTCCGGAATACGCGCCGGCGAACTGCCGCATTGCTCACACGATCAGCCCACTTAATGTGGGCCAAGTGGCGGAGACAACGATGGTCAAACACAGCAAGCCTGTTGATATCTTGCTTGCGAACAGGCCACGTTTCAGAACCATACAGCAAAAATCACTAAGTAGTGATAAAAAGACTGAGATTGAACCGACAGCCTTTCTCGTTATAGGGTGGCACTTTCATCCACTAGGTAAAGAATCCCGTAATAATCGATTTTAAAGGGAGCACTATATATATGCGTAGAATTTGTGCAGCACTCACACTCGATCTCAGCCTTCCTATTTCGGTAGACTTTGCAGCCAACCCTCCCTGAAAAAAGCAATGGACTTCGGTTTTGATCTTGTTTGAGCTCTTCAGTAGTGCATGTCCTTACTCCGATAGGGAGTGGAACTCCGGTCACGCTCTCTTGAAACAACCGCATTGACCTCATACTGGTCAGGACTAAACCCTAATGTGTAAATGTCCAATCACATTCGTTCGCGATTTGTGTTTTGTGTTGAACTTGTTCAATCGGTCCATCTTCCTATATCAGCATGGATACAGTTACACGATATTTATTTATGAATATCTTCTGTGACGAAGCAGCTAGGACCGGTGGTCGAACGGATCAGGGCTTTCCCACCTAACGCATGGACTGTTTGTTCGAACCTCGTTCAGTGAACATTTATCGGATGGACCCAAACAAAAAGCGATACCAGTCTTGGATTGCCGTTTTAAGGAAGAACATCACGAATTGTTATAGCTACCGTTTTGTCTGTTTCTGGCCACAGCCAGTGTAGGCAAATCATCCGAGGTGCACACTCCCATTAATGGATAGTGAGCATGCTATACACGCACTGTATAACCTTCATGAATGTTAAATATTAATGCATGTTGATTCTCAATGACTCGCTTCAGAGGTAAACCGCTGGAATGACAAACGATTTTGGGTGCATTTATTCTGGAATAAAACGTCCTGTGGATAATTCGCTGATGCATCCATGTTCTCCGAAGAAAACTAGTCAACCCATCTTTCATATAAACTTGACAAGTACCAGTCGGAAAAAAGCGGTTTGGATAGTCTCACCATTTATTCACACGCATTCAAAGCAAACGTGAGACAATTGTAGCAGGAAAGCTATATGAAGAAGGGATCGCCGTTCTGCCAACACAAGATATAAACTGATGACTTGGCTTCCCTGATATTAAGGTATGTCCAGAAGCCAAGATGTTTGGAAAATCAAAGTCCAGAAGCTGTGGTAGTTTATAAAGTGACTACACAGCCATAGCTACTTATTGTTTCATTCTGTTGGTTCCATATGCTCAATAGTAAGATGACAACTGTATTGGAAAGCACTGTGCTCTTGTTTAACACTTAAGCCCATAATATAGGAATCCGCCAGAGCCATAAAACCCTTGTGGTCTTGCTCCAAGTTATGCTTCACCTGTTAACCTTCTAGGCTCACGGATGACATAAAAATGACAATCACCACGCCATAATGTACCAGTGTTTTTCATAATAGCTGTTACTGATAGACAAGCTGTGCGAGTAGTTGTTCAAAATCACTTTATCAAAGTCGTAAACTGCAAAATGCGAGTCTGTGAAGAAGAAAGATGAATTTTCCATCTCACTCATCGTGTCATCTTTGGACGCGTTTATAGCATCACGGCGACTTCCGTAGTCTTTACAGAGAAGAAGAATATTCTTACTGATCTATAGTTATGGGTAAACTCTAGATGAGCGTTGTTTACGAAATTGCAGTTTAAGGTATTCCGTAGAACATACCGGAGAACATACGGAAGAAGTGGGAAATGAAAACGGTAGGGAATGAGGTGGAGAAAAACTCACGTTACCATCTACTCGGCTACTGTTGTATATTTAACAGAAATGTTTAAAGATGTGTACCACACAGCTAAATTTTACTATCATGTGCGAGCCTTTTTATACTGGTGGTCCAGAGAGTTTACAGTTATTAACACCCAGTTCATACAAAATTGGAAACAAACTGGTTACCCTCCAGACTTTTGCGATTGCGTCGTTCACCAAAGGCGTTCACAGAGACTATTCTTCCATGTTTTGGATGAAATCACAGAAAGAAGTATGAATGTAACATCCAAATGAACAGCAGATTATTACAAAATTTATGTATCTTGTGGCTTACACTCACTGGGTCACTAAGTTACGAGTTGCTCCTAATAAATAGATGTACTGACCAAAAGATTAGTCGAGCATGTTCAGTTAGCAATGGTGCTTCAATTATTTTGCGGAATTTCCGATCAATCTTTCTTAAGAGTGCACTGATCAGAAGATATCATCCAAATTGCTGATATTTCACAATCTGTGAACCATGGGAAGTAAAATTGATCACACTGTACACTCTAAGAGAGGCCACAATGATGTTGAATGTGAGTTTTCTTTCTCTCTTTGAAGAAAATTTGACATGGTTGGGAATGAATGGTGAAACAAAAAAGCCCGTAACCTAACATTTATAGATAGCCCACCAGAAAATAGTGAACAATTATAACAATTCTGGAATTAAAGCCGGTTCAGTTTTAATACTGTCGGTAGGTTTGACGAAAATTCCTCAGCATAGGAACTGAATTACTGCACTTGAAACTAACCTTCTCGGCCAACAGTTGCTGTTGTGTTTCCAAGTAGGAAGATTCCGCATGGGAAATGGCAACGGCCAGCTGCTCTTTGGCTTGATCACGCTCATCAGCCATCTGGCGCAGACGAACTTGTAGGTCTGCCAACAGAAGTTGCTGACTGGTTGAGTCTGGTATGCGATCTCTAATGCTGGAAGGTGCCTTCAGCCGTTCAACCTCTCGATTCAGACAAATAATCTGCCGAAGAAAATGATTAATTTCGCAGATTTTCAGTCATGCGGTCTATATACAGAGTGAGTATGTTGTTTGAGAGTAGTTTGTTAATCTCTAGTTTCTAGATGAATTAATTAACGCAAACTCTCTGCTCACTTCTTATGCTGAAACTGACTAACACTATTCTAGTGCTTGAGTTGAGTAGATATTCTTGCCAGCTGTACTCAGTTCGTTGTATTTGGAAACCTAGTCAACTAGAATGTGACAATAACAGAAAATGTGACGTGAACCGGTTAAGTGAAAACCGAAGGTGCTCGTTTTTCGGGTTTAATGAAGTAACCAAAATTCTAGGTTGTTATGCTCACAATCATTCAGTGAAACTCTCGTTAATAACTTCTAGATTAGCCAGAACTCGGGTTAGGTACTGATGGTGAATTTTAAGTCTGTGGGCCGAATGCACGGAAATCTGTTCGATGGGGATTAAAGTTTGGAGTGAACCTATGAGTCCAAGGAGACTGTATCTACCAGAGCTGTTGCCATTAAACGACATACTTCGCTCCGAATAAAATACAAAGATAACGTTGTTGAATATATGTGTTCTAATCCGGTGCACGGAACTTGATATTATACTTCAGTGGACCAAGAGGACAGACAGATAGGAAGACAAATCCCAGATGAATATATGAAGCCTTAAAATGAACAGTACCAGAAACGGGTCTCATGACTTTTATGAAAACACTGTTGACATGGGAGTCCAGTAAACACTGTTGCGTAAAATTATTCTTCATTATTTAAGCGGATATTTCTTAGGAGTACACACTCACTTATGTCAATTTGCTTGGTGTTTCACAAGTGACTTTTACCGATTGCCCTTACAAGATTAGAACAAAATACATCTTGTTGATCTTCAACAGTGTAAACGACAGTGGGTTAACATGTGCTCTCTAATTTGTTCACAGTACTCACCTGTGCTTCTTTGCGCTCTAATTCGTTGCGTAATTCTGTAACCTGAGCAGCTGCACGCTTTGATTGGTCGGAATTTTCCTGTTTCACAGGGTGCAATTGAAAAAATTTAGCACACATTGAAAACAAACAAGCAAGTGCACACACACACACACTGACATTCGGCAAATTAGTTTATTGCTAAATAGAACACGCTTACTCATACTGTTGTATTGGATAAACAACTTTTAAACACTGTTTGGATCCAGGTGTTATCACAGTACGCGGATACTGTTGAGATTGTAATATTAAGTATTTCATTAACCACTTCGAAAATTGTTGTGGTGAATCCGCTTCTTTCCACTTAATCGATGTGGCCTATTTAGACCACACTTTACTCCAAGTTAATAGGACTATTCGCATCATCAAGCTATGTATCTGATAAAACTCTGCTGTAGAAGTGTGAACAACCCTAAGAGATGATTTTGATTTTTTTCTCTATTCGTTCTCGTCAGGCCGCTAATATCAGGTGCGGCCATCAGAAACTTATCTGAAGAGAAGTGTTCAACACATCTAACCTTTTTCACTGTACTCTCACTACACACAGAAAGCAACGATGCGTGGAGTCCTACACCAAGTAAAGTCACTGAATTGCATCTGTGCGATCTATCTCAATGAGCCGAAAGTCGCTATATATGGTGCTTGGAACTATCGCAACTGAAATTACGTCGTGTGAACTAGCCAAAAAGCCAGCATATAATCAGCAACTATCCGCCCCCAAGGGATAATTTGTGTGACAAGATGCACCTACTTTTCTGTTTCTTATCCCGTTGATTTGTAGAAAATTTGATGTATTGCATTAGAACAAAAGTCTATGCACTTCTCTGTCTTTCGCTAAATCTCTGGAAATTTTACAAAAGAAAACTGACCGGCACAGTCGTCTTGGAAATTCCGTCAATTGGTCAGTATAAGTGTAAAGTGAAACAATATTGGTATTCATCAACAGCTTAACTGCAACCACTTACTGAGTGAGTGAAAGTTACGTTTGGTGGACTAGGGATTTTTAACGTATGTCCCGAGTGTTTGCCGACCTGTCAAGCGCACAGTGCTTGCAGAACTGGACTACTGCACTGACAACAATAACGCATTTGACGGTGTTGTGAGGGGTGTGTGTGCTTCAAAGTGTTTTGTTATGCGAATGAGAGATACTTTTTTAGAATCGGGCACCGTTGTTTATCAAATACCACGTATACTTTATCGAAATTTCACTTAAACATCCAGAAGTGAATGCTACGAACTGTAGGATTGAACGATAGGTCACTGATTCAGAACAGAACAAGAAATTTCACATCAGCATTTAATAACCACCGTGAGTTACCGAATGAAGTCAGAAGTGTTTAAACAATTGTAGTTCAGTACATTCTGTGGTATGAATTCAGTTGATACTTTCAGAACGCAAATTAACGAGTCTTCAGTACTGGTATACAAACCACCCTTTGAAAACTCAACTTTGGCTGCCATGATACAATGTGAAAGGGGATGGACATGTATAGAGAGGGGGTTTCTAGCTCTTGAACATAAATTTCATCAACTACCAACTTTGCTACTGATGCAGAGCTCACTTTCAGGCTATTCACACTAGCACAATCTTCAACTGTAAATCCGAACAGAAATAAATGTTTCTACAATATTGCTTGTGTTAGAAGTTTAACTATGGTTATAACCTTCGTTGAATTTGGAATGTGTAAGCAAAGATGAAGATGATCCGAAAATGTTGTATCCGTATATTCTAACTATCCATTTTTTACTCAGTGGACGAAACTTTTTTAAAATTCTAGCTTCATCTGGGCTTTTATGATGGACTGTGGATGTCAATCACACAATATGCCTCCGGTGTGCAAACAGTTGTTATTCACCACCTACCAGACATCTACTGTCAATAAACTTACTGCCTTCAACACACGAGCCTTCCACTGATCGTCGCTCGAATGTAATTTGTCCTCCAGTGAAGCACGTTTTTTAATTTCTTCTTCCAGTTGTGCTCTAAGATTGTTTCGTTGAACCGTCAGCTGATCATACTGTTAGGTGTGTGTACAGTGAATAAGGAAGATGGTCCTTTCAACCATATTTGATGAAACGTGAGCTCATTTGGCAAATTATACATTTTCATATTTCCCTAACTATAACGCTGACTAGTCTACAGGGGCACTGCTCAAATCATTTTGAATTTTATAGTCGACACTCACGTATGCACATCTCCAGTACTGTCAGTTTTTCCTCATCCGATCCTAGATATAGGTGACGCTTTTGCATGTTCGCTGGCAAGACGTCAATTCTAATACAATGTGATGTTTTCTCGGCTATAGCACGTTAATTTGTGCGATCATTCTCAATTTCTCTCCACAACTTAAACAATGAAATACATTCCGTTCTCACTTTACAATGTTTATCCGTGATTTCGGGTCGCCAACACAGCATCGTTCACTGGATATGCAAAAAGTATCAATTCATTTGCACGCATCCCGCTCAGGAAGCCTTGGAATTCCAATGAGCTCCCCTTCGAAGCGCCTATTTTTTATTACGGCTGAATAGCTCACATCATAACGTTACAAGAAGGCTGTTCAGTCAGATGCAAATATCCTTTTCTTCTTTAGCAAACATTTTACATTTTTGTCCACACAACTTTTGTTTGGTAAACAAGTGCGTCAGAAGATTTATTGCGTTTTCTCGTCTCAGTAGTTTGCAATGTTTCGAGAGTGGGAAGTTCAACACTCTACAATTATCAAATCTGCACTCTCAGCCAAATCCCGACTACTCATCAGTAATCTTAACTATCGTCTAGCAGGTATAATGAGATCAGCGATCTCGACCTGTCTCAGAATTCCTAATCTCGGGGTTATCGACTGGAGTTAACAGGCAGTAACTGTGTTTACTCTCAAGACGAGCGGGCAACCTGATCGTTGCCTTAGATTACTCTAGATTACTGATGAGTAGTCGGGGATTTGGTTTATGTTCAAGTTGATCATCACTCACATTTGATCGCAGCCTTCGCATTCAGATAGACTTTGCAGCCAGCCTACTTCGAAAAGAAGCACTAGACTCGAGTTTCTCTCTCATTAGAGCTCATCAGTAGTGCATATCCTTGTCACGGCCGAGATTTGAACTCCGGCCATTCCAATCAGTTACTCTGTCTCCTCTCGAGACGATCGGGCAACCTGATCATTGCTCACAAGCGAGAGTGGTTGAGCGTTCAGATGTGATAATTCGGTCGTGCCTGATGTGAGGTCAATGGCGCAGTGGTTAACACGGTTGCTTCATGATTGGAATGGCCGAAGTTCAAATCCCGGTCGTGGCGAGGATATGCACTACTGATGAGCTCTAACGAGAGCGAAACTCGAGTCTGGTGCTTCTTTTCGAAACAGGCTGGCTGGAAAGTCTATCTGAATGCGAAAGCTGCGATCAAATATGGGTGATGGTCAACGTGAAAATATACCAAATCACCGACTACTCATCCGTAATCTACGATTAGTCTATTAAATCTTTGTAACAACTTCGTTCACTCATTCTCCCATGGATGAAATATCTGTTAGTGAACTTCACTTAGTGAGTTGTTTGTTTCTCAGTCAACCCCATAAAAAATTTTGAACATTGGAAATAACAATTTACAAGGACCCTAACACGGATTGAAAATGACATTACAAATGCACTGCATTCGTCCAGCAACGTCTAACAACCCTTACTGTATACTGTGCACTACTACGTAAATTATTCTAGAAACTAAGGTATTACTAACCTGTATTTGTAACTCTTCCAGTTGTTTCTGTGTTTTCTCGTATGAACTACTCAATTCCGCTTGTTGTTTACGAACTCGCTCCAACTCCTGATTGGCCATGCTGAAAGACCCGCCGAAGCTCATTTGCTGTTGGAAATGAGGCGAAACAATAATCCTTACATTAAAGTAACATGAGAAATCTTTGAAAACGTCTCTGAAAGGATTGCTGAAGAAAGAAGTTATCTGAGACGATTCTCTTTTCAACTTGTTGAGTAATTTCTCAACCCATCAGTACGTCAGACGACAAAGATTTGATGAGGGTGACAGAAACAACATATGAGAGAAACTGGCCTTTGGTTAAGAATCATGCTACGGTACAGTGATTTCATTCGGGTGTTATAGTTATTGCTAACGAATACATCCATCCGCATTATGTGGAGTTAATTTGGCGAATGTTTCTCGAAATTTGTTTCAACCTAGCGAGGCAAAACGGTTGTTACTTATGGATAGTGGGCTCATGAATTCACGCAGTAAATTATTTCCAGACCGTTCAGTACACTGTTCACAATGTGGTCTGCTGAGTGTGAAATGGAACCGAAATAAACAATTTCTGTCCTGGATGACAAGAAAAGTTAGTCTTCAAGTGCAATACGCTTTTCCAAACAGTTTCTTATAATATTTCGCCAGCCAAAAAGTATCCTGTTACGGTCTGTGAATATGGTGCTTGAGAGAAACATCTCCACAGTTAAACATCTCTATAAGTAAAATATCAATAACCACTAACGTTGTGAATAATATTGATACAGTGTTTCAGTAAGACTTAGGCAAGCTTATTTAATGAATCACATAATCTTCGAATGAAACTTGGAGCAACTGAAACTTGTCGGAAAAGAACAAGTCACAATTAAAACTACCAAAACTATTTGTGGTTTAGTTACACTGCTTAGCATAAAATCAGTTGGTGAGCATAATGGCGCTTGCACCAGCGTTGCGTATGTCACCTTAGCTATTACCATCGGAACCACGGGTGATGACGTCAAATTTCTTGACAACATCTGGATTCTGATAAACCGAAGATGATCTACGGACTTTGATGAGCAGGAAATAAACAAGGTCAAATCCCAGCTGAGATATCAATCACACACTTCACTGTTCTCTGTTTCCTCAGTAAGTTATTTGGTCGAAATCGATCGGATATGGATACTTATTGAGTGGCAACAATCATGAAATCGATGGTGTTCTTCAGTCGAGCTAAAACCAGAAAAACAAATTACTTATGTCTCATTATCTTGTGATACAAAATTGGGTTAGACAAGAACGATTCCCTTTTGCTGTGTTATCCGGGCACTTACTCGTTTTGCTAATGTTATGACAAAAATTACATCTTGTATGCTTTTGAGGCATTAACACAGAAATACTTGTGATAAAAATAATCTACGAATGCTGTACTGTTCCACGATGCTGTTCACCAAACTAACATCTCATTATCAGCTTTTTGCGCATGTTTAGAATCATCAGGTTGGGGTGAGGAGAATGAAGTTTCAGACAGATAACCTTTCAAGTTACAAGCGTAATCTGGTCTTTGATGCGCCATCAGTCCTTAGAGCACCGTTTACCTGGGCGGTTTAGCTTATGTCGAAGAAGTCGAAAGAAGTTTTCTATCTGCTTAATAGAGTGTGAAACATTTGACGAAAAATAATAATGATCAAAAAACCACAACAAACAAAATTCCACGTTATCTTTTCTTATTACACTAAATAAACAACAGCTAGAGAGTTAGAATGGGGGATGTGGTAGACCGCACAGTCCTCGAGCTGGGGGTGTTGGTCATTAGTGTCTGCTTAGTCGATTGAAAGCAATTTGGTCATGTAACATAAAGCATAGAAGTTTTGCCAATTTTGTGAGTGAATCGTTATGTAACTCATGTGATCAGTGTTAGGTAACGAGATTTCATCAGCCTAATCAAACAGATAATAGTCACCGACATCTCTTGCCCAATGGGTTTGTTAGCTAGCAGTCTAATTGAATTCTTACGAATAGTTTGTATTTGGCCTGAAGATGAAATACTGAAACCATGCCTGTTCACTGCACGACTAAACTAGGCATATTAAGTGTGTTGAAATAAGTGTCACGGAGACGGTACTGTTAGAGTATGTAATTTGTAGCTAATATGTTCTTTTACAGTGTGAACGGCAGCAGATCCGCTTCTCAGCCAACATAACCTTTGGGCTGCTGTGTAGATGTATACGGTAGTCAGCTGCATTTAATCAAAGATGATCTGCAATTTAAGCCATCTTAGTGAAATGAAACAAGGCCGTCGGACGTTGTTCACGACTCCAGGTTTATCGGTAGTCATCTGTTCGGTAGAAAGTTATTCAAAAAACGGGATGGCAGAAACTGGACCCCTGGATCACAAAAAAATGTGAATGACCCGAATGTTACCTCACTGTTTTTATTTAAAAAGTATTTGTTTGGCAATTTTTTTGAGTTCCTAATAAACGAGATATCGTACACATGGGAAACACTGCTCATTAACATGCAGGCACGACTGTTTGTTAGTGTTCTGAAATCAGTCAATTTCTATACAGATCCTTTCGAACTGCAAGCTACCCGCTGGAGAACCACAGACATCCATTACTCTCCTGAAGTGATTGCTCATGTTAAGGCAGTGGAAAACGTTGTTGTTCACGAACTATGGTCTGAAAAGTCTCTCTGCATACAATCTAGTACGAGCTAAAAAACGGGATATTAGATGGTAGACACGGGTCATGTGCGAGTGAGCATAGAAGGGAGACATGGGGCCGTGCTGTGCACTGATCGGTCATTATCAACCATGTCAAGCTCTAAGCTAACAGCTGAACCTTCCTGCGCATATAGAAGGGAAAGCCGAAGTCTCAGAGCGACTGCGGCCAAATAACGCAACAGTTGGGGTTTATCAGTTGCGTGAACATTTGAGAACACCTTTGTGTGACCTACCTGGGAATCTTTCTTCACCCGTTGGCGAGCCCTCAATGATGCTGATTTTCTGTGTGGTGGTTGTGTTCACAAGCGCGTGTTGGCCAATGCATTCGCTATATACCTTTATACCCACGCTAGAATGCATCGTGAGATTCTGAACTTTAGTGGCCGCTCCATTATGCCAGCGTATTCGATCTGACAACTACGTGGACATTTTATGACATTCCTAAATCCCAAAAAGGGATATTCATTTGTCCATAATCAAATTTACCATGTATTCGAAGTCTCATCATTATCCTATGTACTCGTAACATTTACTAAGTTTACCCTCCGGTCAGGTTACTAACCTCTCTGCTACTCCACATATGAGTTTGTTTCGTGGTTGATCTTTGTTAGCCTTGGATTGTAAGCTAGCTATATTCAAAGTCAGACAAATATTTTATGATCCAACAAAGCATTTGGCTCACCCACAGCTTTCAAAACAACAATTCCCTTGAAGGATTTTGAAAAACGTTTGTAGGAGAACGTAAGATAACTTGTATGGACACACCTAACTCGCTTTCTATCAGCTGCTACAACGAATATAGTACGAGCTATTCCTAATGGGTTGCGGAAGCACCAAGAGATGGAGGCATTACAACTGTCAGCGCAAAACAACGACATGGTGTGATGGTGAAATTGTGAATAATGTTGGTATTCATATGAAAATTTTGGAGAATGCGGATCATAGGGTGTGTGATGAGAGCTGTTGTTCCCATTTACCTGGATGCTGAAAACTAGGGAAACAAATTTTAGGTTAAAAGCTTAAATTACCCATAGTTATGATGTAGGGGAATGGAGTCCTCTTCCATTAGCACAACGCAACTCTGAAAGTATCCGATTGCTCTTGGATGAGTGAACTGGATATATATTGTAGTCAAATTAATGTTTTATGGAAAATGAAATTTAATCCAAATTTTGCTGGAAAGATATTCCTGATGACTAGTCGGGGATTTGGTTTATTTTCGTTTTATCCTATCACTGATAACAGAAACCCTCATCCCATATGTTTCTTAGAGAGTGGACATCTACTGTACTAATCTGAACTTAACTTGGAGCCTGGCAAATAACTTATCGGATTACCGGACCAACACTTATGTGGCCCACTCGGGAACTCACCAACTGCACAAATCGAATTATCTGGACTTAAAAGATGGCCGCATGTCTTAACTTTATCTGGATAGCTGAGGAAGCTTTGCTGCATATGAACCGACAAAAAGTTTCACTTATGTGTAGTCGTGATCTTGACACACAGGTTGATAGAGATTCAAGAAACTAGCAAGAATGATGAGCGCCCAGCTTTCCGGTTTGGTAAACACAGATAATGGAATATACCGCAGGCTGGTTGTACACCACCCCTTGTGTGGGATCTCACAAACGCATTAAAAACTAGCAAGTCTAAGTATGAAATAGTTTTCACGGGTTGATTAGTATGTTTCCAACCTAAGTTATTGTGGTAAATTGTGGCAAGTCGTTTGTCCCAATGAGATCACAAGCAACATTATGGTCAACTGCTACTTGCCTGGTTGGCATGAATTGAATGTCCAGCTTGAATGGAAACAGTAGCAAATATGTGTGGTAATGAGCCGAAAGTGAACTTTAATGCCGCTCATATGACGCGAATTGTTTTCCTAAGAAATGAACATCAGCCAAAGCTGATCGCAGCTGTCCCATTCACATAGAATTTCTTGTCGGCCCCTTTTGAAAAGAACCATTAGACTCGAGCTTTGCTATAGTTAGTGGTCGTCAGTAGTGCACATCCTTGACAATACCGGAACCAGAACCCTTACTGAGCGTTCATGAGGCACGATGTTGAACACTACACCACTGACTACATATTAGACAAGACTGAATCGTCATATATAAACGCCCAACCACAATTGTTTATGATAAATATTCTTGTTGGCCGATCGCCTCGTGAGGAGACAGTAACTATCCTGTTAACTCTAATCAATGACCCCTTGACGAGGATTTCCCGCCAAACTGAAATCACAGGAATCATTCACTTATTTGGCGATATTCTGATTATTGATGATTGGTAAGGGTTTTTGGTTTTCATATAAATTGTACACATTTATAAACTGTTCATAGTGTACAAACAATTTGTGCTTCGGAGTCTGACCGAAGTTCCAATCTTGACCTCTGCAAGGATATGCACTACTGACGAACTCTAATGAGAACGAGACACGGGTCTGGTGCTTCTTTTTGAAAGGAACCGACTGAAGCTTCTGTATGAATGTGACGGCTACGATCAGTTGCGAATGATGTTCAACCTACATGAGAACCGAACTCCCCTACTACTCACCAGTGATCAATGTTTGTCCAAGGAAGGTTCGCAATTAAGCCCATTTCAAGGTTTACTCAGGTCGTGTATTCGTATACGTTAGTAAACCTCGCTTATGAGTTTGATCAAACCAACCTTAACGAAATGGGCGCATCATGTACATGATCATCTGCCCACGTCCATCGGGTCAATTAGACACCCTGTATCGTCTCATAGGCCAGTCAACCAACAGGTGGCGGAAATGTGACACCCTATAAATACCTCTCTAACAGCGCTTTGAATGACACTCTAGTTTTCTCTATTCACCTACCTACAACTGTGAAGTATTGAGCTTATTTGAGGATGTTCAGCATCAAAATTTCTTGTAAAAGCTTTAGCAGGTACGGTCCTACTGTGAATTGATATGCTCAACGTGTCGAATAGATTAGCGAACGAAATGGTTATTCTTGTTTGTTCGGGTTTCTTGAAACTCTATCAGGGAACAGTTTTCGCTGGATCGCAAAAGATATCCATACTTTAGTTTCGAAGGATATAAAAAAACTAGTCTATATCAGTTGAAAACCATTAATTTCTAAGTGAAGCTCTTTTGAACCGCACTGTAAACTAGCATTAGCATATATAGGGCAGGCCTGAGTATATGAATTTCACCTGTTCAGAAATGGTAACATGAGAGACTTACTCACATGAAGAAAAACAGAGCATATATCTTGATAACTAAAGCTGATAGAGTGTTTGTTCAAACAGACATTATAGGTGGCAAGCAAACTGCTAGACATCTGTGGACTTCCGTCTTCCTCCCTTGAAATGTACATATACTACACACCTGGATGCCATCAAAAGCTCCCCATTAATCTATGTGCATTTATTTATCTAAATGAATAAGATCGGACTGGGGAGAAAACTTTCATAGCTAGAGAAAATAAATTTTCGTTTCATAGGTGAATCGCACAAACATTTGAACGTGATTGATTGTACGCACGTCATTCGCAGTACCCGACGTTCCATGGCACCTCAGAGTGGCACCTCAATACAGCAGACGTATTTTAATGTCACATAAATAACCGGATAACCATTACGATAGATTATTTATAATTTTGTTAATTGCTTACTTGTTGAACACGACCTGTCGGAGATGTCACTGAAGCGGTAGGTGCAGTGGAGCCAGGCCGTTCCTGACGATCGAGCAAGCGTTGGCGAAGGCTATCGACCTGACTTTCCAGTTCTGTGTTACCTTTACGCAAACCGTGTATTTCATCCAAAAGATCATGCTGAAACATATTGGCAAACAGGTTTTGTATGGAACTCTGTTCTTGCTGGCAAGAACAAGCGAACCAAATTACTAGACATCATAGAAACAGCTCATCGGGTGACTAGTTCGCATGCGTTATGTTAGACTTCAATCCATGTTCACGTTCAACCCATTACGAAGCAAGAACCAATAAGAACATTCTTAACAGCAGAGGCTTGTTACAGTCTGGCATTAGTCGCACGAGCACCGTTAGCACTCATCAGTTAAATGTAGTCTTCAACTTAAGCAGCAATAACGTGGTAACATTCACACAGGGTAACAATCACAGTGGATACTGTTACGCTGACCAAAGTGAAGGTAAAACAGTCGAGGTAAACTGTGATGTATCTTGCGGATGTTATCTTAACCGTGATCGGTCACATTTTCAAAAATCGACCCAGAGCCACTAAAGGAAGTGCTACGATTCACGCCTTACGATTTGTAAAACTGGAGAGCAAGAAAACTTATTTTGCACGCAAAGGGCGACTGCAGACTTATTTCATCTACCTGTTTTCCTTGCCCCATTCGTTATAACACTGAAGATCACAGTTGTGATCGAGTGTTTGATGGAAAACATTCTTCAAACGGAACTCCGTAAACTTCACGCAGTCAGTAACGTTAAGCAGTAAAAATGAGCCAAGTTTTAACATTTCTCAATGAAAAACCAAGTGGTGTTTATGAGAATTTTAGAATTTTCCGTCGAACATGTAAAGTCACTGAATGATGAATTACATCGTGCCAATAAAGAAACTTCAGCAGCATTCGCATCTTATTTTCACAGAACAAAAAACCGAACTGAGACTTTAAAAAAAATGTTTGACTGACCAATTCAACCGAAAGTTCTAGTACATTCAAAGTCAGTCTAAGCGGATTGTCACAAAGAGCTGCTATCATGAATGCAGAATGGACATCATTTCTTACTTTCGCGGTACGCAAAACCTCAAGTAACCTGTGGCTCTTTGATACTCATAGAAAGCGAAACGGCTTGTTCACATTGATTTCAGAGCAACAGGCTAGCAAACGTAGAAGAGATGGTAATGTAGACCGTTTGCAATCTGTTAATAAAGTGACATTTGATATCCCTTCCTTCTGTTCCATACCACAAGATTTCTGCCTTTATCATTTGATGTAGCAATCTGTCTGGCTGATACACACACACCCGTTTTTTGACAGTCATCAGGCGATCAATTTGCACTTGTTGTGAACGTGGATCTTCACGCACGGATTGATACGTTTGTGTTACAGTCTGTCTGCTTCGCTACTTTGGAAAAATATTCCAGATCAGGTGTGATCTGATGGCAATGATAATGAAGCATTCCCGATGTGTCTTGAACTTTCCATTTACTAATGTGCTTCCGGCTTTTGAGTGCTGACCAAACTGTCTCAATTAGTGCAAATCATTCCCGTCCGTCACTCACATTCTCGTTCTCCAATTTCCTTAACCGCATTTCACGTTCTTCCACACGCTTCTGACTGACGGTCAGCCGGCTGGTGGCGTCTTCTAGCGCAGACTGCAGACGAGCAATTTCATCCGCCTGACATCTCTGGAAATCAAGATCACACCCGATGCAAAATATGAGGAAGTGCCACATGATTACATACCTAATAAACACCTATTTGCATCCAACATTGCAGCAACCTGAGCTGCCTTCTGTCATATCAAAGCTATTGGCAAATTTCGAGGATAAAAAACGGTAAAAGTAACTAAATTGCCATGGAGTGTATAAACAGTAGGTATCTGGGTCACCGTTGAATGTTAGATTCATATGAGAAGCAGTGTACATAATAGCAACGAAGTCACTCGGCTTTGCTGTGTCGCTTTAATATATCACTGATGACTCAACATTGGGATTATTAAAAACCATTGGTGGTTTCTTGTTACTCGTACTCAAACCACATGCGGACTATATGATTTAACGAATATCACATTTGAAACAATTGGTTCTGTCATCAGATACACACAATTATATTGTATCATAGCGTCATCAACACTGACCAGTTCATAGGGTCAGCTTCCGTAGACTGCACGCATCAGTGCTATTTATAGCTTATTCGTCTTCTAGTTGCTTTCTCAAGCCATACAAGTAAACTGGCTACATACTGGGTCTTTGCTGTGAGCTTATGCACCCATATCACGTCATCTTGACAGTCCGGATCATGCAGATCAGTAGCTGAAACAAAACCGGTTTGCTTCATTAGTGTTGCACACGAATTTGCAAGGATATCGCAAGCTGACTGGTTGTTGTTATCCTGATTTGCCTAGTGATTTTCAATCGTCAGCGTTTAACTAGCTAGTGTTCACTTGTATATCCGGGCCACAATTAACGTGCTCTCCAATTCACCAGAATGGACTCTTGTTAGTTGTGGACTGAGCGCAAGGTGGCATTAAACAAACGTAGAAAAGAAAGTGAATGATTTCATTTGAGAGTTATCCTCAAATCAACGGGGTATGTTCGTATAGTTTTAAACAAAGTCAACAACCGACATGCTGCTATTAACTAAGCATGGTCTGGCCACTCAGCTAGAAAAAAACGCTGCTCACGGCGGTTGTCAGACCAGCTCACAGGTAGTACAGTAGTGAGGACGCTATGGCTACAGTGAGGAGAATAATGTAAAGGTTTCTCCTATTAGTGCGAAATTGTGGTCATTCTCGTCCTAGAACGTCTATGCTTGTGGATGAGAACTTCAAGTGCGTAACATTGTGCATGATATACGCCTTACTGAGTATGTCTTTTCCCAATTTATTCGTGGAAAGTAAAATTTGATGCGAAACAACTTGACCAATTTTAATTACATTATGCTCAGTCAAACTGTACTCACGAAAATGATAATAGATGTTTCTCTTTATTAAAATGTAAAATATATTCGTTGTACACTGTTCTGCCACCTAATTAAGAAGTTTATCATTTATCCTATGCATTTATATCAGGAGATGACATCAAAATCGTGGTTCGTAGAATCTGTGCGCGATCCATATCATGTGAACGTGCTGATCACTCCAACAATTTGATTGTGTGATGGCTGAAAACTGAGCTGCATAGATGACATGTTCAGAATGATAATATACTTTTGAAAGGTATTGTTTGTTTTTCAATCCAGCGGATAAGCGGATTGTTTTTTTCTTGTTTGCTAACATTAAAAGCTCATAACTATTTTTTACGTTCATTAGTAGAAGTTTGGTTGTTCCTTCGAACGGAAGTCAACCGCAAGCTCACATGAAGTCAGCGTTATAGTTATTTTTATTCAACGACGGGACGAATCATGTCCCCAACTCATACCAGTAGAGCATACAAATATGGGGAATTTCGATTTCAGTTTTCATCCTTTTCCCAACCCGTCCTAAACAGCCCGAATTTATTTGCCTAGTAGAGCTGATTTACTTAGAACTTATGTTAACAGCACACGCTAGATTATCACATCTGTATTGTGTATATACATTTTCCTTATTATTCAATTTTTCAACAACGAAGCTTTAGCCATTCAATGCAACTCAACCACATCTTTTACTCTGTTCGGATAAAAACGTCTTGTCTTTCTGATAATACTGGCTGCGTAGCACTCAACTAAGACTAAGAAAGAGATATTGAAAGCATTCGTGAACTAAAACCCATCCGGTTTTTTAAATTATTCATTATTCGTGATACCCCAGAAAAGTTGATCCTTTCAAATGAGATGGTGTAAGCTTATTACTAATGAGCCGAGTTCAGACAGCCATCAAGCAGGTAGTTGAAGCAACATGACCAGTTGCTTTTCATTGAGATGTACAGATTCCGCTAACTGCAACAGCTGCATAGTCCTCTAAGTCACCTGTC
Source organism: Paragonimus westermani (assembly GCA_008508345.1). Classification (NCBI taxonomy): domain Eukaryota; kingdom Metazoa; phylum Platyhelminthes; class Trematoda; order Plagiorchiida; family Troglotrematidae; genus Paragonimus; species Paragonimus westermani. Next base: position 124,833 of record QNGE01000033.1, read on the forward strand.
ATCAACTGTTATCAGTGTCGCTTTGATGTCTTTTATACTAACAGAAGTGAGCCTGAATTACTAGTCAGAAAAAATCAAGCTATCCCGAAGTGGATTAATCACACGACGGACTAGTGGAATGACGGCAGCTTTCATCACCTTCTGGCTTTAGAAGCTATTTTCCCAAGCTATCGAAAAATACACCCAAGCCCCCAAAGCAATGCGTCTGTCGGACAATCGGCAAAGTGCTACATTTGAGGATTATCTGTGCGTTGTGACAGATATTATTGTTGCAGCCTACGGATGTCAGCGAATTAGGTTTAGTCTCAACGAATTTCCCTAACTCGGAAAGACGTTGATGAAGCTGCAGTATTCTTCAAGTTCTGCTAGAGTTGGTATTCAGTACCTTCCATTATCACATATCAATGGGGCTGGCTTGCGTTGATGTAGTCGCTTACCAGCCGATTCGCGATAGTTCAGCCCTCTCAGACTCAAAAGTTTACGAAGTTTGAGTGCACCATTTCGTGTTCAAACGGAATTGTCCATCCCCCCGACTGTCATATAGGATAATTAATTACCTCGGCAAACGTCTTTAGATTTTGTTTGTTTGTTCACAATTAAAAGCTGTGTGACCCTACACAACCAGCGTTCGTATTTTCTGTGCCTGCGCTACACAATGATATTCCAGCTATGTCGCAAAAGCATTGAACCATTTACAGTGTTATCCGGTTTTGTTAACCTGCTAACAAGCCATGCCGTTCTACTCTGATGAAAACTGTGCAGCATGCGACAACTGACTCAGGTTCGTTCCACAAGAGCCCCCATCTGGTGCTGTGATGAATTGTTAACATCCGGCCACCTCTTCAAGTCCCTTCGACAATAAGCATACGCTGTGCAATGCCACGTCTCATCTATGTGAGTCTTAGTGCCAGTCTGCGGCGTAATTTACGACAATTTTACGCCTCCCTGTATTTCAGATTTCACAATCAGCTAAAGCCTATGAGGAGTGAAACGGATATACCTTGCCACAAAGCTACGATCCATCATCGTTCACGCACACACCCAACAGCAGCACCGTTCCTGAGTCAGTTTATTACAGTTAAAACAGTCGGGCGGTTCTTATCAGGTTGTTGCACCCGGACAGAATTCGAATTACAGTGATTAGCACTTTTGCACAGTAGATCAGCTAGCAGGACGGAATGGTATTATGAACATGGAATGCTACCGTAGGTAGTCCTAGTAGCCGCAGTGTCCCCGCCAGTACCGGGACAATGAAAAACTCAATTACACTAGTACATTTCGAGCAAAAATTACATGTGCCAGTAAACACTGCTTGGTCAGCCATCCCACATCATTTCTAACAGAACATTTAATAAGAATGGTTGCTATAAAGATAACGAATTAACAGATGAGGTAATTCAGTACAACAAAGGTCGTTCCACTACTGCTGATAGTAAAAAAATTAGTATAGCTGACGTAAAGCTGGATTAAAGGCATCTGGCCGACGATGAGCATAAAACAGCAAAACGACTAGGCAACATTTGTCTATATATCGTTTTGTTCAACACCGGTTTTATGAGCCAAAAATGTCCCTTCAAACTCATTTGAAACTATCCAGCACAAACCTATGTAGGCGAAATACAACAAATGGTCAGCCGTATTGGTGCTTACTGTTTGACGACGTAGTAATTCTGGCTGCTTGCTTTGAAAAATAGTATATTTTACACTGTTTCCAGAACCAGGGAATTGTGTAGTGAAGCCTGCCTCTATAGAGACTAAAAACCGGAACAGTTTTCAGTTTGCGTCTATGAAATCATCAAACATTTGGTCGAATTTAGGTTGATACTTATTTAGTAGTGTTTCACCATTGATTGGTTGTTTACTCAAACTTTCATTTAAAATTCAGTCGTAGACAGTAATTTGGGAACCATCAGGCAATTCGGCCGCAGACCCTTATGTAAGACATAGGTTTGAAAGTTTTCAAAAATTTCCTCGTTGTCATCGACCGGTAATTGCTCTATCATAGTTAGAAATATCAGTTCTCACCCTCAAGTTGTCCAAATCTGTGAGTCGCGTAATGAATCCGGTGCAAAGTCACGTGTCGTGCACCCAGATAGCAATTACTTGCCTTGCCAAAGTCCTGTGCCAGTGTTCAACCGGTTTATTGAACGATAAAACTGAACACACTCAACAGTCACGGACTAGATATTGTTTATCGCAACCTGTTGCTTAGTGAATAATTGTGTGCCAAGAGGAAAAATGGGAACGCATCACTGTGTGCTACTTTTAAATCTACTATTGCTGAAAGCTGACAGGCACGCAGGATGGGCTTAATGTGGGGGGTGTGGGGAAGCATTTTCAAAGAGAAGACGAGTGAAGGAAGTCATGTTCAAGATGGTTGGTTTGTTCGCTGCTGAACCACCACTATGGTCATTCGTTGCCACCAATCAAGTTCATATTTGTTAAGTTACGATCAGTGCTATCAGAAAGACTTCCCGCGGTTAGTTGTAACCCATCAGTTGCACTGGAAGTGGTAGGGGCTCTACAGTTATTGATGACTAACGTTTTCTGATGTGATTTACGGTTTATATCCAACGTTTCATGTGCTATACTGAGCAATATTCACTCGTAAGCGTTGCCTCACTATCCAGATTTTTCTTTTGCTTACTCCTAGATTAGACCTACATGATGTCTACTCGAGCTCGCGCTTCGTAAGTTGTAGTTCAACTGGCAATTTAAGGACAAAATTAACGCAATAATAGCAGCTGTTAATAAGCTCTACTCGTCCAGTTCACAAGAAAAAGCCACTTTAAACCTCCATAACAAGTAAGATGTTATTACTGAATGGTTTGGAAAACTTCGTAACTCAGAAGAGAACAAACTGTGAGTTCCGGGTTAATTCGAACCAGCTTCATTCTAAACTATGAGATCAACCAAACCACCCACCCGTACCTTTGTTGGACAGCGGTTCTACACAATGTTGCTCACTCACTTCTAAGTTTTACCAACAATGTTGCTTCACAGATGCCAATGTAATAACACGCAAACATTCTTTCTCATCTGCTGTACTTCCGTAGAAAACGAACGATTAAAGTGGAAAACTGACCAAAATATCACAAATTCACGAACTGATTTATAATTGTTTTGTACACTGCATTGAGTGAGGAAAGATATTCCGTCTTCGGCAGTTTTAACTGTAGCACCGACGCTGATATGATCACTTTAGGAGTCCCCGGATCACGTTCGAATCATTTAAATCATTTGACAATTACGTGATGTGCCGTTATCTCTGTGTACCGGCTGGTCAGCTGACAGTTCTACCCAATCTTTTTCTGAGCTGTGCTGCTGAAGTGAAATTTGGCAATGGTCAAACTATTTTGCAAGATTTATCTCAAGAAAGATTTCGCTATCCACATAGAAGCATTTAATTGCTCCCTATTCATTGAGCTAATTAAGCATATTGGTTTATTGTATGTATTTCGAATAGGGCATTCACACCTTACACCGTGACGGAAAACTTTTAGTCGATACTCAATTATCGGTTTGTCACAGCTCGGTCTTACAGGTTGGATTCAACTGCTTGCCCTATTTACTTTTAAAAATAGGACGCCATCTTGTTATACTGTGTTGCCACTTGCTTAAGAAAGTAATGAGCCACGAGCATTTCATAGAATAGTTATTCGTCGTGTGTTTCTGCCCGTAATCTTTCGGAATTTTCACTGGGTTAGTATCTTTTTGAACCAAGCGGACAGTGGAAGGTTGAAATGATTTTCACAGCTAGATTGTGTTTCGTCGTTAGTTACGTTACAAAAATCAGTTGACATACCATGTCGCTTGCCTGAGTCTTCAGCTCGTGTTCCTTTTCATCCAGCTTCATTTCCAAGTGGCTGTTTCTTGTTACCTGTTCTTGATTCATTGTGCGAAGACGAGTAAGTTCTTCGGTCTTATCAGACAGAAAAATGAAAATATTAGTTTTCCGGGATTCAAACTTGAAACCGATTATGAAAAACTAAACATTTTACTGCGTACCTTGATTGGAGCATTGCAAGATCAGTTGCACATATAAACTGACGATAAGTACTGGGGAAAAAAGCGATCAAAATTGTGAAGTGAACAATGAAAAACTTGCCCAACAGGAAATGCTTTTGAACCAATAGTAGGCGTTAGTATAATATGTACTACCCTTGTTTTGTCATGACCACACGATTGCCTTCGACGACTTTTCTTTGTCTTAACTAAATGCACCTGGATTGAGGTATATTTGAGAGGGTGCGAAATACTGTGTCATGGGCAATTAGCCACCGGGTTTTCGAGGTGCCTCATTTTACACTATTATCAAACACGATTTCTACAGCAAGTAATTGTTAAATTTGGTGGCAGTAGCATTGTATCCATTTTATTTGTTTTACACATAAAAGCATTTTTATCTGTGCTTATATAACCATAAAAAAACACTGCAAAGGTCGCTGATTTTTCAAGCATATTAATAATATGTTTATCTATTTCGTTCCTGATTTATTTGTAATCAGTATTGCCGAAGGTATTTGTACGGCAAGGTTTACGATCAGCTTTGCCTGCAGCATAAATCTATGGCAATGAAGATCAATTCGTACAAAAGTGAACTGTTTGCTGTCTATCCGACGTAAGCTTTGCGTATCTCGTAGCTTTCACATGTTGTCTTATTGCTAACTTTTAATACACTTTTCTAGTGATTCATTCACAATTCTTGAACTACCTATCCGCTCCTTCTGGTTACTGACCTTTAGGTGGGCCCTTCGGCCAAATGTATTTTTGAGGAACTTTGATGCCGAAAAGTGTGTTTCAAGCAGCATGAAATTTGATCGATGGCTCATCGGAACTCCTTTATTGTGTGTGTGAAAAGCGGGTCTCACTGCAACTGCCATATTGAAGTGACAATGAGAGTAGCAAGTCTGGTTGTTGAAAGCTGCCTTTATGTACTGATATTAAGTTGAGCATTTTAGGTCGTGTGATTCTTGACTAGCCCCGACAGAATAAAACTTCCGGATCTGACAGTATGGTAAAGCGCAATCTGGTGGAAAGTTGGACGATTTTGTGACTGACAAGTGCACAAATGCGAAGTCAGTTAAATAGACATCATGCTAATCAATAGAATAACTGGTTAACTAACTGACGTCTTGAATAACCAACTGATTAACTGACAAACTTGCCAACCCACCAGCGTTCTGGCTGCTTAGAGTGGCTCTGCGAATGGATTGACATCCTTGAGCTTGTGAGCACTCAGCACACTACGATTTAACAGCAGAGAAGCGGAGACTGTGTTCATTTCGGTTAACTTGTGCTCAGTTAGTTATTCATTTATCACTTACGCAAACCTATCCATTATCAACAGTTACTAGTGAAATTCTTGATGTCCTGTACGATAAATCAGTGATGTGCCAGATGTCTGTTCTAGCACAGCGACTAAAGACTTCTCGTGAACATTGGATTTATTGAACTATACTCCCGGATTCATCACATTCCTGAAATTGTTAACGTTCCTTTCAAGCTTCGCTTTTTTGGACCAGACAAAAAAACACAGAACTACTGAACAGGGATCCGAAACTCACAGAGCTTGCAAAAAAAGGTACAACACTTCAAAGTGTTCAGTAAAAACAGAAGGTTTTTGCAGCTGCGGTCTTTACCTTCGTTAGAGTACTTTGTAAGAAGCAAGTCGGTTGAACAATCTATCAGCTGCAGTTGATCTAGGTGCATTGTAATTTTTGGTCATTTGGGATTTGATTTCCAGATCATCATAGACATACTATTCCGTGCGTGTCTACCACAAGCTTGCTCAACTTGTATCTAATGATTTCGACTGCTTTGTCTTCCTGAGCAAACTTTTTGTCGGATCCTTTGCATTTGGTGAGACCTCTTGGGGATTTAGATAAGGGGACTGCATTTGATTGGCTCACTGAAGCAAAGAAATAGTATGAAATTATTTCGTGCTGAACAGAGGACTAACAATCCAACCTATTTACGAGTTGAGTGATCGGCGCTCCCCTATTGTAAAGTAGAGATTTGAGTGCAAACATTACGCCTGTTCTCAGTGTGGCCTTGATCAGAAATGTTTTCCTTAATTATGACATTGCGTTTGGTGACGTTCAGCATGGCGATTCACTGTGTAACTTATGTGGGCTATGCTAACATTTATTACAGGTGATGAGCTACATCTTTCCAGATATAACTGATGTATTTGCCCAAAGCAATCCATTACTAAACTCACATGCTGTGCCTGCAGCTGACGCAGACGTTCCTCACGATAGGTGACTTCCTCGCGGAGACTTTTGACTTCCGACTCTGCACCATTCAATTGTTTGCGAATGTTGCCCAATTCATCACGCAGTTTCAACTAAGAAACAATTGTTTGTAGTCGTATAAATGAAATTTTCCAGGTTTTTGAAAACTCATTATTAATATTCTTAACCTCCATAAAATACGGGAAATTTACAAGGTATGAGCGTAATAAATTAACATATCGAGTGTAACACTGGAAATATTAAATTTCACCGCAATCGTTGTAAATTTCAACAAAGAATCTGACTTTGAGTGATTACCACTAATGTTAGCTGGATTGCTGTGATAACGTGATATTTACTTAGTGAATAAATGCAAAGAATCACAATGCATATTGCTCCGGATTATTTTTTCGAATGGTGTCCGCGATCACCCTATGTTGCACAATTTCTGACAAAAACAGTTTATGTAAATAGGTATGAAAATCATTGCTGTCGCCAGCCAGACATTACAACTTTCATTCCATTCATGTAGCGGCCGTCACGAGAGATAAATTGATACCGTTGTCTGTTATTAAGTTAAAGCCAGGTTTGGATCCAGTAGGAATGAAATATGCATACTTCCGTTGGTAGTATAAATAGTAATTGCCGGCTGAATCAGTCAGTTGATGCTTGTGGAGTGGATTCAACCAAACACTACTCATCCCTGAGATTCAGTCTGATGAACACCTAGACCTGTGAAACTGGCCATATTCACCTTAGGACCAAACACCTTTCTAAATAGGCCAGCACAAATCATGCAACTTAGTAGCTTGATAACTAAATTACTTGGTATACAAAGTGTACTTAGTTCGATAAACCAGTTAAAATTTGGTGGTGGGAAATGAGGTGACGAATACCCATCAGCGAATTCCACATGCACAACCCAATGTTACGCACTGTTTGGATTTATACAATATCTTGGATATGCCAAGTTGAGGTCCTAATTCTTCTGCAATTTGATTTATCTGTTTCCTGAAACACGTCTATGATCTACTTACCTTCAGCAACATTGTCTATGAAAACTCCAAATAACTAAATCTATGATGAATCACAAAATAGGAACTCATTTGTCAGATCGTGAGTTCATGCATTCTTAAATATCAGAAGCTTTAGTTGGGAAGTTTACAACAGTATTTATTGGGGAATACCTCCCGTTTTTGCATTTTGAAGTATCTATTTCGTGAATGTACCTCTCAGTACGTACGTTTCATAATAAGGTGAAAAGCTGCTTTTTCTCTGTGGACTTACAGACTCTTTTTCGACAATCTCTATTCGGTTTTCTCTTTCTTGTATTGTGTTCTGCAGATAAGTGGTGTGGCGTTTGATGTCTTCCAGTTCTTCTTTCTGACGTTTTAGCTCCTCACTGTGCGTCTTTTGCTGTCGGTGGGAAAAATGTTCTTCGCTTTTAATGCAAGTTAGCAAAATCGGAGCAGCTTGTAAACTGCTCGCTGTCTGTTGCTTCTTTCAGGGTATTATAATTTATGTCAACTTTCAAAGAAACGTTCCTTCGAACACTAAGTGAGTTTCTACACTTGCACTGACGGTTAGTTATCACTATTGTTATCAACCTTAACCATATCAGTCCTAATAGCAATCAAAATGTAATGGTGTATATCTAACTACCTTCCACTTGCTTAGGATGTAAGTTAACAACATCATTTTACAACCCTAAATGTGCTATTCCAAAGGACGTGCGTAAATCTTACTGGTAATATACAATACTGTTCATTCGCACTCTGTCAACCAAATTTGTCAGCAATAGGTCTGAGTTAAATAACACCAGCCTTTCTGTGTTTCACGGTTGAATGCTGGAATCTCAATCTACTTCCGGCGCCTTTGCATTACTTTCAAATCCCAGTTTTGACAAGCTTATCAAGAGCGTTCCAAAACAATGTACCAGCTGCAGTTACAAATTCAAGCTGAATTTGTCGTAGTTTAGATCGGTAGACTTGAGAACGTTTTATGTAGGTTATAAAAGGCTATTGCGTGCATGGCATTCGGGTTTATGATCTCAGTGGTTATTCGGTGTGTGGATTCATGTATTCCTGACCCTACGTATATATGTTTTGTTTACGGATTCATAAGTAATACGGGGGTCTTTGAGCATTGGAAACCGGCTAAATACGAAGAAACGGCGGCATGCAAACAACGGCCATTCATACCAACTCGATGCAGTTTGTTGGTGCAACCAAGGAGACACAGGTAGGCGAACATTCACATCGGCCCCCTCTCGTAGCGAATCAGCAGTTCAATTGAGCAAACGTTCACTTTAACTGGCTTATTTTTTGGATTATTTATATTAGTAGTCTGTTTAAAACATCACCTGTTTCAGCCAAGATAACATGGCTAGTCAATACATGGCAGGGTAGGAAAACTCCAGATGATATTCACGTGTGCTTACCGAGTGCCACGTTATTGATAAATAAGGTTCAACACAAACACCATTTAACCGTATGGTAAACGTAGGCTCGCCAGTGCGTGATAGTTGTGTGGAGACTAGTCAGCTCTTATATTAACTTTCGAATACACGTACAGTTAACTGACAATGGACTGGTTTGTTCATTACTGGAACTTTTTGAGCTTCCTAATTCCTCCTAATATTTCGTTTCCGACAACTTACGCCAAAAACCTTATTTTATTTTGGAGGTACCTGACAGACTCAACAGTTCGTTCCACTTCGAAGACTTTCGTCAGTGTTATGCCTTATGGATTATTTTATTGGCGCTTTATTAACAAAACGACAAATGTTGCTTCCTAGAAAGTCCAGTATTTGCGCTTCCTTTATTGTACTTGCATAATTTTTGGGCACATCCACGTTGCCTATTGCTGGCTTTTCCAGCTGCGTTTCAAGTCACAGATACCTTTACCCTTTCGTCTTACAGCTAGTATTCCGTCTCACACCCGTGGCATATATGTATCACTATTCGTGCTGAGGAGGGGCTATCTTTCACGTAGTCGTCTGCGGTCTGATGACTGGAATGAATTTCAATAGTTCTGAGGTGCTCACACAATCTGAAATCCCTCTACTGCTTCGATATTTCTAATAACTTTTGGAAAACTGTCGAATTTTTTCTGGTTCGTAATTCAACAATGCTCAGAAAGAACCACAGCGGGTTTAAGAAAGACCCTCTGCTTCAAGCGGAAATCAATGGCTCTCACATTGGATACCAGATCTACCTCCGGTTGGGTCATATACTAGCCACAAAAGCAACTATCTGAACGTCACATTTTTGCGTCATTCTAACAAGTTAAAATATATTCTTTCCATGGAAATTTTCGTAGAAACCTAAACAAGTCGTTGTGCTAGAGATTGTGCCATCGTCGGTCTGTGTACAAAATTCTCATCTCGCGGCATTTGCGCACATAAATTAACCCAGATTGTGTACTGTTGAGGTACCTGACTTGGACTACCTTCAGTTCGACTATCATCAATGGAACAAATCACTGACTGTTGAGGGCAACTCAGTAGGTAGACAGACGGATGGGTCATCTCTGTAAAACATGCTTAGATTCAGTTGGTCTGCTATGGACATTTCTGTTTCTGTGCCACTGCATGCTTACTGGTTTAACCAACATTACAGCAAACCAGAGATGAAGTTCCGACCACATGCAACCTAGTATATTTAGAGACGTGACGGTTGGACTAGGATCGATCGGCCACGATCATACCGTCGAGAAGGCCGGCTTCAAATGCAAAGGAGCAGCGAAGTTCACATGAAGACTCACGTAAGACCAACGTCTCACTCATGAACATACATGTGAGAACGTGAACGGTTAAAGACACTGCCTCAACAACTTAGTCAACGGGATCTCAGTCGAGCTAGTTCTCGTCAACAAAGCTGACTTCACGTTAGTATTAATAAGAGTTCTACTCCTCCCTCAAACTAAGGTGATTCGAGTGAACGGATGTGTCACACAGCTTCATATAATTCACCTACTCGAACAATTATGGGGTCACATTTGATCCTTATTGTAAGTGTGACGGTCTGAAAGTATGGCCATATGATTCACCATCGCGTAATTAATGTATAAGTGTGTGACGTGTGACTGCATCAGATAAGTGTTTTTCCCAGTTGATCCTTGTGACTGAGAGAACACTGATTCACTCGCAGTTTCGGTCCAACGAGAGTGAATAGATCACCCTGTTAGATGATTCAGGTCAAGTAAAACATATTCATTGAGGCCGGTACTTTCTCTAGTAATATTCAAGTGAGTGGCAGTAAAGTTATGTCAGGTATGGTGGAGAAATTATCCCCAGTCAAGTTACATGGACCGTCAATTGTCTGATCGTAATTACTTGTGTCGCAGTGTTGCCTGTGAAAAGCACTGCTCATCAGAACACACTGGGTACGCCAGTGAATTTAGTAATCAAAATCAGTTATTTCCAGATCTTATGTAGGTTACCTGTTGATGGTGAACGGCTGACAAGGAAGGATTTTGGTGCTTCGGCGACAGTTAATCCTTCTAAATGAACTCATGTAACCAAGCTTTGTCATTCTTTCTGCCCTAAGGTATTGGTAGTGTTAAATTTGCAAACAGGCTATTCTGTGAGGTTAAGTACCAGTAAATACTCTATTCCAACGTAAGATATAAACCCTGGTTCTTGCTGCAATTCGTAGCTGTGAAACGTGACGCTGAATAGCGATTTATATGAAATTAATACTTTTTGTGAAAATCGATTCGTTGTGTCCAAGCTATTGGGGTTAAACTGAAAAGCATGCTCTCGGAAGTATTCACAACTTGATTATGTGGTAATTGCATATCAATTACCTGTTTAGAATTATACTTGCTCATCTGTCACTAGGTGTACAACTTACGCATTCCAGTTCCACACGTTGCAGTCTCTCTGTTCTCTCGCTCAACTGAGTGAGCACCACTTCGTACTTCTTTTGCAATGCTTCGCGATCCATAACTTCTTTATCCTTTGTAACGGAAAAAACATGAAATCGTTTCAATCCTTTGCAAACACTGTATAAATAAGGACAAAATTTAATCTTTTTGAAAAATTGTACGAAAGACACGTTTGTGGCGGATGGTTGTAGAGTTTTCAGAACACACATTTAGACTACTCATTTGGTAAAACTACTCAGATGACATAGGTGAATAACACTCTCGGTTTGTTATTCATTTTCACCCGAGGTCTTTTTATAGGAATGATTAGGGAAATGGAAGTCTATAGCTACCTTTTCCTGGAATCTGCTACACTGTCAGCACTACAGCTCCCTGTGATTAAATGACCCCGTTTTAAAAAGGATACGGTTTATATGAGCAGAAATGATTTTCGCCAAATTAATTAGTCACTAGCAGACTGTTACAATTGAGTTGCTTCAGAAAGCTATATGATTCTCACTTTGTTTCGAATTTTTAACAATGCGTTTACTCTGGTTATTAGTCACACTTTCAGTTCACGTGTTAATCAACCCATTCCACTCTCATTGCATAGTCTTCCTTATATAGCATTTTTTCGGCAACATCGACTGGTATACCGTGTACGCCTGAATAAAAAGTGCACTCATGGAGGTTCAAATATTCAGGATCATTAGTTAGTGATGATCAGGTAGTTAATGTGTAGGCAGTGATAAACAGATGGAAATGCTCTGAATGTAAACATATTTTTCGTTACGAGATCAGTGATTCCACATACTTAAACGAAATCAAAGCACACCAGGCTTTCACAAACCCGATCGTCTACTGCACGATACATCTTCATTCGGCGAATACCGCCTGGCACCAGTGATGTGTCGAGATGGTGGAGTTTTCTGCTCCAATTATTCTCTGTCTAACAATTCGTCAGCATCGGTGTTACTATGTTCACTCTAAGTTAATTGTGACGAACCCTCTAAGATCCTGGAAGGTGTAGGTTTGAGAAAATTCTTTGTGGAATCCCTTCCGATGATGAGTGCACAACCGTTTCACGTATAGCCTCTCTCCCTGTTCCTAGGTTTACGACCTATTCGCTGTTCAGTTTTCTATACCGGCTTTTACAAGCGTCAATATGTCCTTGCATTACGATACTAAATCACTTCAAACGCCTTTCACTTTGCCGCCTACCGCAGTTAAGTTGTCGTAATCCTAGTTCAGCGCAAGGAGATGCTTAAAGCGTGTTATGAACAGCATCATGATTGTCAGACAACCACGGCTGCGAGGAATCACTGATTGACACCAGATGTGCGTCGGAATCATTCTGTTAGACAATAGATGTATCCGTTAATGCCTCATACAGAAAGCGAATCGACGTGTGCATAATTGTTAAAAGCTGAACCAAAATACAAGCAGGCCCACGTTTGTAGAGTGAGACCATCACCTTACTTTGAGCAGCCTCAAACTTCAGGAATTAATTTTACGCTGTCAGCTTTAAATGTTTCAACTGATTTGGTTGTGCTCCGAGTCTATTTCAAAAGTACAAAGCAAAACTCAAATCTTGCTGATTGCTGATAGTTTATATACATTCACCGTGATGCAGTTTGTGCTTATCTTTAGTGTTTCCTCGGCAACAGTGCACCTGTGAAGTCCGTTTAAACAAGCTTCACTAGACAGTCCCACCTAATGACAAGATAGAGAGTGTCAGGCCCACATTCCGCCTAAAAGTAGCTCACTGATCTGAGTAAAGTATATCTACGGGTCACAATACGTTACGTCAGCCTCCAACACCAAGCATCAATAAACGTATTGCATTCCCGGAGTTCGCGTCAAATTCACTAATTTGCATTGGCGTGACAAGTCCATTTAAATGACAATTCTTTGATGAAAATCATTTATTTCAAGTTGGATAAACTATACACCACTAATTCGTCTATTTCTTTTAACTGCGGAGCATTAGGTATTGGAAGATAAAGGAAGCTTGTGAATTTCCTAAGTGACTAAGAAACTGATCAGCGGGTTGGTCGCGGATGTTGTTGGGATAGCCAGGGATACGACCGCCTGCAAGCTGATTAGTTGGAGGTCTAGAGTCGGTGATCACGCCACGACTCACTTGAAGTAAATGTCTCTATGTGCCGTTGCTTTATTTGGATGTTTTCAATATCTGGCTTACAAACAAAAATACGAACTTACGGAATACTTCCCTTTTTGCCGGCAATTTCAACTTTTAAACGCGTGAGCATCATTCTTTGTGAATAATCATGGAAAAAGACTCAAAAATCTGTTGTGTTCATGAAGGGATAAGTCTTGCCAGTATCTGTTATATCTCATTTCCGGGTAGCCACAAGTGCACATGTCTTAAAAATGTAGATCTAAGTGGGATGTTACAAGAGACTTTGCGGCAACATCGGGCTACAATCTCCAGGCGACAATTGCTACTTCTCAACCGGCCGTTTTCTTTTAAGTACCAAATCAAGTTCCTGCCGTCACGCTCAACTTACTGGATAGTGTGCCCGATACAACGTTTTGACGAAAATATGCCAGTCTTCTTGGTGGTGGCAACAGTAATTAGACTAGACCCATTTTCAACATAAGTGAACAAAGCGGCAACCATCTCTTACCTTCTCTGTTTCGAGTACACGGAGCTGGTTGGTTTTCTCGCTCATGCTGGTTCGTAATTCTTGTAATTCTGTAGACATTTCCATCTTCTCCTGTTTGATTCGATCCAGTTGCGATGCCAGCGACATCAACTTCAGCACAGCGTGAACGTATGTGGAAAAAATGTATTGAATAAACTCACAAACACTAAGGTTTTTATGTAGGAGTGGCTGGAAGGACATGAATTTCTAATGTGGTTTAACGTATAGAGTATAATTATGAAGAACGCTAAACATGGTGTAATACATTAACAACCGTTTTATGTCTTCCAGTTTATCCACAAACTGTTTGGTTTCCAGTGTGTTACATAAAAACGGTGATTAAGGATTGAATTAACGCCTATTTTCCAATCAGGACCATGCTATGTGCACAATATGATTAACATGGACAGATTTGAAATAACTTTAATGAATGTTTGGCTAAAAATGCTGTTGTTCAATATATATAAATTCAGTGTATACGTATATCCAGTACACATTTTGTGTCAGACCTTTGACATAAGTTGAGGAACTACATGGTGAAAACCACATCACTGTCTAATTTCATTTTGAGCACCTTAAGTAACTGTGCCAACGGGAACGTACTTTTTTTTGAACATGCTACTGGATCGGTTTAAAAATTTAGTACCGATGGTGCGGATGCCAGCACTTGTCATTTGCCAATTAGAATGATTGGTTATTGTTAAGAATGAGAGGACTGTCGTTAATGAGGGAATGCTGACATCTGATGAGCCTGATGAGTTAATCACCCCCCACATTTGTCTTTAGTTCAGTTAGCATTAAAATGAACAGCAATACTTATTAGATCGGGGCGCCTCATTGGCGTGCCTTTTAGTTACGTGTACAACAATGTTCGAAGTTTCTACCAAAAGCTACTTTCGAACGATTACAAAAAATGCGCACTAGCTGGATAATGAAGCCAATGAGGGCCGGTTATACTAGGCGGTTTCGGTGAAATCCTCCACCTTCGGTCTGCAGGTCGCATGCAACAAATTCAACATTCATTGTCTTGGCATGAGGTCAACGTCTGGTACAGCAGTGGAGGAATTTAAGCATAAATACCATGAACCAGACCTCATCAACTGGAGATAAATATTTATTATCTTAATAAATACAACATACACTGAGAAGTTTCAGGCGCAAATTAACTAGGGAACCCTTCAGTGATTATGAATTACTGAGCGACTGTGACCAGTTAAAATTCACGAACGTGTATTTTGCAAGCTAAACCAAAAGCCAGCACTGCCCACAGTCACCACTTTTGATTTGCAGTAGTGCTTGAGATACTTATGTCTTGAGGTTTTCCATGAAGCCCCGATGTGTTTATGTTCACAATATTCAACCAAACATCAATGTTTCTAACTTACTTTCAGCCTCGTCTTTTCCCACACAGGTTTAGACATACGTCATGTTCTATTAGCTACCCACGTGCGCCATTCTCTAACTCAACTGACTTTGTTGTGTTCGAGAGTGTGCTGATAACCTCGCGTTCTGTACCGTTCCTTCATCATTCCAAATGGCAAATGTTTGACTCACCTCCCCATTCGTACGGAGATGCATCTTCACTCTAATCGCCAGAATGTCTTCCCGTTTGTCGGTGTTCAGACTTGACCCCTCATCACTTCAGGTACCTGCGTCTGTCGGCATGTCTACATTGAGAAATACTGTCGTTGGTGGACTCAACGTCATCAGATCTAAGATTAGGTGTTCTGTTGCCATTAGCACCTCACAACAACTCGCAGCGAAATACAGCTGTCGGCTAACTGAAGCATATTACACGACTTGAAATCCGTTTTACATAGTTCATGTTGAATTTGGTTTTAGTACACGCACACTGAATTCCTCATTAATTTATCTTCCCTTTGGGGTCTTTCTTCTACGATTCACTCAGCCACTCGAAGATAGTTCGGTAAGGTTTCACCCAGCATTTTATGTCGAATCACAATGTTCGAATTCTCTCTGTTCAACAGAAGATCTCGAATGTGTATTTGGCTCCGTCTTTAGCTGCAGGGTCCTGATCAACAGTCCGTTAAACATAGAGTGTGCCACACGTCGATAGGTCCGACGGTCGCAAACGGGCGAATTTCAACTTAGATTCTAGTTGTTACGGATGTCAATTTTGGACACGGCGTGGTTTATGCAAATGAACCTGTTGAACTGGATGTGCGTAGAAGTTGGATAACAAACCCAAAAGCACAACTGTTCCATTTCCTAATACGTCACATCACTTTCAGTCTTTGACCAACGTTAAATTTTATACATTGGTCGGACGTCATAGAAATCAACCGATGACAAAATGAGAATTTTGATAATTGACCTTTGCATCAGTTTTGTTAGTTCGACTGCATTGTTTTCTAATGTTGGAATGTTTTCAAATCAAATGCAACCAAGTCTTTATGAAATCAAACAACCGAAAATATAACATTATTCAGTGGTTGACTTCGTGTTCGGGGCTTTAGTGTCAATGTGATTAATTAAACAAATCCAATGTTCGCCGGTTATTCCTGAATCTAATTAGTCAAACAAAGCGGTTTTCATCATGACACATTAGATTTATGGTCTCACGTCTGAACTGGAAACCTTTCTAGATTAATTTGAATCCAACAAGGTTAATGTGTGTTTTCCAAACATTCTAATATCTGCACAGGTGACGTCAATGTTCTCTGAGGCTCATGGTTGGTGTGCAGATTGGTGACCGTAATACTCAATGAATTTGATATGTCGGTGCTTGCCTCATAGATGTCAAATGTTGAAATATAATTGATACTGTTGACTGTGACTGTGAAAATTTGACTGTTTTGACGTAAACAAGGAATAAACATAAAGTTTGCTGTTGAGAGAGAGTAACCAGAGTGCCCGAAAAAAGGAAACGAACTGCAGTTCGCTCTGATTATACTATTGGATAGGTATCGTTAACCAGACGGTTGTTTCTATCTTTATTAAAATTTTAAGATAGCTAATATTGGAAAACCAAGCCAATCACCTTCTCTTCGGGTTGCTTAATACTGTCAGTTGCTAGCAATATAACAACAATGCTGTTCAGAATTTCGTTTCAAAATTTCGAGCTGAATCCAAAAAGTCCATGCTCAGTCCATTATTTCATGGGTTCAAATACAATAAGATATGTGTCTACATGTTTACAACCTGAAATTTTATTTTGCGGCTAATTCGAATAGCAAATAGTCTGACCAAAAGTTTGACTATCCCACAATTTGAGTTAATTTTACGAAAAGATCCAAAACGGGAATCGCCTATAAATACCAGATTTTAAAATCTGCATCACTGGTTCTACCGAAAACCAACCTCTGTTTCCTTTTCAGCTTTGACAGTAACCAGCTCGCGTCTCAGAGTAGCCATTTCTGAGAAATCAGTACTAAGACGAGGCTGTAAGGGGAGCATAAAATGGTAGAACGTCAATCTGTTTTTTCGTTTCCCAGCAATGTAATATTAATCCACTGGTTTCACATCATTGTTTCAAAAGGTGAATCACAAGAACACAAAATTACCAAACAGTCATGATGAATAAAAGTCTGTTTAGTATCGATTATTTGCTGAAATTTAAGGTCAATACCACTGTTCTGCTTCGGATCTGATATTTTCACAATTATTCGCATTTGTTAACTTATGGCCAACCACTAAATGTTTTCTGAAAGTATACAGTAAAACCACCTGTAGAAGTTATGACACGCTGAATTCAGTTTAGTAACCAACACCACAGTGTGCCAACCAATATGTTGACAGGTTATCGTAATTTGTTTTTGGTTTCTGCGTTTAAACCCTCTATCAGGTCGGAGTGGTCATCGACCTGTTAGGATTTGTGTTCAGATAAGCCAATTATCCAATTAAATTGACGCATTTTCCGAAAATTGCTATCAGTTTTTGCTTCTGGTAATTACTTGAGTGTTTTCAATGGGTTGGCTTAAACCTAAGGTAAATTTAAACCCATCCGTGAAAATACTGAGCCTCCATATTTTACGTTGAGATTGACAGCCAAATAGAATCTTTTGAGTCTCCGTAAATCGGGGATCATGTTAAATGAGTATGAACGTGTGGTTTGATTGT
The DNA here is from genome assembly GCA_008508345.1 of Paragonimus westermani. Classification (NCBI taxonomy): domain Eukaryota; kingdom Metazoa; phylum Platyhelminthes; class Trematoda; order Plagiorchiida; family Troglotrematidae; genus Paragonimus; species Paragonimus westermani. The sequence goes on from QNGE01000033.1 coordinate 142,687, forward strand.
CCTACCACGTTTCTATTCCTCATGGAGCCAATATCAGATTGCCAGTTTCTTTCTCTATTTGCATCAGTTCCTCCAGACAGTCTGTCTTATAGTCATCAGTTCGCTGAAAATCAGACGGTGGTGGTCGAGAAGGCATAGCTCAGAAATGCGGACCGAGAGATGTGCTCCTCGTTCATCAGTTAAGTGACGAACTGATATGATTTGTTTGAAAACAATCCCAAACGAAGTATGTTAGGCGTCTTTAAAGTGAATGCCACTTGCGAACAAAATAATCGACATTAATAAGAAGTTGGTCGTCAGGAAAGTGGATCGATAGTCTTGCTAAGGTCTGTAAGTTTTTTCGTCGCCGATATTCTTTTTGGAAAATAATTTTTACTGGTGTGTTCATCCTAAATTTTATAACAATCTGACTTTTTATGGACACTTTCAAAACGTAACAGTTAGTTGAGGTTCGTCCTACATTGAACGGGTGTATTACAACGGGACAGCGGATAAAAATATTGGATTTAATTTCGCATAATCTCTTACTGGTGAGTTTAAAGCCAATGATTTTGATTTTCTCCTTTCTTGTTTGATGGAAAGAAAATTATAATGAGCGGTTGGCAAATATGAATAAAACGTGTAATGGAAAGAATAGAACAGCAATTTCTAAAGTGCCACCATGTAGTCAACGAAAACTCAAACATGCTGATTGAAAATTTTGGCAGATGCGCACTCTTAGTAATCGTTGAAAATGACTCTGAACAGTGACCAGCAAACTTACTGCAGCTTCGCGATCTCGATCGAGTCATAATTAAAAAACCTAAACCCACTCGTAAGTGACTACGGTGTTGGGTAGCAAGATGCAGCATCATCGAATTCTCATCTCGAAGTACCGCTTAGATAATTAACTGTTTTTCAAGAGTACTGGTAACACTAGAAAGGACTCCATTGGGAGTTCGTTGCTGCTAAGCGATGGAGACTGTCGTACGTCTTGGTGCTTTTCATAATGATGTTTGAGCTTCATCCAAGGTAGGAAAATTAACTTCTGTATCCAAAACTAGTGCAACGACGAACGCGTTGTGTTTTGGTCTTCAGGTGTGGACCGATGCAGATGCTAAAATCGACAGAAAAACTTTAATTTGGTTGGTTCCATTAGGACGTTTGTTATTTTTGTCTTCGGTCGTGGCTGCACAAGTTGCAGGCCTACCCAAATTGTGTGAACTATAGGTGTTGATCGCACACGGATATGAGTAGTTTAGTTTGACCAAGCAACCAGTATGACTTTAAAATAGTGATTCCAATGGCACATTCGTTCTCACTGACAATAAGACGGAATGGTTGATATTTTTTTCAGATTCTGTAATTTTTCCGGATGCGCAACGAATTATTGGAGTTTGTTGTTATCGACTTTTTTAGCATAATGGGCACTAAAAAGCTACATTAAGTACACGACCATCCAAGTTATCTACGACATTTTTCATCAACTACAAACCTGTGAGGCCTTAATGGAAACTTCATGCTTCCGGTTTCAAAAAGTGTATTGATTATAAGTGCGATAGGTTTCGCGTAAACAGCGCTGCAAATATGACGGAGTTTGATCGAAATACAATGTCATTTGAACACATACGGTCTCGTACGCAAGTGACAGTTGCAATTGCGCAATTTAGTTAAGTTGTTGCTGTATCTTGACGATATTTCCAAGTAACTAATGGTTAAACCGTTATTTCTGTTGTAAGAATAACCTTATTTTACAGCAAATTTTTTGTTCAAGATTCAACCAACAACTGCACGTGTTACGAAACCCGTGAGTCTGCGTTATGTATTCTGGCAAGTGATTAGCGCGGGCAAATAAGGGTTCTGTATAAACACGGGTTAGATTAAATACCTTATCATTGTTTCAGGTTTGCTATTTAGTTTTTATTAATGAGTAATGTGACAGATATATGATTTAAGATGAGATCCGACTGTGAGAAGTCATGGCTTCGGCTGGATTCGAACCAGCGACAGACACAGCGTTCCTCAACGTGGCAAGCGCTCTACCAGCTGAGCTACGAAACAACACCAGGAGCTCGGAAATTTCACATTTGGACTCTGTTACCCACCCTCCCACTGTCTCCTATGGAATCCACCAAATGCTTCAGGAAATCGACTGCCCCGGCAGGATTCCTTAAACAGTTCACGCTGGAATCCACCACCTTTTTTAAATTATGCACTGGTAGTATTAGAGAGAAGTTCAGTTCTATTCATTTACACACTCCTTGAAAGCTGTAGGTTCAATAGGTTGGTTACTTCTGAAATCTTCCAAATTCTCGTTTTTCCAGTCTAACCACTGGTCAAATTGACGTTAAACGTAACAGATTTTGATCACACACCAGTTTCCTTTGTATCCTCACTCATTTAATCAAAATGAACCATGCCAATTTAATTGACATGTCTTGCTAAAGCTGAGTTGACGAGCGGGTGACCCTATAAAATTAATACGTGTGCATGAAGTGAGCATAAATACGAGTAAAGGTTAAACCTTCACGAACCCAATTCTGGATCTTGAAGCAATGTATCAGACCGAGGTTTATAGTAGTCTGTCTTAATGAAAATCACAAGCATATAGCTGAAACTATGAAAGGGAAATCCTAAATGCCTGTACTCTCGTTTATGTTCATTTCACTAAAGAAACCCAGGAAAAACGTACACTTTTCTGTCGAACTGGCTTAGCGTAATGTAAAATTGTCACAACTGCGGAATAATGGGATACATTCCACCTACCATAATTGATGGATGGTAGCGATCAACTGCTCGTAATTGGCGATCTCTATCTTCTAAATCCAGTTGCAACTGAGAAAATTTCACAGTAAGTTCCTGGTGTGCCTTTCGCAACTGTGCCAGCTCAGTTGAAGTGCCGGTCGGAGAGCGGCTACCGGGATCATACCTGCTCGAAGCCGTATGGAACTGTGAATAGATGTGCATTTATAAAAAGTTCACAATGAATGAGAAGGAGGAAGCTGAACCTGGCAATAGAGTTCCGTTAATGTTACCCTTAGTTCTAACGCTGCAGACAATGGGAAACTTAACTTGGTAACTTCATATTCTTAGCCTCATGTTCAATTATGCGTGACATTTTTCATAAAGCTACTGGATTTTTCTGATAGGGACTCCCTAACAAATTGTTCTTTTGTTAGGTATAAGCTGGAGTTTGCTCAGAACTAATCGTAGCTCTGACATTTTCACAGATATTCCAGTCAGTCTCTTTGAATCAGGAGCACTGAACTCGATTTTTAATCTTAGTGAAGATCGTCAGTGGTCCGTTCCCGTGTCACGGCCTGAAGCTAAATTTCGGTTACGCCCTCATGAGACGACCGTTCTGACCTCTGCTACAGTGACCTCATGTTAAGCATAACCAGAATATTTGCAACTGTTCGGGTAAGTTCGCTTATGGGTGGTGCACGGATTGTGCGGTCCCATGGAGATCAGTTGAGCTAATGGAACCGTTAACTCTGCTTCGCAACTCCATGCTTGAGGCTTCTTTCCAAGATAACATCATAGAAACCTTCAAAATTCTCAAGCTACATTTCTGGTACAAAAGCTATAGTTATTTGCGAGTGTTATATAGATAATTTTCAGCCACCACGATAACTATTTCTCATAAATGTCAATGTTTCCATTTTCCTTCCAGTAGCAGTAGATTCACCACAAATCACAATATAGTTTGTGCTGTTCATAGGGCATGTTTACAGCTAATCTCCATTTCGTATACCTAAGTTTTTTCAGTGGCATCCAACTGACAAAACCACGTATGGTCCAGAAAATACCAGACTGCTCGAAACTGGAATAGATTAACCGAGGCAGCTGGGTTCAAACTGGAGATCTGAGAAATGATGGTCCATTTATTAACTGCAAAGAAATCATTTTCCACTTAAGGAATTTCAAGAGTACAACCATGAGGGGTGTGTATTCGTTATGAATGTGTAGTAGAAGGGTCTTATACAACCAATGACTGAAACGTTTTGGTTGGATGAATCGATTGTTTCATTGAAGTGGCAGTGGTTCTCGAGTAGCTTGTTTAACATAGGATTGAACAGACAACTTTTGTAGATGTGATATAACTCACTTGGAGAACACAGCCAATACACCATTATAATGGAATGATCCGACAGTATTAACATTCTAGAATCATAGCCAGGCAACAAACAAAAGGAAATAAAACACTCCCTGCCGGGAAGGTTTTATGAGGACGTTAATTCTTTCAATTAAAAATGGTTGACGGCAAACAATCAGTATACTGATGCATGATTGAACATTAGCAGAGAAGGCACATTTCACCTAAGAGTCATTCATTTTCTGAAAGCTGTATAGAAAACCGGACATCATAAAAACCTATTATATAGGTTTTGCATCTACATATAAAAAATTTCAATCAAAATTACTTACGGATAACCAATGACCGTTTCAGTTTTACCTGTGTAGCTTCCAAGATACTCAACCGAGCAGTTTTAGAATCCAATTCTCGTTGCATGGCTTTCAGACGTACTTCCTGTTCCGAGTTTTGGAACCGCAAGTGTGTGAGCTCTTGTAAATTTTGTTGTAGCTGATAGCAGAATTGATCAAATGAGTTAATGTAATTCATGTCTTCTGTTAAGTAAGATTGAAAAGTTTAGCTGTTACAAATGCACTTTCCAAGGTCAACTAGATAATTGCTGTCGACCTTGTGTAAACCTTATGGCATGGAGGGTTTCAAGTAATTTTATGGACCCCGGTTTCTTGCGTGAACAACTCAGATATTCGTGGTCGCATAAAGTGTGTATAAAAAATGTGGACTGACCAGGTCTGGTTTTACTGATCACAATATCAGAGTTCACCAAAATATTTTACTTTCCTAAGCAATACAGTGTCTGTACGAGTTTAGCTTGCGACACGACAAAGTTTTGTGGTTCATTCCCTACCGACCCTCTTACCAAATCCTTTAGGAAATCTGTGAAGTGTACTTGCTGGTGAGCCCTGCGGCATAATCTCGACTGAATGGCATTTACCAGAACGGTAAAATATCAGGTTCTTTCTTTGTTCACTCTAAGTGATTTCCACAGTGACGAGTGTTCTCTTTTGTTCGTTCTGACTCCTACCGAAAACATTTCGAAGGAAAGTATGTTAGACGTACAACTTGGAACTGAACACTATCATGTGCTTCATACGTAGTGAGTTGAGTTGACAAAGATCCCGTTGATGTGACACAGATGGAAAATTAAAGAAAATGTTATAGCCATAGTTGCTTTAGAAACACTGCATATTCAAAAGATTTTGCTGTGTATACTGAATAGGCGACAATCCCATGATGCACGCTGTCACAAGATCTGATATCTTATCCAGTAAAGTGGTTACCGTAGAGAAACTGTCTATGTGAGAGAAACCATTGTAGGGTGGAGCACACCTCACAATTAATGACAAATCAACGTTCATACTGGAAGGCGACATACGTTAAAACAGTCAATAGTTATGGTGAAGGATAGTACTGGAAAAGATTCAATTAATGTATTGCTAAACTGAACACGTGGATAAATCTTTGACTCACGGAGTTTTCTTTTTCTTGCAACATCCTTGTAAGCATCATAACATCCGGACTGGCCATCGACTGCCCTGGTACTGATGCTCTTCCGCTTGCAATATTTGCGATGGCCGAAGCCGAATTGCCAATCAGCTGAAAAGCACTGCCGGCCAAATGTGGCGATATTGCACCTCCTCCAGTTGAACGATACCCAGGGGGCACATATAGTCGTGAAACACCACCGCTTCCACTCAGATTTGACCACGGTTCAGTTGTGAGTAGATTTGGAAACAGCGGAATACTTGAAAGCTACCGAGATAAAGAATCTGCGTTAAGATTCAGATGTTTATGTAAAAACTCTACTGGTGATTCACCCTGAGAGAAATGAAACAATTATGCCAGACCCATTCTTGACTTATGGTTCTCCAAATCAGTTTTTACGACTTATTGGATTAAATCACGGCGAGTTTGCAGAACAAAACCAAGAAGAAACTCCCGAGCTCCAATTCGCATTATTCAAATTCGAACACGATAGTTTGGGCATAAGATTCCCGGTATAACTGAATGACGCGTATTTGTTTCGGCCATATGCATTTTACTAGCACGTAAAGGTCAGTTTGGTGTTTATGTCTGAGGTGAGCACTTACAGGTCACTACAAAACGTTGTAATTACTTACAGACCAGTGCCAACAGTCGAGCGCCCTGAATGCGGTTAGTCCGCTATCTGTACCTGGTTGCGGTTTTAGTGATTCTGGTCATTGGAATAGTAAACGTCTACCCCTAACCAATTATGTGAACAAAATTTGTACGTCCAATTTGTGAGTATATATAAGTAACAGCATTACATTGTTCGCTTTGTAAAAGAACGTACTGCAGCGTATTCGTTGGGAGTTGCCTGACGCTAAATGTGTTATTGGACGTTTTAAATACAGAAATTTTCAGGATGTCTGTCTACTACTTTTTCACTCAGGGTTTCGGGAGGATTTTCAGACAAACTCGGTTTCATATTTACCTGACTCATAGATCTTCAAATACTAGTTTTGACTAAGCATGGGACACTTTACAACAAAGTGCTTCTCATAATCAATCAAATCGAATCCTCAATACGTGCACAGGTCACCTGGCTTTTGTTGATATGAATCCTACATAATGTTCATTAGGTCAGTCCGACTGATGTCTAGTCACTGTATTAAATAATGGCTAAACGTTCCGGAATCGACAAGGGAAATATTAAAAAATAAACGTACAAACTAGAAGTTTATAGTTCTTTCCGACAGGGAACACGATAATAATCAAAGGTTCACGCACCACCATTCTAGGTCAGACTAGAATTACCAACTCAGTCGTAAGCAACCAAAATTATGCGTTCAACTAACAAAAAAATGCTGGTCTTCACCTGTGGTAGTTTGTATATTTTTGGTGGTAGGAGTTGCCCGCACGTCCGTCATTTAATGCCAAAACGTTGCGTTGTCTGCATTGCTTATCATTTGTTGAACTCACACGAACATGCACAAATGAATCACTGCTATGCTGTGTATAAGTATAATAGAACAGAAGCAGAAGCCTTGTTCACAAACATAATCGTAGGTGTATGGTAATGCGCCTGAGAATAGTTAACTGATTCTGTCTACGAGACCGACGAGGCTTCGATTCGTTGTACATGCCTTCGGACGTTCACGTTTAACGGGAAAGGCTCGATGACCAAACAAACTGAGTGCTTTTATATAGGAACACATTTTAACTAGTTGTTCACTCTGTTGACTCATCATATGAGCAATATGAGAGAAACACTATATTTCATTCACGGTCACGTAGGCTGTCTACAGTAGTTATAGTCAGACATCCTCTCCAAGAAAATCTGCTCTTTTGTAGAGTGATTTTGTGTAATTATAGAGGGTTTCCTTGACAAATATATAATCTTGGAGAGAACATCACCTAAATTCATCTGTGCATCTTAGTTCCGGCCCTAAGTCGCTCAGATTTTCCCCTTGGGGGAACAACGACATTCGTCAGCACATAATTCTTTGAAGTCTGCTGCGCAGAAACAAAACAGGCTACTTTATCACTTTGTTAATACTTTGGATTGTCCGCATCACATCACTTCGCTGGTTTTAAGCGGACGACTGACCAGTTTTCTGCTTTGTTACCCCGCATCCCAGAGGTCAATGGTGGAATACGGGATCAGCTAATCACATTACTAACACAACGAGTATAGTCATCAAACATGTAGCGTTTTGACCTCATTCTGCTGAAGTGTGGCAGGCAATTTTTGGGAGACGAATCCTTCTCAATCACGATGGGAGACCACTGCGGTTTCAAACAAGTGGAACCCTGCTTGTTCTCAAAGCGCATCAACTAGGGCACCTATCATCAATCGTTCCAAGCAGATACCTAGAGAACTTATTGTTAAAAATACGAAGGAAATTTCCAGTAGACGCCACCAGTGGTTACCACACCTTAATTCGATGAGTATGTTGCCAAGTTGACCCTCCAAACTTGGAGCCTTAGACGGAATACCAATGCAGTGGTTCACACACACACACACTCTTCACCATAAAAATATTTCTCCGTTTGTTCTTTCATGACTAATCTTAGATACAAAACAGGACAGATCGTCAGGGGAGGGTCAAACGGCTCGTATTGAAATCAAGAATAATAGTTGAACATCTGACAGATACTGATGACAGCATTCATGGTGGTCAGACAAAGAGACCGCCATTCGGCGCTTCGGACCTCAGCTAAAATCAAAGGAAATTAACATCGTCGCAAAACCTGAAACAACTGCACTCAGACGGTAGCATTTTTTATTATGTTGTTTACTGATGAGTAGTCGGGGATTTGGATTATTTTCAAGTTGAAAATCATTCACATTTGATCGCAGTCTTCGTATTCACAACAAATGTGAATGCTCAACCACTCTTGCTTGTTGACATCGATCAGGTTGCCCGTTCGACTCGAGAGGAGTCACAGTAACTGTCCTGTTAACTCCAATCGATAACTCCACGGTAAGGACATCCAAGACAGGTCGAAATTACTGATCTCATTAAACCTGTTAGGCGATATCGTGTTTAGACGAGGTTCATTCACGTTGATGAAATCCTTGGCCCGAATGCCTTTACTGTGTCACCGAACAACGTCGAAGTGAAGCAAATCCATTTGAGGCTGTGATCATATGCGATTCACACTGTTAGTGATTATCCTGGAATTGAATGGTCCCTACGAAACCTACCTTATTTAACGTTAGCTTGACAAAGAATTTACCAAAACAAATTCAAACCGCCTTGTGCAATAGAATCAGAACACTTACATACAGGCAACTTACCGCAACCCGGTCTTGGTCAGTTAAAGTATGTTCATGTCCCTGGGTTAGCTTTATCATGGCAGCAACGCGCAAGTTTGCTTCGTGGTTAGCGCGACGCAACTTCTCCAATTCTGGCAAGTAGTTCTGGAACTGTAGACAAACTCAAGGAGACGTACTTTTTATGAAACCAATTTGGAGACGTGAGAAGATAAAACTACAACAGAAGTACTTTTTGCAGAGTCTAAAAGAGAAGCCTATGGAGGTGCAGCAGATCGATGGGGAAATGTCCTGCACAGGCCAGGCGTGATTGTGCCCCCTAGTTACACAATTCGACAACGGTCGATTTCTCTGAAGAAGTCCAGTTGTCCGATCCACACAAACTATTTTGATACACGATTGCCTGAACCAACATGCTGCTTAACTAAAAATACATCGTACGGATTTCCACTTGATAGTAGTTATTACATTTATTCCAGTTATGCATCAATTATTAAGCTATAATTTCCTGGTGGCCCCTTAAGCGATAAGTAGAGTATGCGAAGTACCGTGTAACGATACACTGATATGAGCCACAACAAATAAAGAGCATTTTAGAGTTTGGAATCAGCCGATTTACCATTATGTCAGAAAAATTGAAGCAGAAGCATACCTTTTGTTATTTGGTTGATTTCACGCTTATAAGACGTCTAATGAACAGGGTTTGTGAAAAGACTACATAACAATTGACCAGTATGATAAGAAACAACGGGAGGGCATACAGGCTGTTATGTGAGAACTATCACGTGTTGGTGCAACCTAAGGCCGAAAGGACAGATGCACATGGTAATCATGAAACACGCTTAAGGTAAGGCGAAGTGTTAAATTATCTCGACAAAAATAACGAAAGCATTCATAGTAACCTTATCACAAGATGTGCAACTGTCTGGGGAGGTTTCGAAATTTCGTTCGGACTTCAAGTTCATAAAAACAACGTGGAAAACGCTGACCACACACGCCGAGAGCAGTAACATATCAAAGAAGTGTAGCAATGTCATACGGTTTTTGAGCAACAAATACAGTTAAATTCCGATCTAGTTTACATGAACCCTTCATGTGTGGTTAGTTCAAGTGATTTTATGCCTGCTTACTTTTGAAGTTTCGAAGGTTGATGAACGATGATTAACGGCGCTATCCTCATAAAGTGAACATAAAATTTACGCTTAAGATTCTCGACCAAATCTGTTGGTATAGCTTCTGTTGTCTGACGGCACCGGCAAGTTCATTATATATGTGATTGTACAAAGCTACGCGGCATAGTAAAACTGCAAAGAACTTGCATCCAGAGGTTGCTTTTGTTATCTGTCATTAAAACGTTTTTCCACAGATACAGTTATTATTTTCCATGAATTTACCCCCCATTGTGATAATAGAACGACGACGGACAACAGTTTGCCTTTAGATATGAATAAAGACGAACGAAAAATCCTTTCAGCTTGTCACTGGAGTACATTCAGTTTGCTTCCGTGAAGCTGGTGTCCAGCAGGATTTTCTCTTGCGACTTTCCAGCCGAAAATCTGCGAAAACCTCTACCATTTAGTTAACTTCTAATTCCTGTTTTTATATAGTACTTGACTTTCCATGAAGGAAGGTTGCTTCAGGTTTGTCCACTCAACACTTAGGCTGATGTATCTACATGTACACTATCATGTTTACTCCTGTGTACAAGTAGCGTAGAGAAATATTCTTTAAAGCATGCAAACATACCAACAGTTCTATATAAACGTTATGGTGCCGATTTATAGGTAACCAAAATTGTCAACTGTTTCATGTTTATTTTTGTTTTAGGTGTTGTTCAGAATTTTACAATCTGGATAGAATTCCGTTGAAGGGGAGTATACGTTATTCTAGCGTATCTGGCGCAAGGTTAGTTGCTGTCACGTAAATCACAGCGTGACATAACATATTCTTAAGACAGCCGCCAGTGTTAATCGGAATATTTCCGTCTTGAATACCAGTCGCCTTTCACTGAGCATCACCGAATTTTTGACGACTTTGAATGTCGTATGTTATAACATGTATATTCGATTATATTTTGATCTCCTTCCGTCATACCCGGGACAGTTGTCTGTGAAGGAGCACAAAGTTTGAAATGAAGACTGTGCTATCATGATGTGTGAGGGAAAACAAGAAGATATTCTTTGAGTTCTCCAAAATGCTCACAAGTAGCCGTTATTTTTTTCATCGGTGAGGATCTTCGCGAGACTTACGCATTCTTGTTCCAGAGTTTTCAGTTGACCTTCTCGATCATTAAGCTCCTCCTGAACGGTTGCCAGTTGAGCAGATAAGTTGTTGCGTTCACGCTGGAGTTGCTCAACGTTCGTTCGTAGCTCTCGTACCTAAGTATGTAATTAGAAAAATACGCTGAACAAGTAATACTGATTTCTGTGATTGTTATTTATTAGTTAATGTGATTGTTCACATTGTTACACGCAATAATAAGTTTTGGGCAGCTGCTGTTTACATCCAATATCTCTAGTGAAACAGAGTTGTGTACTTGAGTTTCAAATAATTATTGTCTTTTCAAAAATTAACAAGCACTTTTTATCTGGATGGCATGTACTACTGGTTGCTGTTAACAATACACATTACAGATAATAAACTTTCCTAGATTGACATTGCTACTGCCGTTATCGCCGATTTTTATATATCCCTGGATTTAAGTTACCGTTGAACCTTCCTTGTTCATTTTGCGCCCGAACGCATGTTGTGGTAAAATAAGCGATGTGTGCAGCAGCACAGGTTCCTTTCTGTGTTAACACTATTAGCTGTTGAAAAAGTTCAACCTTTTCACAGTAACTGCAAAAGCATGTTAACAGTCAGACCAAACTGGAAGCACGAACAATGCAGAGCTTGAAAAGACTGATCACTTGTTTTCAGTGCGTATTACGCAATCTACTGGTTACTGAAAACTAATAACGAACAAACGGCAGAAATTGGATTCACTTTTGCATTTAGTGAGCACTAACGTAGATCAGCCAACAAAATCATTTATCGGAAATGTCACCGTTAATGAGATCCACACACTTTCTTATGTCCGTTTGCTGAAACATTTGATGTCTTCTTATGTGAGAATGCAATTACTGTTATTATCCCCTGAAGCTCAAATCACAACAATCAGTTTTGAAATCTGCGGTAAGTTTTGCAGGAAATGAGGGTCCTTAGTGACGTCCTTTCAGATCGTGGACTCTCAACTCACTAATTTTGTAACCTTCAATCACCGGATGGTATTTTATATGTTTACGTCCAACAGTTATCTTCGATTCCATTGATTACGTCGACATTGCGTGACATCCTTTACCGTAGAACGACACTGATGTTTTACCAAAACCTTGATCTACGTGGATATTTCTGGTCGACTGAAATGTTTAATAAGGCCTACCGTTACTCAGGTCCTCGGCATAGACTGTTTTTCACAGGGATTCCGCAATTCATCTGGCCATATCTGCTGAATATTTTGTCAAATACTTCAATATCTCGTTGGACATATTTCATATTCTCATCGTTGACTATATTATCTCTAACCATTCTGATGCTTTTCATAGGTTGCTAAGTCGGTTTCGACTGTCTCCGCAACACGCACGAAAATTATGCATTCCAGCATGACTACTGTTGTTCGCACTTTTGCCACACAATATCAGTTGTTCCCTACCACTGGCGGCGACATTTCGTACTGTACAAAGTACTACCGGTAAGTTAAATGTCATTCATCTATGTTTTGGTTTTTGGCACATTACAAACATTTCAGTTTTTATTACAAAAACTTGCACGCACCCATCTTCTAGTAATTAAAAGTTCACTAATATTTCCAACGAATATGGCGGCTTTTGTCATGTGTACAGTATGAAACACGAAAACATGACATTTGCACCGCTGAGTCGGATAAAGCCTAGGCTCGAATTAAACAAACTTGCGTCCTGTTGAATTGATATTTAACACTTAAAATTCATTTCCATGTGTGCATATAGAATATGCATGCAAAATTTTACTTGTAGTTCCAGGTGTCGAGATTCATCATCACGGCCCGAAGCGTATATCTCCCGTTCTGCTGTAAGCCGCACACTTTCACGAAGCGCTTGTTCCAACTCCCGAATGCGTGAATCTTTCTCAGACATGATACCCTTAAATAATGGGCATTCAAAGGGAAATTCAATTGTGTTCAATTTTTTCAAACCTTTATTTGGTCAATCTTACATTTTTTACTATTGAGGATTCATTTTTAAACATTTGTTTAAATGGAAATAAAATGATATCACAAGCAATTTTAAAATTCGAATGTGTGAAATTTCTTGTAATCTTTTCAATCAACCACTGTTTGTTGATATTTGAAGATTTTGGCCAGGTGTATTTTACAAGCTGTATGGTGGGTATTCGCGATAAAATAAATATATTACAGAGGACCATCGTGATTTTTTTAAAAAAGGAACTAAAGGCGTTTCGTGGAGGACAAAGCAAGTTTTTGATCATGTATACCAATAAGCATCAACTAACCATACCCAGTCTGAATATACTGGTTCTACATAAGGTGTATTTTAGTCCCGCTTGCTCTATATTTTTTTTGAATGAAGCACTTGTGAGAAAAACGGATTTGGCCAGATTCCAACCAACGACAGAAGCAGCGTGCTTAGATGCAGCAAGCCTTTTTTCTAGTTGGGCTACGAAGCTACTCTTGAATTCCGGAAATTTCACATATGGACTGTGAATCATCCGTACTCCCAGGGTTGCTTTGTAGCTCAGCCGGAAGAGTACTTGATGCATGTGAGCATGTAGTTTCTGTCGTTTGTTCTAACTTTACGAAAGCGTTCGGTCTTCACAACTGGATCTCATCTCACTCATTAAATTTGCCAAACTACTCATCTTTGAACATATGGAAATATATGCCAGAACTCAGAATGGTAGCGAGTAAGTCATTCTCTGGAAAAGTGTACAGTGCAACTAGCAGTAAGCAGAACTGCTTAGTTTGGCTCGACGTTGAAAGGCAAAATTTGGAGAAGTCAGAAATAAGCGTTATTGTAAATCCCAAGGCGCCATATTCACAAATGTCATGTATTTAACAACGTTGAAGTAGTTTAGAAATTCCTGGTTTGAGGCCGTTATGATTATTTTCTGGATGGTCCAGTCGCCGTATACGTGCGCTTTACTGAGAAACAATCAGTCTTTCTGACGTTTGTAGACGACCCGATAGGTCACAGTGGAAGTTTTGATAATGTAACGAATAGACAACGCGCTATTCTTAAAAGGCACAAAAAGCTTGGTGAAGAAATACGGTTCGCAACCTAATAGCGTACTTTCAGAGAGTGATATAGGTTGTCCGTGCCCCCTTCAAATTGCAGAAATCAACTAAGAGTGCTTTCTGGTCTGATTGTAAGATTTTCCGTGAGTACCTCATCATCACGTGACTCGGGTATTGGTTGCAGTTTTCCACAAGTGAGCAGAGCAGTGCGTGGCCAAAAGTTCGTCGTCTGGCAGTCTTTGTGTCCGATCAAACAAAAAATGAAAATCTACTTACGGAATAAGCTGTTTTTGAACAACACCCTACTGATAAACAGATTGGGAATAACACAATGTTATGAGCAAAATGTAATACTCTACTTTTCAACCACCTCGGGTGGCCTTCCTCAGGAGTGTTGTTGTGATATTCCCAATCTGTTTATCAATAAAATGTTGAACACGACGCCCAAACTATTCAACTTCATTCGTACTAAATTTGGTGCGGATATCTTACAACACCCTACTGATACATGGCATTTGGCAAAACGTTGTTCATTCAGAATGTGAGAACGTATGTGTGCTCTGTCTACACATAAACCACATACAAGAACTGCTGGCACAAGTGCGCATCCTTTTCGAACCTTAGTTCTAGTCTACACCAGTATATTTATGCGAGGCCCAGTGCATAGGATCTATAGAAATCTTGCCAGAAGAATGACATACACGCCAAATTACACTTTCATCTCGATGTTTCGTTTCCATAGGACTTGACATGTAGAACTAAACTAAACGCAAAGTCGCTCAGGCCCCATAAAAGCACCAAAGCACTCAAAACACAAATCCACTCACGTAATCGAAAGATTCACTTTGAGATGTAGTTTGACTGCTATAGGTTTGAAATTTTATTTCGTAATTATATACAATATCGGCCAAATAAATATCTGCATATGAACGGCTGTGAGACCCTCGTGACAGATTGTTAAGCTGACAAAGTTAACTGGAACAAATTGTTTGAAAATCACCACAAAGCAAGGTGCGTTGAAGCGCATTAACCATTGCAACCTTTGAACAGGTAGCGTAGGTGGCATAGATATAATTTATTGGAAGACACCTGCAAAGAACTCTTCTGTTTCCAGTCAGTGATCTAAACAAAAATATTCTTCTGTACAACATGCATTGAGAAGGGTAGTCGTACTGTACTGTCAAACTTCGTCGACAGTCATAACCCTCACTAACTACAGGTTGCTTTGTAACGTTGAAACTTTTTGTAAAAATTCCAAATGTGTTAAGCGAACAACAAAAGGAGAACGAAAATTGTTACACCCTTCAAAACAGAATTTTCAGATTTATTTGGCTCAGTTCGTGAAGTGAATGCAATCCACTGGTTAATAGAACATGGAGTAAATCAAGACCAGTTTGCAACTTACGTGAACACGTAAATCAAATCTCTTGACTTCTGAGTTACGGCTAAATACTTGTTTGTGGCATCTTATGGGCCGGTTCCATTCCCGACCTTAAAACTCTACCACTTATGTCCTAGCAAACGCGTCAGTTTTGATGGTGTGTATTCTTAATTCGTTGTTATTTATATGAATATGCCTAACTGTGTAAAACAGCAAATAGCTAAGCAAAGTGTAGGTGGGCACATGACACTTACCTTGAGAATTTCAATATCCGAATGTGCATTTTCTTCTCTCTGTCGGGTTTCCTCAAGTAACTGAGTGTTTTTCTTACGCTCTGACTGTTGTGTTCTTTTCAAGTTAGCCATGTTATTTTGCGCATCACGCAACTCTCTAGTGGATGAATTCGAGTAAAACAAACGGAATTTCAGATTGTAAAGCGTCTGATTTCCTTCCTCCTTGAGCTTGTAATTGATGTTTCTTATTTGCACGGAAGAAAAGCAGCTTGATTCAAGCTAGTATTAATTTCAGTGTTGCAATGATCAAATCAACAACAAGGTCAGATCAAAAGTGATGAAGTGAGCTTGTAATAAATACGCGACTAAAACGTGAACGTGTCGTTTTCATTTCCCATTTTGGTTGGCTATTCTCTGTAGCAGACAAAGATCCTAACCTTTCAGTTTTTCAGTGGAATATTAGAAAATATTTGGGTAAGCACAGTGTGTGATATATAAAATGATGAGAACTCAGGCTACCGGTATCAGTGGAGGTCACTGATGGACGAAACGCATAGTATGTAGAAATTTGTTACTGAGATGATAGCCTGAGTTGAAAGTTTAGGAGATTTTTGTTTTATCAAGCGAAGTAATACTGTGTATATTTGTTCTGATGGTGTCAGGGGGTCTGTTGAAAGGAGTTCAGCGATGTTTCCAAAGTTACGAATTCAACATGATGGAATAACGCACAGAAAGCGGTCAAAGACAATAAACCTTTGACGACTAAAAGAATTTAAGATCACGAAGTGTTCGAGTTGTAGGAATCCACTCAACATTTTAGTTTTTTAATGGTCGGTTCCAAACCGCGTGCTGTAGGAGAATTTTTTGGATCATTATGTATAGTTGTAGGAGATTTCACAGAAATGTGAAGAAGTTAATCATACAAACTGTTTCTCTAGGTTCATTATTTATATGAAAACGGAGTATAATATCATTCATGAAGGGAATCGGGAAACTTACATTATAACGGTATTTCACTTTTTGGACCTATCTATACAAAAAACTAAAATGTCCCAAGTTTCACCAGATCGACTGTCCAGTAAACAAAATTGAACCACCTGTAGGCCATTTACTGTTGTGCTCATACAACGATTCTCGTGAAAGTTTGGAGAGACGACGAAGACTTCATTGATAGTAACTACCGTTTATCCGTTGATAAAGGGAGTTGAGTCTCTTGATGACTTATAGTTAAACCGTTGGCCAATTCGAACTACAGCACGATTGTCTTGTCATCATTAGTATGAAAACAGGTTTGACCAAAACTCGAAAATTAAGAACGTCAGTGAAATCAGAGGGTGAAAATCAGTTCGTAAAAGTTGAAATACTATATTATATTTTTAGTTAAAGTCGGTGCTTTATGTGAACGTACCGGGTAATCATATCATACAACGCTGTTTATTCCGTCTGCTTCCTAATACCTACACGTTTGGCCACTGAGCAAAATTTGAATCTAGTGATTCATTTTCAAGTGGACCAACTCAAATGCTTATCAAAATGTGAAGACTGTGATCGAGTGTGCGTAGTGTTTAGTTTGATATAATCTGATATAATTCCAATCTCCAACTTCCATTAGCTTATCAGAATCTTGCTCATTTGGTTCAATGAAGTCAGTTACTTAAACCTAACTAAGGAGTTCTAGTCGCAAGGTTATCGACTGGATTAAACAGCGCGATTTTTTCTTTATCCTTCAGAAATACTCAAGCAAGCTGAACTCTATTCGCGTGAGGTTATGTTTGAGATTTTGGATATGATAATTCGGTCATGCTTATCATCTGGTTACTGGTGCTCTAGTCTACTCACTGGTCCCACAGACACGAGGTCCGAAGTAAACATCTCAGTCCGGACAAGGATCTACACTACTGATCAGCCCCAACAGGAATGAAACTCGAGTCTAGTGCCTCATTTCAAAGTGGGCCGGTCAAAAACATTATTTTTAAATGGGAAGGATGTAATCAGTTGTGCGTAATGTTTAGTTTAAAATAAACTAGATTTAGATATTCCAGATGCAATCGTTGGTGTGTGTGTGTGTTAGTGAACAATAGTCGATTCTCCAGTCTACATTTTAGGATATTTCAAATAGTAAGGTTTTCCACATGCAACATTGTTGATTTCATTCACGAATTTTCATTGAGTTGGAAGATGACTACAGAGTTCTATTTTTGCCCCATCTTTGTCAGACTTTGAAAAATTTTCTTAAACAGTTTAGTGTTCATTAAAAATGGTTCAAACTTTTATACAATCTTGGCACTATTTGGTAATCACGGATAATTTCCTCGTTGAACTGATGCTGTCATTATGAGCGTTTGTGTTTCGTAAAAATTAAGCAAAAATACTTTATTTTTTCTGCATACTTTCAGAAGGTTATCTCAAACTCAAATTGGTTGTGTAAAGGGTGTTGTGAAATTGCCTTTCACCGAATCCCACCAAATTTTTTTTTCCGAAAAATGAGTGAACCCGATTCTGGACATCAAACTGGTTGCAATTTCGTGCCTAACGAAAGACATACAAAGCCAGTGCTAAACTTGAAAACTGGTTCAACACTCGCGGATCTATCAAACAAGCCAGGTTTTGCTGACTGTTACTATTTAAACGCCAAGTTATCAAATGTGCTGTTTTAAAACACACTGATCAAACAGAATTTCCAACAACAGTAACATTTGATTTCATTCAAACACTTCATACCTTCGTTTACTGAGCTTGAAATTTTTTACTCGCCAGTTATTTGTTCTATTCTTTGTTTTATATTTATTGTTCAGTTGGACCACGACAAACCAATCAAGGAGGTTGTGAACAGAGACTCCGAATGGAATTCGTTTTGTCTATCAGCTGTAATCTGTCTCATATCGCATACTTTTTTAAACCGTAAGGCTAAGATAGAAAGCCTCAGATCGCCTTTATAAAATATAACGTTGTCTGCGATGAAAGAAGGTAGATATTGACAACACAAAAAAACCTCAGTATGCTAAGGAAGAAAGTGTACCGTGAAGGATGTCTTAATTTAGTGTCTGCGGATGGCTGCTTCATGTAAAAGACCCAAACACTTAAGTGCCACCAAATCTGACATCACAAACTAGTTAACATCGTGGTGACGCACTAAGGGACTGCTCACCTCTACAGCTAGGTCGCAGTAAACCATGACTTGGCTAAGCTTCAAAGCCGATTTTTAGACTGAAAAATAAGTTTATCAAGTCTTATGTGAGTAAAACAAGCAACAGAATATACCTTTAACTGTCACATCGACTACGTTTGAGATATAAAACAGTTGTTAGTTCCAAACCTACCAAAACAAGTAAGTTGGTAGCACAGGACTATACAGTTAATCTTCCGTTCATAAAAAACATATTGTCTGTAGTCGCCTTCAGGGTGCACAAACGGTAAACCATGCATAATATTCCGCTTAACTCCGCCATCTATTCGTAATTTAGAGGAAACCCTTATTGTCTACACTGGTATTTTTTAAATAGTAACGTCTTATTGTATGAAACAACACAATGGTCACATTTTAAGTAAGTGTGTGAAAAAATGGGTTGGATCTTATCTAACTCGAGACTACTTTGATTGCTACTGTTTTGCACTCAACCAACTTTAGATACTCAGACAAAGGGGTGAGTAGCTTTCTGGCTAACTGCCAAGTGTTTAGAATTTGAATGAAGATTATTCAGTCCCGAGGATTGACGGTTTTATAGATCATTTACGTCCAGTCGTTTGACTTTGTTCTCTGCAATCCAGAATAGCTCACCCAGACAACGAACCTTCCCTGGTCCACATTCAATCAAATTTGCACTGTAAAGTAATCCTTGGGGAATCGTAAACGTTTGCATATTTCGTCCTTTCTCTGTTGAACGAACATTTGAATCACTCACCCCACTAACTGTCGACATATTTACTGTTTGTAATGAGGTTGAAAACCTAACACAAAGAGTGAACTTTGCTAGCCGTTTTTTTATTTTCAAGACTTCAGTTAATATTACTAAATAAATACTGGAATAAAATTGTTTGCCTATCTCTTTTCGGAAACTAAGACAATCGAAACGTGCACAAACATGATATTTTACAACATATTCAGAGAATCGTGTTTGATTCTCCACTGATATTCCCTTGGTATCACGAAGCTAGAACGTATGTGAGATCAAGTCTAAAAAAGCGTCTAAATCAATGTTTTAAGAAAGTCTATGCAGCTGCATTTCCGCTCCTGTTCTGTCTTCATTCATCCAAATACAATTAACTCACTCTTGCAGTTCGTGTAACTGTTTCTCTTTCTCGAATCTTTCGTTATCTAGATTGCGCAACAGTTTGTCAACTTCCGACTGTAGTTTTGTACTTGTTTCCATATAATGGTTCACCTGACTTTCAAGTTCGCCAACGCGTTGACTGTACTTTACCTCATACTCCGTCGATATTTGTTTGTGTTGCTGTGTGGAAAGAAATAGTGTATAATTTGGATATGGCTATTATGACTTAGCCATATATAGCATCGATACGTGAACACAATTATAAACGATGATAAAACGTCACATCAAAATAAGTTAGGCCATGACACAGGCCACAAGATCGCTCACACAAATAAACACGGTAGCTGAGGTAGATTTGGCTTTTTTTATAAGATTAGCGTGATCCATTCCACTGAAATGAGAATTAAAAATTAATGGTTGAGTCTGGTGCAGTTTCAGTTGAAACACGCACGTGTATTTAACTGATACTAAAAGTGTATCGAATTGAAACGCTTTGTTTTCTCAAAATCTTGCTGAGAATTCACAGTATCAAAAGTATTGTGTCTACTGTTCTAATTTGAATTCTCAAGAAAACGGTTGCTTGCAAGAAGTCCCAATCATACTCCAGTACTGAGTTATTCGATGAAACTCATAGAAACGTTATTGTGGATCGTCCAGTGATATCCATATAGAAGATTTGCTCATTTTTATGCAGTTTCAACAGAAAACAGGTTTTCTCCAATTAAACAAACGAATGATAACAAATAATATCACTAGGCGTTGAAGGTTTTCACCACCCAAACCGACTTTCGATGGTTAGTTCTGGCATCCTCTCGTCCTCATTTGACCGTGATTCAGGCTGAATTACTTTTGTTTCTACGAATTCAATTATTGATTTCCAAGTGAGTAATAACCGCAACCATAAGTTCAAATACTTCCAATTTTTCCGATTATGCGTAATGAGGGATGCAACTGTTGTTTCCTCATATTTTTGGGTTGTATGTTACAGTCCAACCATTTACGTTTTTGACAAGCTACTTAGGCGCGTGCTAGAATGCCCATCCGAGAGTACTGGTCACAATAAAATCAACCTACTGATGAGTGGTCGGAGATTTGGTTTATTTTCAAGTTGACCATCACCCATATTTGATCGCAGCTTTCGCATTCAGATAGACTTTCCAGCCAGCCTGTTTCGAAAAGAAGCACCAGACTCGAGTTTCGCTCTCGTTAGAGCTCATCAGTAGTGCATATCCTCGCCACGACCGGGATTTGAACTTCGGCCATTCCAATCATGAAGCAACCGTGTTAACCACTGCGCCATTGACCTCACATCAGGCACGACCGAAATATCGAATGTGAACGCTCAACCACTCTCGCTTGTGAGCAATGATCAGATTGCCCGATCGTCTCGAGAGGAGACAGAGTAACTGATTGGAATGGCCGGAGTTCAAATCTCGGCCGTGACAAGGATATGCACTACTGATGAGCTCTAATGAGAGCGAAACTCGAGTCTAGTGATTCTTTTTGAAAGAGGCTGGCTGGAAAGTCTATCTGAATGCGAAGGCTGTGATCAAATGTGAATGGTGGTCAACTTGAAAATAAACCTACTCGTGAGTAGCATAGAACGTTGTGCAAAAATGAGGCCGGACATAATCATCTGAACGCTGGGCGAGTACGTTATGGATGAACGTAAATAGGTACTCATTTTCAGGTGACTGTGCATATCCTGGACCCATGTCATGTGTTTTAGGTGGATAAAGCGTGTATTTGTCATCAGAGTACTCCACAATGAACGGGAATATCTGGCGGTCTAAATAGCTGATTAAAAATGTCGAGTGAACAGCCGTGACAAAATTAATGGTCCATCTAAGATAGTAAGCCTCATCATTCGACAGTAATTAGGCATCGTGTCAGCTCTCACACCAACCCATTTTCGGCAGTTCAGTGTTGCTTCGGCTACTTACTGCAGCGTCTGTGGATCCAGTCACACCTACTGACTAGGCATGCATCGAATGTTCACGTACGAATCGAACACGAAGTACAAGTTACCGGAATAGCCGAACTCACATTATGGTAATCCGATATATATATATATGCTATCTAATGGGAACATGAACTGTGTTGATGTTTTTTAATTCAAAGGCTATTCACCATGCCTGTTAAGAATTTGAACATTTGTCTGCCACTCACTGTAGTTAATTCACCGATGTACTCAATGATGCATGCAATAAAATCTATGCATGATAGCGCACTGATAACTTTTTATACTGAAACGCATTATTTTTTCTGATTCTTGCAAGCGCTTCCTCCGAGTGCCAGAATCCTGCAGGTTAAATTACCTTTCGTTTCCATCCTACATATATTCCCAATGGAATATCTTTAATAATCAACTGTACTCCGCTTTCGACCTTGTTCGTGGTTATTTAGTGGTGGCTTCCTTAACTTTTGATAAATTGATCATTGTTAATGGCGGAAGTAACGGTACCACACTGGAAAGTTCTACTTATACAGCGGTTGTTACATTCTGCGCTTACATAAATTTTCGTGTTTACCTAGTTCAACTTTTGTCAACCCATGGACAGTAGGGTATCAACAACCAAGAGTCAGTGAATTATACCCCGAAATACCATAGCAACTAGTGATAATGGAAACGCACTTTTTCGTATACTCGAATCTCAAATTTGCTGGTTGGCTGTGACAGACGCATAGACAACTCCAGTTGACAGTTCATATCAGCCCGAAACTGAAAATTCAGCTCACTGGACTAAACATGTTGTCATTTGCATTTTCCAATTAAATTGTGTAATCGTATTAGCTGCTTTAGCATCAAGCGTTAAATTGGCATTGATAAACAGGTTGGGAATAACAACGTTTCGAGAAAGTTGTAATACTCTACGTTTCAACCACCTCGGGTGGCCTTCCTCAGGAGTGTTGTAATCGAAATCACATTGACAGAGGAAGAGAGGTCACATGGGATTTGCCGTGGTTAGGTCAATTTGTGGTGCATCTGACCGGATTGGTCTAATCCTTTGGCCACTAAGTGGGGGTGAGACAGATGTGGATAAGACGCGTCCGTGTCTGGTGCTGTTTATCCATCCACGCCACACTGCAGACAGGGGTTTGCTATCATTGCGATTAACACAAGCGTGCTGTGTGTAAATGGTGAGAGCTTCAGCACAGCACCGCTCCGCATACGAAGCTAGACCCTTGTGAATCACTCGAGCTTGATCGAAACCTACGTTGTGATTCTCTGACAGTGCATGTAGTGCGATGGTCGAATCCTTCTCTAGCCTCTGAAATTGATAGGCGAGTTTAGGAAGAAACCTTGTGTGCCTCTTGTGTTCGGCAACACGTACTTTCAGTTGTCTGCTTGTTAAATTGCTTGTTAAATTGGCATGTTTGAAGCCTTTATTCCCCTTTTCCATCAGCTTCTTTGCATTTTTGACCTGCTCTAAAAGTCGTCCATTTTATCGAGTTTTCAGACTATTAGTACTTACTTCGGTCATTTGAACAATGAAACACTTAGCTCCTGATGGCGTGATGGGTTGAAAATATTGTGAAGAACACTTTATCGGAGAGTATAGTTTCATAGCATAGTAGTACTTGATTCAGTATAGGTTTCCGGGAACTGATGAGCCATATTCACCTACTTGCGTTAAAACAGTAATTGCTTTGCCTCAAAGCAATCGTCCCGTTGGAGAGGTCTAAAGTTTCATTCCATCGACTGGAGAGATTAACTGAGTACATTCACTACAACAATACACAACTGAATAAAAGCTGACTTGCCATTTGTTTTTCCATTTGAAGTGTGGCCACATCGGACGCACGTTGGTTCAGTTGTGTTTGTAGTTGACTTAACTCGGCATCGTGTTTGAAACGGTTAGTTCGTAGCTCGCTTAACTCTTCTCGTAACTCTAACAGTTGTGTAGCTTTCTCGTCCAACTCACGTTGCAATAAATCGATTCGGCTTCGCAGTTCAGAAATTAAGCGCTTTTGTGCCTCTAGTTCATCTGTAGTGTCCAATCCAGGGCGTTGTTGCAGCTGGCGTAAACTGTGGGTTAACATAGTGGTTTACACTGATGTAATAATTTGCAGGAAAAATTTCGTATGCAGCGAAAGTTGCTTCAAAACAGTGAGTAATATTCAGAAAACTGTGCAAACCTTAACTGCTATTGTGAAGAGATAAGATAAAAATCAACCGAATAGTAACCAGTATCGACCATAGTTGTCTATTATCCATACTTGTGTGCACAGAAGCATTTCATGCAAACTCTTCCTCTGTTGCCAATCATGTTAAAACCACGTGAACTCCCATCAACAGTATACTGCTCCCTCACTTCTGAGGACAGCAACTTTCATCAGCTTCCCTTGTACGCCAAACTCATCATGGACACTGCTATGCTTCATCCTGCCTTATTCCGCATCCCACACGTGCATCTTTAAACTTATACATACAGATAAATGTTACGTAACTGTTGACCTAATGAGAACCGACGGAACTAGTTGCCTGCATGACCAGCTTCTTACTCTGAAGCGGTAGCCTTCCCAGAAATTATCACGTAATCTGATGGCATGATTTATAACCTCACAGGCAGTAATCATATATCATACGGAGTAGATTCAATAGGGCTGTTTATTGTTTCAGTAATGTGGGTCACTACATACGAAGCCGGGTTAATTTATTCGCATATGCACTAAAGTAGCGATTATTCTGACGTGGTTAGTTTTGGATTGTGCATGAAACTATTGTGCCGCCTAATAAATTAATCAACCATGTTTTGTTTAACCAAAACTGCCAAGTTGACAAAATCTTGTAAATGGCTGAAATTGATCAACGTTTGAATAGTATGAAGCAAAACATTTACCGACTCTTTTCGTCAAATAACACCGGTTTACTATAATTAAACAGCAGCAAGCCGAATATTACGAGGTATTCGTTTACTGTGAACATTTACTCAATTAATATTAACGGCGCAGATTGCGCCAGGGTTCAGCAGTTGACAATACACAAGAATAAAGATATACAGGCAAACGGATATTTCCAGTCATTCACCTTCAGACCGATATAACTATCTATGGAGTTAATGGAGTTAGGTCGAGATATCAGTCAGACTTATTTCAGAACTAGGTCATTAATCACTAACGACAGCTTGGTCAGTTCATTACGTCACTCACAGGTTGGTCACCACTCCGATGGATTTGTGAAAATCGCTAGCTTGAATGTTAATATATGGAAGGTACTTGACAATTTCGGTTGCGCCCGTTAGTCAGTGAAGCGTGCGTTTGAGGAATGGACAGAAAGCCAAATATCTTTCCCAAGTTTTCACTTACACCAAAGAGTAAACGATAGCGCGCAAACGAAAATTCTTCGCGAAAATGCCTGGAGAAGTCAGTACACAAACTTCCAAAGTTCTGTACACCCGAAACCCAACAGAAAGCTAGTGCGTTGCCTGAACGATCAGGCGATTAGAATTTGTTCGTCGAATGTGCTAAATAGGGAGTTTGAGCTCATAGAGCACGCACTCCAATACAACTGCTGCCTTGAGACGATTTACCACTAAAAACGTGGTCAGAACATCACCCAAAATTGAAGAGTAGGACGTGAGAAGGAAGGCCTTGTTTACTAGAGTATTGTTCAAAAATAAAGCTGCCACAGAACTGACGAATAGACTTAACCAGGCAATAAGTATCCAGTTCACCATACCCTCAGTTATCCGGTATATAAGAAAACACAGGCTAATATTTCAGGCTTCCTCTGTGTATCTATTCTTCCACTTGTTTCTGTAGAGTAGGTTCCATTGGTTGAAAGTCAAGACGTCTTTGGAAGTTTATCCGGGAAAAACATCTACGGTGGTAAGGACACCGAGGGACACGATCTGTCAACAGAACTATACTCGCTCATCTGGCTAAAGGTGGTCAGCAGGTGAACATTGACTAACTCTTTTAAGTGGCATATCACATGCCATACAATCCACCAAAAGCCATCCAAGTTAAAACACTTCGTACTTCTGAGGCCATTGGAATCAGACTGCCTGACCCGGGACTGTGTTATCAATGACGGTTTGTTGAGGCACTGCAGCTACCATGGCCAAAAAACTACCTAATACACGACCAGAATGAGTTATCGAAATGGTGGATGGATATGACATAACAGACCAGTTAACCCCCCACCAAATGATTGACCATTGACCTAGGTTGGCTAAAATCATTCCGATAATTAGGGTGGGAGATCTATGATTTTAGATGAGACACAACTATGAAAATTCAGGGCTTCGGCTGAATTCGAACCAGCGAAATACACAGCATGCTTCGACACGGCAAGCGCTCTTCCAGCTGAGCTGCGAAGCCACACTAGGAGCTCGGAAATTTCACATTTGCATTCTGTTATCCACCCGTTCCACTGTCTCATATGGAATCCACTAAATAATTCGAACACTTCACGCTGAAATCCAACAACGCCACTGCTGAGCATAGAAATTGTATTACTGGTAGATAGTATGGCAATTGTTGGATTTCAGCGTGAAGTGTTCGAATCGTTTACTGGATTCCATATGAGATAGTGGAACGGGTGGATAACAGAGTCCAAATGTGAAATTTCCGAGCTCCTAGTGTGGCTTCACAGCTCGGTTGGAAGAGCGCTTGTCGCGTCGAAGTATGCTGTGTATGTCGCTGGTTCGAAGCCAGCCGAACCCCTGGGTTTTCACAGTTGGGTCTCATCTGAAGTAATTCCAATCGAGATACTGATCTAACTTTACTAACTCCTTAGACGACTGTACCATCCTGAGGATGAACGACTGAAAACATTTGTCTGCTTGTATGTATTAGCTCACAAGGTTCACTGGTGGGTAGTCCAACTGAAAATTCACAAGCAGTTTATAGGTCGAACACAGCAGAAGTGGCTTACCTACATGTGACCTTCCCCTTGATCGTCTATAACAATCAAGTACGCTTTTCATTTTTAAGAAGTTAGCATCAAGTTGACAGCAAACCACGGAATGTGAACAGAAATTTGGCGGAAAAGAACCCAACAACGATGTTTCAAACGTGCAACAGGCTTACATAAGTATATGGTAAAGGACGCCAGACTGCTATCGCCAGAGTGGCCGAGTTTGTCATTATTCATAGAAATATTATCTGGTGAGTAAGTTGGTCAAAGATTCCCGAGAGTGTATAGTGCAAGTCACTCAATGTCTTGGGTTAACAACTAAACAGTGTTTTTGATTGGACAAAAGCGTACGCACCGGCACGTGGTGATGATAACGGCTGACCCTAAATGTTAAGTTTGAACGTACAATGACTGAATGACAGTGCAGTGAAAACTGCCTCGGTGTAAGGAGATTTCCACAGTAGCTTGCTGAGTGGAGAATCGTAGTGATATTGAACTCCCCTAGTTCTGTATTATAGGTAAGAACAACGAAGATCATCAAAGTGTAGACGATGAGCAAGAATATTTTGCTTGAAATGAGGACATACTTGAGGGTGGAAAATGATTGAAAAACAAGCTAAACTCTACAAGCTGGTCAGTTCAGTAAGCTTTCCAAGCACCCTGGACGTTAAGTTACGCCTAAGAGAAACTAGGTTCTTTGAAGCAGTTGCTCACAGACACTCACAGCTCAATTTTTATTAAATTTTTCCTTCAACTAGGCAATCACTGTAGCCCGATTAAAAAGATACATAACTTATATCCCACGGTAATTGAACGAGGGCTGATCGCCTGTGACCAGTGATGTGAAACTTTCAAAATTCTCTGTGACCTATCGCACTTCATTCTGGCAAACTTGAACTGCACGTGGTATCAACAGAAACTTAGAAGGAAGTAAAATCTCAAACAGAACTATCGCCCCAAGCAGTTATGCCAGAGTGGAATCACCGTTGTTGCTATCGAGATGCTGGCTGCTCAATGTTACAATGGGGTTACTTCATACTTGATAGACGGTGGCTAGTCTTCTGTTAGATAAATCTCCCTTTGGGTCGTCCTTTCACAATCCTTCTATTGCTGACCCCCTGAAAGTGAAGAGATATCTCGACTTTTCTATCTTTCTAAACAGTCCAACTAATATTCATATGTACAAAAGCACTATCGGCGTCCATTAATCTGTGTCATAAAATCTTTCGGAGAACCATATTTAACGTAAACATGCATATTTATTGAGCACCTATGCTAATAGGGTTAGACACGTTTGTTAAATACATAAGGATGGTGACAAACATTAAAATACTAGATAGATTAAACGATTACAGTTCTCGATCGTTCCAAAATGTGTGCTGTAAGTGCAAAAGAGCAGACTGGTTTCTGACCAGCAGGATTATTTCTAGTTTGTGTTGAAATGTTTAGTCAGAACTAACTGGTGTGAATGTTGATCACTTAGCAGAGGTGTTGTTGTCAGGTTGGAAACTCTAAAATATTTATTCCGTTTTATCAGGTATACGCAGCCGGCGCATATTCCACGAGGGCTGCCTCATGGTCAGTGAAGAGTTTGCGGAGCTAATGGCTCTCCGTCTGGTTTCTGTGTGTTACTTAATGGAAACTCAGCTATAAACAACATGAGCACTGGCGCCATGAGTGAACTGTCAATGAGCAACGGGTAGCACGTAGAATGCTATCAATGCGAATTAGACCCCGAGGCTTAGGATCCCGATACAACTGCTGTTCATGGTTGATTGATTCACATTACAACTAGTTTGAACTCATAATTTTCATCTGCTTCAAGTTACTTTTAGCTGTCAATCTGAATTTCGTAGTCCCATACAAATTTAAAGTGTAAACGAAATTCGTCCAATACGGGTCATGGGTTGACTGAACGAAACGAGTGTGCCGGGTACAGCATGAATAAGCCCATTCACATTATGAACGCACAGTTGTCAATATGCACCGCTTAAAAAAAGCGGTATCAATATAAGCATTGCCACTATCTACAAAGTATCTCACTGTGACCAACTTTTCTATCCCGTAAGCGGAAGCTGTACATAAATATACAGTAATTTTGGAGGGTTCCAGAAATTCCAAAACAATTGACGTACCGCTCAATTTGTTTCTCTTTTTCAATCAGTGATTCGTCTAGTCCGGAACGTGCTTCTTCGTGGTTCAGTCTTGTCAGCCTGGCTTTGCAGGCAGCCAACTGAGTTTCTTTGTCGTTTAGCAAATCTTCCAGATTCTCAATCTGAATAAAAATAACTCATTTATTTTAGTTGCTCCGACCGCTCTCAGTTTTGGACAATTCAACCTGTTCAGTAAAACTGGGTTTGCGAAATACACACTTATTTTTTCGACACGTTCCCTTCTTCACTGGCATCGCTTCAGTCCCTACTATCACGTGATGTATGCGATGTGACGTGATATATCACGTGATATATGATGTGGTCGCGGGAAGACCCAAAATCCGCACAGTCATTTCTCAAGGCAGCATTTTTCTAATAAAGTCAAGAATTTGTGTACATCTGGTCGAGAACCGAAGAGTTGGGCACAAATTTTAAAACACGACAGCTCACACAATCTAACTGCCTGAAAACTGTTAAGATTACTTAGGACTCCTGGCGAGTTTTTTGTGGTTTAATTTCCAAAAATAGAACGCAACGTACGACCCTTAACTGACTAATCTTCGAACATGATGTACTCTGTGTATTGCAAACTTCTGTTTCATTCCAATTATTGCTTTTTTTTCGCCTGTTAACTCAATCAAGCCAATGAGATTGGTTAAACCTAAACCCGAAAATTTTGGTTAATTACTTGAGCAACACAAAGACAGTATGAACTAGTTTGAACTGGTAGATATATTACTTCCCGTTGATACCAGTAATGTCTTTTAACCGTGCAAAAGCAGAACTACCATGATGAGCTGTTATTAGTTGTTGGTGATAAGATGAAAACGACAGAAGTATGCACAATTTTAGTGGATTTTTATCTTAGCTACGTTTGTCCTCATGTAAAATATGAGCTTGTGCATGTACATAAGTGGGAGCATTTACGTCTAGAATATACAAAAGATTCCGTCTGTATTTTGAGAGTCGATATAATACAAATGCGACGTTATAACATTTCACAGATCTTTGTATTTCAGGTAGATAAATTGTCTAAGTGAACCACGGTGACACTGTGTGAATTGGCCAACGAGTGAACCATATGCCACGGTTTTCTTTTATTGCACAAACGAAAAAATGATGACGAAAATTTCTGATAATAACCAACCAGTTATGGGAGCAGCGAGATATGCGAATAGTAAATTTGTGGACAAAAATTCACACCAGGATATATGTTTTTGACGGTAATCTTTTCATCGACATTTTAATCTGAAGAGCTAGCTCGAAGAACAACCTAACATTGATAACTTCTACGTGTCAGGCTGAATTATTTTTTCTGTCCTTGCCAAACTGAACGAGCGGCGTGTCCGTCGGTTAATCATTTTCTCATACCAAAGTGAATATGATGACAAACTTACTGCTGTGAAACTATCTTCATACGAAACGTGCTCAAGTACACTTTTAATTCTGTAGTGAGGTGTTGAAACTATTATTCACATTAATTTGACGACTGAAAATGGATTGCAGTGGTACAACCCCACGACTTGAACGATACATGGATGGACTAGCCAAAAACATATACCAGTCAAGGCAAACGATGAATCTCGTTGGCAACGTGAAATTAAGATAATTATTAATTGTCTGGCAATAAAGTAGTCCTCAGAAATATTGAGGTTGGAGTTTGGCGCTACTTCAGATGGCAGATTTTCCTAGCAGCAACTTTTGTTTACCACATTGTTCACAATTTCTTCAGTATATGAAACTACATCATATATTTTTTCTAACTATACTTGATTAAAAGCAAGTCATGTCGTGTATCTCTTATCAACATACTTCTGTGAGCAATTTTTCGATTTCTGCGCATCATAAGTAAGTGATGTAATCCCCGAAATGCAGTTCCTCGGTGATAATGCAAAGAGGTCAGGGCCACTTCGACATCTTACATGATCTCCCTTATGTGAAAATTTGAGTGTTGATGTCTATGAGACGTTTACGAACAAGTCCAGGGGAACAACCGAGTTGTTGGACACGAAGCTGTAGGCTAGTTAACTGGAATTTAGCTCTTGTTCTCAGACAGGCAAGATTATTTGGCTCTGTCCGGAGAGGACTAACTGACTTAGACTCTGTTGTGGCTGGCAGTCATCCACAGTGCACGACTCCGCCTTTTCAAAGAGCTAAACTGCTATCAACACGTTTGTGGAAAAAGTGGACGGACGGCTATGAAATCCGTTTCACACGGAACACACATTCATCTGGGTAGGAGGAGCCAGCCATGTTTTTAATCCTGAGTGATTTTGACTGCAAAGTTAATTACGCTAATCTGGCTGTTCCAAGAGGGTGTAGAGGATGGTCAAACAGATAATACATATCTCTGATTAGTCACAACCTTAGTCATCATTTTCAGTTCTCTGTTACCAAACGTTACGATCAATATTAGGATAAACATTCTGTAAAATTAAATATGTTCGCCAAAATGCCCAGTTAACCTTATAGACAGAATTATTCCAGCTCTCAATTCCATGGATTGGAACGCAAGATAAATGGGGGTGGATTCGTTGTTCGGAGCATACCTTTCGTTGTGTTAGTGACAGTTTGCGATCTTTGATATTCAACTGATCTTTTGCTTCAGCCAATTCCGTCTCCATTTGTCGTTTTGTAGCCTGAATAGCAGTCAATTGCTTTGTTTTCTTTTCCAGTTGCGATTCCTTCTCTTTCGCTCGCTTTCTAAAGTCCTCCGTCTGCAAAGATAAAATGCAAAGGGTTGTCAAACTTCCGGATTGCGAATTCAAATCTAGCGGATTAAGTAAGTGCTGACTTGAAAACAAGTGAGAGCATTGAATAGAAGTCTGATGACTACACTTAGACATATTGATATCGTATAAAAGCTATTGCTTCTAATCTAGGTGGTAATGTTTGTTGACCGCAAAACATGACAATCATTTCTCACTTACCAACTACTCATGACAATTTTGGCAAGTCATTATTGGAACTTCTAGCGCTCAAATCCTTAACGAGTTCAGTGATATGGTGAGATTATGTAATGTGGTTTCAGTTCCGCTCGTAACTGAAATTGGCGCAAGTTTTTATAACGTCTGAGATTTTGTTGCTGTTTACGCAGTAAGTTGGTATACACCTACGAGTTCCGCATTGGTTTTGTGTGTCTTACTTTACAGTCAGGTCCTGGTGACTGAAAAAAATGAATTAAATAATATTGGGATGGGTAAATTTAATAAATTCACGAACAGACTACCGTTGCACGCACTATTATTTAAGAATCCTTCTTCCTTAAACTTGTAAGATGCCGTAGCCTGTGTTGGGCCAAAAGTAGGTCGACGGAGGCCACAGTGTATTGCTCACTCAGCACTAGGCTAGCCTTCATAAGTCGGAATACATTCAACAGAAAATCACAAACTCAGTCAAACGCAATCGCATGGGTAGCAGGCTTGAGAGGTCTTCCTCCAAAAATGTGGTTGTTGTCAATCTGTCTGCAGTTTGCCGACAAAATGTAGACTGATAGAAATTTGTTCCAGTAGTTTAACCCTAGACAAAGTTTTAGATTAATCAGAATGATGCTTTCATGAACATGTACATCAATAAATCCAAACCACTAAGCCGCTGCAAATCAGTGGGACCACCTAATGTTGTCTTGCAATCAATGGCTTTGTTAAAAAAAAGCGGTAAGTTAATGAGATAATTGCAAAAACTGTTCGGAGACTACGCTTTTTGACAATCCCTATAGACAAAGAATCACAAATTATGCGAAATGAGTGAAATAATTTTTTTGCGAACGAATATTTGTAATTACACCACCCTTTTATAAGCCCGTATTTCGGTGTCGTATTACATCGATCAAATTCTGAATAACGAATACCCTCAAATGATGATAGCCTTCGGACAACGTCAACAGTCTGTACACGCCACTGTCGAAACATATTAACCGCATAATAACAGGAGTTTAATAACTGAAAATTTGTACGTTGTGTGAACGGCTAATATGACTAAAAGGCACACCAAATAGCTGTTTATTCTTCAAAGCTGCCTATCTCAAATACCCGATATTTATTACACTGTGCTCCACAGTTAGCTACTAATGCATGCTGTCGTTCAAAGTGTGCATAAAAAATCGGTGATGGTCCGCTCTTTCCTCGCGATTCACTGCGAGATTCTGTTCACACGAACATGGCGTAAGCAATACCCGAATAGATATGCATGTCTGCAGATTCGTCCATTTGACGCTTACTAAGAAAACGTTTGCCTGATAAAGTTGCAATGGCACCAACGTCCTAGACGCAAGTTGTGACATATGAAATATTGTGAACGCAATCCAAGGTTCACCGCCTTGAACATCCTCCATTTTCACCTGTTGCATTATAGGGATTAAATTGGTTGGTAGTACATTGGCTTGTGCTCCAAATTATACAAAAGAAAAGCAGGTGAGCAACCGAGAAAAACCGCCTACCAAAAATTGTTTGCGAACTACGCGTGAGACTGATCTAAATCTTGAAATTCTCAGCGCAACAGGAGTGCAACAGAAAAGGTTATCTGCCGCTGAAATCTGAAGTCAGTTATCCTACCTTCTTGTACTTGCGAGCAAGCATTAGGTAAACGTGTCACAATAGACCAGCCTTTGTCAGGTGTTGGAAATGCATATTGGGAGAAAAATCGTACTAGTAAACAAAGCTGCTGTTATTTTTAATGCAAGTTTAATACTGCAAACTAAGGCATATAAGGTGTTCACGGAAACTAACAGGATAATAGAACATAATCTGTTGTGCACTGTTGGCATCTGCACCACTGAAAGTTGAAAAATGGAAGAGAAGTCTTGTATAATTTAACACCCATCTGATTACTGAAGCCATCGTGCATAATAACATCATTTGATTGAAAAATTGGGATGGTGCCAATGAAGAAATCAGATAACTTTGAGTGAACTTTTTATCATATTTAGCCTTAAGCTCTTGATATAACTAACTTTTCTTGGAAATTGACCTCCTCAATTGTCTCCGTGTATAGATAAAAGTAACGGTGGTTTAAGATAGTTACAATTCGACCAAGATAACAAGCTCAAGACAGCGTTTGACAGTCATTACGCAGTAAACGTTTGCAAGAGACGTACATCGGCGGTTAGCATGGATATTTTGTGTTCTCTTGTTTTCACCTGTTCTTTAAGCACGTTGATATGGTGCGTTTGATCCTGTTGTTGTTTGTCAATCATTTCAAGACGAGACTGAAGCGTGTAAATTTCGCAGTCACGTTTAGAGATTTCTCCGTTAAGCATTTCCACCTGCAGTTAAAATGAGAGTGGGTTTGTGATTGTTATGACATTAATTTAACTGTCATCACTGAGACGTAACATGAACTTATGAACAAAGTCCAACCTCCAGTGGGCTTTCCAAAAAGCGCTGTTAAAACGTCCAAATAAGTTCAGTCGTCGGTGTGTTTCAAGTGGCTGACTAATTCTTGCTATCATTAAGTAGGGTGAAACATGTATCAAAGCTAAAAAGGGGGTGTGTTTGGTGTTACTGATCGCCCCAAATGTACATGAAGATAGAAGTTTGGAAGCTTCTGGTTGCCATATCCGTTGTGTGTGTGAACAGCTTATTCTGAAGTTCTGGAAAATGGCCTTATATAAACCACCAATAAATTGCAACAGCATGCGTTCTCATTTTCTCAAGCTACGTGGACAATAACATTGCAGTAATTCACTATGCCTTGGTGCTGTCACGATTAAGTTTGAAGGGAACCACACTCGCTTGCAGACGTTAGTAAATCTAAGTTTCGGATGTCCGCTGATTTTGTAACTGCCTACACACAACACACTGAGATATTTATAGAACCATTTTCGTTAGCGTTTACCAGGATTCATTTGAAACCTTTGCCACAAGCTCAGAGGGTCAAACTGCTTCTACCAGAACAACCTATCGGACATTTTCAGTCGTTTGCTGATGATCCCGTATCTAAGCTGCTTGTTATAAAAAGTAGGTCTCCCTTTTCCTTCGACAAATATGCTGCCAATGGCTCCCTGGTGAAGGATTCTAAATACCAGTCAGCCGTCAGGTTTTCTGGAATGTAGAAGTTGTTGATGCCCTGGAGACTTTGTTGGTAAAACCTAACTTTTTTTGTTAACGAAAGAGTAGACAGTACACTTATTCATTCGAAATAAACGAGTAAATTTAAAATGAGATATTAACTGAGACAATTTAACTTGTGGTGCATAGAAACCTCGAATCGTGAGTTAAACTAGAAAACTGAGAAAGATTCTGTCCACTACGATTTACGGGGTTTTCAGTGTAACAATTAAAGTTGCGTGGGTGCATAAACTAAAAGTTATGATTCCGTTTTATATCAAAAACGTTACCATATCTCGCGTTTCTCAAATGTAAACAAATATTGTCAGTGCAGAGGAGATAGTGACATCACGTCATCTTTGACAAATACCAGTAGAATTCAGTATTGTTCTGAAGTCATGCATGGACCAAAAATTTCAATTCTCAGCAAGCTTCACTGATACGGTTTTATCAACTTAAAAATTTTTCCTTAAACTTCGACACATAAACTTTGACGAATTCAAAGTGACAGATTGTTCAAATTAGCTCATTTGTAACAGGACTCAAGCCCAGACCATGATAACTGACTTGTTTATCAATTAACCAGAACCTGTTTCTTAGTTTTTAGAAGTCCGATGCCCCCATTTTATTACTTCTAATAATCGTATCATCTTGGTTTATTCCAAATTAAGTTATTTTCGAACGCATTATTTGAGTTAAGTTTACATTGATTCACATTTTTTGCCATACTAACTTAAAAATGAGGCGATTTTTGTTGTTTCGAGTTTTTCAGACTAATTTCATTGTCTTGTAAAACGCACACTATTGGAGTAAAAAGTAAGGATGAGGTTCTAACCGTCGCTTACGGAGATTGTTATATCCAAGTAAGAAGTGCGCTCAATCTTGCCATTAGCTCTAGTCGCGGCTGTGCAGCGAAATTTTAACACGACAAAATTTGCTAGACATTTTAACACTTCATCTAAACGTCTATATCACAGGCTGTCCGTCTGGTTCATTTGGCTCACTTAGCGCGTACCAGTGGCTAAATGAACGCAATTCTAATTACAAATTAGTAACAGAGGATCACCTGCACTCTGGAATGGAGTACCAAGTGGATTTTAGCTGGTTGGATAACGTCAGTTCTCATCGATTCCTGATACTGACGTACTCTTCTTATACCCTAACCATTATCTCTCACATTTCGCTTAAACATCCGCTTCGGAAAATATATAGGTACACGTGTGTAACAAAAGTTTACTTATTCACTAAATTACACTAATTTCTTCCAGTTCATACGTTTTCCACTCCTTGGAAAAACAATCTCTATAAGTGTAATCGCTTGTTGAATATTTGGTCCTTTTCGATCTTGTAGTGTGCGTTCTACAATCTGGAACTCATTCGGTCCGTTAAATAATAGTGCAATATACCTTTAGTCGATTGGGCTTTCGAATCGTTCAGTAAGTTTCTGTCATAACTTTTGCTAATTGTAAACGTTAATCAAGCAGCTTCTGATGAGTAATATAGTTACCTTAGCCTTCAACAATCTTTCGTTGCTCCGAAAAGTCTGTAAAGTTTTGTCCAAGTCGTCAATACCACTGCTAGTTGAAGTGGTCGGAGTGATGAGCCCATCATCCCGAAGTCGTGTGATTTCATCCTCCAGTAGACGGATTTCATTCTCTAATGTCATTATTTTTGACTCCTGTAGAGACAAATAAAATGTTTGCAGAGCAAGAAGGTACTGTAAGCAAATTACAGTCAGCTTTCTCATAAGACGTTTCTATATGGAATACTTTAAGTTTGGACACTTCCGGAGTCACCGCCTGAAAAACATGACATGATTTGCGTGTTCTCATTATTTGTTTCAACTTCAGCGA
The DNA here is from genome assembly GCA_008508345.1 of Paragonimus westermani. Classification (NCBI taxonomy): domain Eukaryota; kingdom Metazoa; phylum Platyhelminthes; class Trematoda; order Plagiorchiida; family Troglotrematidae; genus Paragonimus; species Paragonimus westermani. The sequence continues at coordinate 179,575 of QNGE01000033.1, forward strand.
GAGAACGAGTTGTTTCGAGCTTTCTATCACCGTTTGGTTCAGGGATAAGAATGTACATTGGCGGCAACAAGATCATAGTGCATATTCCAAAACTGGCCGAATACAGGTTACGCGAGCTCTTGGCGTTCCGTCAAGCACAGACCAGGAGTGTATAGCGTTCATACTCTACTTGCTTTCGCACAGCTGATCACCGCACTCTACTGCAGTCACAATGTTCAAACACGTGCAGTGAATGTCGACACAACCATTAACAGACTTGTTGCCGCCAGGGTAATGATACTGACTGTGAATTCTGAACTTTGCCGTTTAATTTATTTACACCCTTCGATATATAAATAATTTGTGGTTTGCACGTGGGAAGATAAGGTGACAGTTTGTGGGTGTAAAATTTGTGCACCGTTAGTTTACTACGGTCTTTATTCGAACCAACAACAAAATGCCCCTTCGTTTTCGAACTGCATATTTCGACGTGCCAACATGTAGTCGCTGTGAGCGAAGAGTTCCGGATTCGTTGAAAATTAATGCGGTGACAAAAATGATTAGCATCAGAACAAAACAAAGGTCAACTCTGTAATGTCCAATCCTGAGGTATATGAAGGATGGTTCACGAGTCAAGCAAACGGGCCATTGATACCGGCTAGTTGATGCACCGGCGTTTAAGGGTTCTTGTTTGCAGTAATGCATCGGTTGTCTCCAGCTAAATCAGTGCCAGACTGAGAAAAGTTTCTTTCAGTTGTTCCATTCTTCAAGAGTGAGTGGGGGGTGTTCAAGACTGATAGAGGAAACCATAATCTGAATTAAAATATATTTATCTGAAAAAATGGCAAGAACAAGCAATGCCTGCTTACTGTTTATTGGTAATCCAAATGGCTTCCTACCTTGGTGATTTCAGAATGTAAATCTTCTCAGGTTGCAATACATAAAATAAACATATACACATATACTGCCGTTGTTATGATATTCTCAGGTTCCTGATTCTGAGAATCTGAATGAATTTCATCCACGTCTGGAAAAACTGGTAGTCTCCATCACCTAATCGCACAAGATTACTTCAAAGATTGCTGTATGATGTAACAGAAACATGATTGTTGAATAGTCCTGAGCTTTCTGCGCAACCCGTATTTATGTCGACCCGTCAATTCCTGACGGTACTTACCCATACTTCCTTTTAGAAAGAATTCGATATAACACGATATAAAAAACAATCTTGCTGAAACTCGAGAATGTAACCCTACTTACTGCATCTTGCTACGATCTATCGGACACCGGGGGTTTAAAGTGGTATTGCCCGAAAAATAAACAACTCTACTATATAAACTTCTTTTTACCTCAACACTTCGCATGGTCGTATGTATTCAACTGGATTGAAAATGTTGCTATGTTTTCGCAAGTACGAACTACGGTTTAATTTTAGCAAAAGAATTTAAAGGCAAGTGTATGGCACAACAACAGGAACATCGTTCGATTAATTTTGCGGATATCCTTGTGATGAATTGTAAAAATAAACGGCTAACGGTAACCTACGTGTATATAACTGGTGGGTAGTGAACATGTTCCAGTGGACATTTTAGTCATTTTCAAAATCGGTCCATACAACATAAGTTTTGCCTTGGATTCTGAACATAAAATGGTCGCACCTAAAACATGCCGAAAAGAGTGAAAATTTGTGAAAGCAAGTCTGAGTGGAAGACCTAAAAACAGATTGATAGTATTTACGCCATCGACTGCTGAAAAACTGCCATTTCGGATAGCGTTTCCAGCCAGTTTCTTTAGTGAACACGGAGGTCCTAGGCGGATAGACGCCCACGCATTTTACTAGACGGAATAATGCAGGTCTTGATGTTTTGTGACAATACTGTGACCTGGCCACCACGCTGTATTACTTAACTGTTGGTGGACTCACTGAAAAATGTCCGATGCGATGAAGACAGCTGGACTATAGATTAAGTAATCTAACAATGTCATGTCATTCTTCTGCTGGTTATTATTTTCAGCCTAGAAACCACAGAAAGAATTGAGTAACGCAAGTTGAAGTATGATACTGGCTAACGATAGAGTATTTGGCTGACTTCAGGTTGAATATCATTCACAGTCGGCCGCAGCCTTCTCACCCAGATAGGCTGTCCAGCCACCATCTTTCAAGAAGGAACAGTAGACTCGATTGTGTTATTGTTAGGGCTGGCCAAAGACTTGTTCATTCGGACACAGGAGAGCATATCTGTGACAGATATCCAGAATAAACAATTCAGCTGCTAACTGAAGAGTGCGAATGTTGAAGCGCTTCCAAGAGGACTTGGTAGATTAACAGCTAACTCTTCTAGGTCAATCTACAATAGCATTGTAGTTACCTTGAGAAATAAAGTTTCCGCTCATTTGTTCGTCATTCTAACGGCGCTCTAAAGTCATTCACTTGACCTGCACAAACTGACGCCCTTCTGAAGGCATTCGTAAGAATGACCCACCCACCTTGGATTAGTAATACATTTGCTAAATTAGTCATCAGTGCAGTTACTGATTCGAATAATTTCTTCAACTCAGTCACCTTATTTTTTCGATTCAGTGAACCGAATGTAGTGAAATGTATGTTGTGACATGTGAAGTGTTGATTTATGTTTGTACTATTAGAATTCTGCAGTGTAACGCAGCTAAAGATGTAAAAATGTTTTGATCTCTCACCATCTACTCATTGTTTGGTCGGTCAAACCCTCACGGTTCCAGCATGGTCACGAATGCTAAGCAACTTTGACCTCCATTGTACGTATAACGACCTTGTCCTCGAAAATGAACAAATTAACTGCACTGAATTGGTCTGCACGGCACACACTACCCATAGATACCATTAATATGTTCTGGTGTTGAAAAACTGAAAACAAGTTTGTATAATAAGCTGGTTATCTAAACTGTATCCTTTTTGAGAAGGTCTTTTTCTACTGGGAGCGTACAGGGGTAGACTAAGCCCATGCTGAAAACACACATTTGCGAGCTTCAAGCTGGAATTTCCAATTCATTTTACGACCATTGCAACAAAACAGCACAAAAGTATCTATAGGATTTAGTCATGTAGACGTCCATCCGTGAAAAACACACTTCAACCTAGGATCTGTCTCGTGAATTCAACATTTGGTCTTTACCAGCGGTAAGTCTTATTTGATATGACCGTAGTTTGTTTTCACGCAAACATTTCCCACTGATCAGGTGCAAGCAACTTCAGTCTTCATTCGGAAGTACACTTTTAGCCAAATTAACCCATGAAAATCCTGTTTACGCAAATCTTTGACCCAGAATTCAGCGCATACGTAATAAACGATTTAAAACGTCAGAATTCATCATGTCAACTTTTCATCTCTGATAATATGTTAACCGATGAAAGCCAATTATTACTGTAACTGTTACACTGTGTGATTTGGGGATTGCGTATGTGTACAACAATTGCTTTTAACTAATCAAGCGTTTGTTATGTTCATTTGGAGTAGGCTAATTTGGAACAGCTATATGAGTGTACATGGGTTTGGTGAGCTCCGCATAGTAGTTTCAGAAGTGACTTAACTTGTCAATATAGGCATACATGTAAGCATAGAAAACTACTACCCTGTTTCTGCACAGGGTGCTCAATATGGGCTCTACCCGTATCATTCAAATTCATATTGAGCAATATGATGTTCAGCTGGACGGCATCAGTAGCCGCGTTTTTTCTGCTACGGTAAAGAAAATGGACTAGATCGACATCGTTTTGTATCGCTCGTTTCCCAAACCAACTGATTCTTGACTGGGTGGCGCTCGATATATACATATGCATAAAATTGGTAAGTTCACAGTGAAATTAGAATAATACGTTTGTAAGTAGACACCTTTGCCTCAACAGTATTACACTTTTCCTGTTATTGCTAACTAGCATTTGAGGTTTGATTGTTTCAATATGTGACATTGTAGGCGGTGTTTTCAGTGTAGTCATTCATCTTAGAGGTGACTTCTATGGAAATTTCTTAAGTCTTAATAAACCAGTAAGTGCCGTTCTAACGTTTTCATCCCTGCAGTACACCCACATGAAAAAAGTGAGTAACTTTTCAAAAGGACTACGCGATCACAGTAGCTAACCATAGAAGTTTCCTAAATTTTTTCAACCAGACGTAGCGTTAGGACTATAATGGGTGGAAATCAACTGAACCACCTGGGCAGAAATCCTTTGTAGGCACTGGAAGATTGCACCGTACGGATGTCAGTAAAGTTTTTGTCTGATAGACGGTATTCTTAGAATTGTAGATACAAATTCTTTGGATCACACAGAAAAAAACTGAGTGAAGATTGATATAGTTATTAGCATCCGTGTACTGCTCCTATACAGGAGTTGGTAGAGTGTCACTGAACTAGTGTAGTGAGGATAGACGGTCGCACCATACTATTCACACCACTATTCAGTAGCCGCTTGGATCGAAATGATCGCGGGATAAATACGGGAGATATATGGGAAGGATTGTTGGATGGCAGAATGACATTTAATGACTTTCGCCACATGATATAACTGAGACATGGTGTCCAAAGCGACTGGAGCATCCTCAGAAGAGTGCAGTGTGCAAATGAGCGTTTTTGTTCCTAGTCCCGTTGAGACGCTTAAGTGGTGTATTGGTTTCTCCAATAAAATAACCTCCGTGTCATCCGCCTTCTGGATTCATAACA